>CM076583.1:193225101-193732384 GCA_034641835.2 Pinus albicaulis | reverse complement strand
AAGACTATCCATGGTAACATGGTGGTAAATCCCCATGATTAATAATATTTTTTTTATGTCTTTTTGAAGGTTATATGTTTACTTTACATATTAATTTTTTTTATAAATACTAATAATGATAATAATTTTATAATTTATTGCTGCCAATCTGCCTCAGCCCACGCTGTTGCGCCCTAGCAGCTGGTTGCTACCCTTTTCTTGAGCATGGCCTCTCCATAGTCCTCCCTGGAGGTGGCTACTTCTTTGATCCAGGCGCAAGCCTTCTCTGCTCTTGTCAACTCTTTGGCCTCTCCTCACCCTAGGCTGGCGATCTCCAAATTTGTTAAGAAGCTTGATGGACCGTAGGAGGTTGTTCTTCCACCTTCTCTACCTCGCATGGCTGCCCTTTCTCTTGCTGAGAAGGGCCTCATCGGTCAATTCACTGAAATCTGTCCCTCGCCGAAGACTATGCAAAGATGGGTCGAGCGCAACTAGTCTGATAAGATCAACGAAAAAATTTCCATTCGCTTATGTGGAAGGGGATATTTCACCTTCCACTTTGAGACGAAAGAAGATAAAGACCTGATCTTCAGAAATGGACCCTATTTTATGGACACCAGGGGCCTGTACCTCACATTAGGGAATTTTTAGGTCTAAAATGGGCCTCCTAAGGAAATTATAAAATAATAGTGGAATAATAAACTAAGATTTGATTACATCATCAAATTTTAGAGGGAAAAAAAGAAAAAATCTACTTTTTCAACCCGTATTTTCAACTTATCTCCTAAAGTTTTTACTCAAATTTCGATTGGGAGTACTCGTTGGATGAAAATTTAATTCCTCATTTAAGGAGTACCCATGTTGCACACTTTCGATGGACCCTGCTACACGAAAAATGAGAAATACAAGAAAAACATGATTGCAATCACGTTTTTTCATGTATTTCTCATTTTTCATGTAGTAGGGTTCATAAAAAGTATGCAACATGGATACTCCTTAGATGAGGAATTAAATTTTGCATCCAACGAGTACTCCCTCTCGAAATTTGAGTGAAAACTTTGGGATATAATTTGAAAATACAAGATGATAAAGTAGTTTTATTATTTTATTATTTTTTAATCTTTTTACCCTTTTAGTTAAAAAATGGTGAATCATCCCCCATGGTTGAGACAATCATCTTGAATCCTATTGGTTCTTATAAAGTTTATTTTGGTTATACATTTTTCTTAGGAGGCCTATTTTAGACCTCAAAATTCCCCTAATGACAAATGGATGCTGAATTTTGATCCTAAACTTGACGTCCCAAATGTTGTTCTTTTCTGGGTGCACCTCCCACACCTCCCTTTACACTGCTGGGGGGATGATTCAGTTTGAGCCATCGGGAATGCAGTTGGAAAATTCATTGACCGCACTGAGCCAAAGGATAACATGCAAGCCTGCGCCAGGATCTGTGTCGAGGTGGATCTAGGGAAAGGCCTTCCTGAGGCCATCAAGCTAAAATTAGATGAGTGGACGCATATTCAACAACTCGACTATGAGCAGATCCCATTTAAATGCAAGGTATGTCACGAATATGGTCACTTTGCTAATCGTTACTAAAACATTATTGATGTTGAAACCCTGGAAACTGATGTGCAATGGGAAACTGTGAAGAGAAAGAAGACCTCCTCTAACCCTAACCCTAAGAATAACACCCCTGCAGTGCCTCCTCCTAAAACAAACCCTACATCCTCCTCTTCTCTCAAGATCTCGGATCTAATCCATCAAGCTTCTGCAACTTCCTCTCCCCCACCCCCCAAATCCACACTAGATCTCTCCAATCCATTTTCCTGCATCTCTCCCCCTGATGAGGATTCCCCCCTTATTACCTCTCCCTCCCAACCTGATTCTCCTTGTCCCTCCCCCTTTGTCCCTGACCCTCCTTCCTCCTCCCAAGATCCTTCTTCTGTTCGAATCACAAGAAACTCTATGAAAGAGCATGGAGAAACATTGGAAAACACTAAAAAGAATGGCCCTAGAAGGAAATCGTCCAAGTAGCACCGTGACGAAAACACTCAAAAGGATATAGCATCAGGAACTCAGAACCCCATCAAAACCTATATATTGGGACAAAATAGTAAGGATACAAGACAAAAGGAACAAGGAGGGAAAGTAGCTCTATGAACAACCTTTTTGTAATGATGAAAGTCTTGTCATGGAATAGCAGGGGTCTAGGGCATCCCTCCATAACAACAGCCCTAAGAGACTTAATAAATCAAGAGAAATCGAAAACTATTCTCCTACAGGAAACAAAACAAGGAGATCTGGAAATGATGGCAATAATGGACAAAATGAAGCATTATGGTGGCACCCTATCTGAATTAAGGGGAGCCTCTGGTGGATTAGCCACCCTTTACATATGGAATCATAAAGACACTACAGAAAACCAAAATTGGATCAAAGTGACTCTAGAAAATTGCAGAGATCATAAATCAGTCATTGTTTACAATGTTTATGGCCCTAATCATTACAGAGACAAAGAACTTTGCTGGAGCTCCATTAAAGAAAACATAGACAATGAGGGTAGAAACAACATTATAATGGGAGGAGATTTCAAATTAATCCTTCATGCAAATGAGAAAAGAGGAGGTTGTTTCAATCCAGACCCTTGTCGAGACCATCTTGAAGACATGATGCAAAACCACGAGTTGGTTGACATTGCCTCAAAAAATCACAGATACACTTGGAGCAACAGAAGAATTGGGAGAGGAAATATAATGAAAAGACTTGACAGAATCCTGGTTGCTTTCACTCTCCTCTCATATTACTCCATCACCACTACCAGCGTCCTCCCCTTTTCAGCCTTTGATCACTATCCCATCACCCTCACTTTTGGAGATCACCGCTCTCTTGGCCCCATTCCCTTCAAATACAGTCTGCTCTGGAATGACATCCCGGAAGCAAACCAGTTGGTGCGTAATACTTGGATGCAACACATTGAAAGTTCTCCCTCCATTATATGGGAAACCAAGTTAAAAAAAATTTAAGTTGGCCTTGAAGGACTGGGCCAAAAATCATTACAAAGAGCCAGAAATGGCCAAGACTAAACTTAGGTCCAAATTGGATGATGTCCACAACAGTATTGAAACTCATGGTCTCAACCAAGATCGCCTCAACCAGGAAAAATATCTCTATTGGCAGCTCTACAGAGCCAATAGAAAAGAGGAGGAGAAATGGCAATTCAATCAAGGAATCTATGGCTTCAAGCAGGTGATAAAAATACTGCCTTTTTTCACAAGCAAGCCACAGTTCGAAAAGCCAATAACAATATCGTTGCCATCATCAATGCAGTTGGCCACATGCAAACAGGTCATGAAGTAATTAAAATTAATGCCACCATGCATTACAAAGACCTCGTAATAGAGACAAAAATGTTGGAAAATTATTCTGATCTATTGCAGCACCTTCCGATCATGATTACTGAAGAGATGAACAGCGCGCTCAACAAAGAAATTGAAGAACAAGAGGTCGAAAATGTGATCTGGGCCTTGCATCCGAATAAAGCACCTGGGCTTGATGGGTTTTATATCAGTTTCTACAGGACTTATTGGAATTTAATAAAAAAGGATATTGTCAAAATGATACAATGGAACCAAAGGAAGAATAAAATTGGGGGCTACACCATTTCTACCTTCCTTGCCCTTATCCCCAAAAAAAACTGCCCCTCTTCCTTCTCTAGATTTAGGCCCATCTCTCTTTTCAATTCCTCCTATAAGCTCATCACCAAAATTCTTGCCATGCGCCTCAAACCTCACCTTCACAGCCTCATTTTGGAAAATCAAGGAGGCTTCATATCCCATAGGCAAATTACTGACTCCATCCTCCTTGTTCAAGATTCCATTCACTCAAGCATCTCACGCAAAGAAAAAGGATTTATTTTAAAGCTTGATATTGCCAATGCCTTCGACAAGGTCAGGCACTCTTTTCTCCTGGCTGTGCTCCAAAAAATGGGTTTCGATCCAAACTTCCTTGCCCTCATCAACTCCTGCATCTCTGGGCCTTGGATATCTCTTCTCATCAATGGCAGACCAACTCCTTCCTTTCAATCCTCTCGAGGCCTAAGGGAGGGATTCCCTCTTTCCCCTTACCTCTTCATCCTCATGGCAGAATCCTTTAGTAAGGCCCTCGATCATATGAGGCGAGCTGGCCTCATTACGGGAATCAAATTCAGCAACAGTGTTAAAAATATGAATCATTCTCAATTTGCAGATGATACTCTTCTAATGGGAGGAGCATCCAACATAATTGCACAACGGTTTAAAATTGTCTTGGACAAATTCATACTCTACTTCGGAGGCTTGATCAATTATCAAAAAAGTTGCATTTATGGTTGGAATGCCACTAACCAAACCATACACAACATTGCTAACATCTTTGGTGTCCCTTGCAAACTGAATTGGGACCACTTCACTTACCAGGGCATGCCTGTGAGTGTTGTCCCCTTAAAGGCAGAAGTATGGAATATCACTATTGAAAAAATGAAGAGAAAAGTTCAGCAATGGGGATAATCATGGCTCAATCTATCATGGCACCTTGTCCTTCTTAAATATGGTCTCTCATCTCTGCCCTTGTATCACTTCACTCTCCTTCAAGCCCCTGCTATCATCCATCTCAAATTCGAAGCTATCATTAGGCACTTTCTATGGCAAGGAGGAAAGAATGAAAAAAAAAAACAATCTTCTCAAGTGGAGACAAGTAATCCAAGACTAGGAACATGGAGGAATTGGAGTTCTCTCTCCCAAGCTCCTGAGCAAAGCCTTTGGAGGGAAGATTGTTTGGAGGCCAATCAGTGGGAATCAAGCTTGGTGGAAAAAAGTCATGGAGGTAAAGTACCTTAACTCTACCTGACAACATATTTTTGACCATGACATTCCTAATAGACCTTGCTCTAAAATCTGGGCTCTTTGCAAAAAAGCCATTCCTTTTTTAGCCCAAAATCTCTCCAAAGTTCCCATGGGGGGTAACACCATCAACATTGGAAAGCATCGAATTATGGGGCAAACTCCCATCATAGATAGGCCTGGCACCCAACACATCATCTCTCACTTCAATAATATGGGCCTCAACCTCTTAAGTCAATTTTCCAAATGGGATGATCAATCTCAAATCTGGACTGGTTGGCACTTTCCCAAAGTCCAAGCCCATCTTGAAGCTGATCTTGGAAACCTACAATCTCTCCTCTATGGCTCAACTCCTATAAGAAAAGACATCATTGATGGATTTCGATGGGACCCCTCTGGCTTAGCATTTTCCATCAAAGCTGCCTACCAGCAACTCTGCAATGACTATTATCTGGCTCCTATCTGTCCCAATTGGAAATTAGTATGGAAATTAGAAGCAATTCCCAAGATTAAGATCTTCATATGGACTCTCTTGAAAGAAAAAATTTTAACTTCAGAAAGTCTCAAGAAAAGAGGTCTGGTCGGACCAACAATGTGCCCAAATTTTCAAAGTGCTGAAGGGATAGCTCCCCATCTCTTCATTGGGTGTCCCTTTGCTGCACGTTGTTGGACAGAGCTCATCCCTTCCTACCAGCTTTGCTGGGCGCACCATGGCTCCATTGCATAGGTTCTCCATTCCTAGAAAAGTAGCTACCCTTAGGGGAAAAAGAAGAGAAATATTTCGAAGAGGGTCTGGGATACCCTACCATATGTAGTTTTATTGAACATTTGGCTTACTAGGAACATGAAGATATTCAGAAACAAAGAGCCTTCTTTTAGGAAATTTTGCAGCAAGTCATGGAGTCTCACCCTTGAAACAATCTCTGCCAAGTGCAACAGTAGAATTGACTACAATGAACTCTGTGTTGAGGAAAGGATTTTCCTTGGCAATCTTTGGGACAGAGCTAACAACATTAAGCTAGCTCCTTCAAATCAGCCCTCCAGAACAAACACAAGTTGAAAGATTCGGCTCAAAGAAGCAGATTTCACTGAGTGGATAAATAGCAGCGCCATACCTTCTCTTTTCTTTGATGGTGCTTCAAAAATGAATCTGGGCATTGCAGGAGCGGGAGGCATCATTAGGAGTGTGAATGGTTCCATTCTCACAACTTTTTAATGGGGTCTTGGCACCCTCTCCAACAACAGAGCAAAGGCCTTTGCCCTTCTCCAAGTTTTGTATCAACTAAAGAAGCTCAACATTTCAAATGCTATGGTTTTTGGCGATTCCTCTATCGTTATCAACTTGATGAATCATGATCGTCCAAAAAAAAAAATAGCCCTCCACCAGATAATCAGCAGATGCCACAACCTTTTAGAAGGTATGAAAGACACATCCGTCTATCACATCCTCCGTAAAATAACAAGGACGCCGATCTTCTTACCAATAGAGTCTGCGCTTGAAATCTGGGGCAATTCTTTTGTAATGATGTCCTAAATATCATTCCACTATTATGATCTTACTTCAGTCTATCTTTAGATCTTATGCGATCTCTCACTCAGGCCTCACTGCGCTACCATTCCTTAATTGTACTCTCACCATCCGCCTTCTTGTAACCTTATCACTATGGGGCTCCCCCCGAACTGCCTCCCTCTATTTCTGCTGCTTTATTTATTCTTCTGCTCCCTGCACATATTATCATTCCCTTGCTCCTTGTCTACGTGGTATTTTCCCCCCTTACTATGCTCCACTAATTAATTCTCTGGACTTTCTCATCCCAACTCTTCTCACCTGCATGACGACACTGTGCTAACTCCTCAGCCTCACTCTGGCATTACCCTTCCACCTTCGCATCTGCTGCTAGCTCCTCAACCTTCCACTATCGCAACTGCTGCTCTTCTCACCTCCCTACAGAAGTTGCGCCCTTGTAGTCCTTGCACTACTCTGCCTTCTGCGGACACTGCGCCCTCCCTCGGAGTAGCATTCGCCTCCAACATGGCTCGCAGTGAAGATTGCCTCCACTGCGCGGATTTTCAAGCTGAGCTAGAACAAATCAGAGCTCACCAAAAAATCCTTGATGCAAAGCTGCAAAAAGAGGTCAAAATCTTGGATGAAAAACATGAAGCAGATATTAATGTCTTCCTCCACAGGGTCACCTCTCTTCAAAATCAGTTTAATACACTCTCCAATCGGTGTACACACGCTGAAGAATCAGTTCAAATACTCAAATACATGTTGGAGAAGTGCACAACTCCAAGCTCCAGCTCCAACAACATGAGGGATGCTGGCAATGAAGATAATCCTGATGTCTCAACAGCGCGCCATATCAACATTGATTAACCTCTTCTCTTCTATTAAGCATGTCTTTTAAATTTTTCTTTCTTCTATCTCAGTTTGTCCACATATATGCATTGTTTGTATTTCAGCTCTTCTCGAAAGCTAGAAACAAGGAAAATGTAGCATTCTGTTGTAGGTCCTTCCTCTATTGCACTGTAAGCAGTCTAGTATGTAAACATGGAGCACTTTCTCCTCTTTTTTGGAATACAAAATAGCAACCGATTATGTTATATATATATATATATATTATATAATTTATTTAGTTTTTTAGTTTTTTAATTATAATTTTGACCATGTGAGTGTATTATAAAGTAAGTGTTATGATTTTTATCATGAATTGACATTTCTATCTTAGTTTATCAACTATTTAATTTATATGGTTGAGTTAATATATATATGTTAAACATATATACATTTAAAAAAACATGTAACAATACATATATACATTTAAAAAAAACATGTAAAGATACATATATACATTTAAAAAAACATGTAACAATACATATATACATTAAAAAAAACATGTGATAATAGTCTTCACAATGGAGATTCATCCCCTTTTTACTATGGAGATTCCTAACTTGTAAATAGTTTTTGCTATAATAACATGGCTTATCAATACCAGATGCCCAAAAACCATAAATCTTGGATATGACACTTATTTTGATTATTCAATTTAATCAAAAGAGCAAGAAGAAAATGACATAAGTACTTTTGAAATAAATCTCAACTTTTAATTAATGACTATTATTAAAAAGATTCTAAAAAGATAAATCATTATCTTTCACCTAATAATTATTTATAGTGGTCTATATTGGAATTGGATGTAAAGAATTTTGATTTTTACATAAATGAATGGACAAGATTTTATTTCAAGAGAATATTCTTCATCTAATACATTATCCAATAAACAATATGAAAAGTAATTAAACGTATTTTCAATTTCAAATAAAAATGTCACATATAATTTAAAAATGATTGATTTCACTACTGGTTAAACACACCACAAGCTAGCCTCTTATATTGATAAGTTGTGCTATTTCTAGGGACATAAGTGACAAAACACGAGAGAGTGGTGAAAGAAGGAACCTTAAGTTGGTTAGTAATATTAAATAATAATATTATGTATAAATTACTGTGATGTATTAAATTAACATAATAAATATATTAAAATTTAGATTTAAAACAGATTGCATTATTATAAATTCAAATCATTGTATATTAATTATATTTATTAATATGGCTATACTAATATTTATATATAAAAAAAATTAAACAATTAAATTTAAAAATAATATATTTACAACCATATTTCATAATTATTTATATTTAATATTTATATTTAAATAATAAAGATAAAAAAACAAAAAAAAAAAAAATTCATATCACTGGATCTAAAAGGTTGTAGTTTAAAAAACTCACAAAATAACTCAGAAATTCCAGTAAGATTATGAAAAATTTTGGCAAATATTTTTGAAAAATTGAGTTACATCGTTAAAATTTAATGTTTTGAATGCCCTATAAACTTTTTGTGATAATGAATATTTTTCATTATCAAAAATATAATTCAAACACTCCAACTATCTAAATTTTTGAAATTTTTTTACCAAATTTCTGCAAAAAAAAAAACTACAGTCTAGACTTTTGTTGCATCAGTAAACAACTCTATCAAAAAGTGATACACTAGCAACAACGAATGTAAAAGTGTAACAAAATCAATCAAGTTAATATTACTCATTTTTTATTTTTCTCGAAAATAACTTTCGTATTCCACTTGTTCTAAAATCAGACACTCTAAGTACATCGACACTCCAATATCACAGGCACGTATTCATAGACAGAGATATCGAATCTAACAAATATTAAAATTTTCCATCCTTAAAATCAGTCCCATCCTTACTCAACATTTAGGGTAATTCACATTTGAGAATCCAATTCCTTTTCATCTCAAATCTTCATGTGACGTCGGTTAGATGACGATAGTATTTATTTGATGATACCGTCTATACACCCATAAATGTATCTAGGAAATAAATGCTCACCATAAGATTAAAGCAACTACACGATCCAACGGAGGGCATTTATTTCCCAAGTGCATTTATGGGTAGATAAAGTTACAAATAAGATTTGCCATCAAATATGTGAATCTGAAACGTACACGTACGCTACGCGGGGTTGCATGAATATAAATGAGTGCACGCAGTAATGACCATTAAATGAACGCGGAGAAAGCCATGAATTCAGTACTTTATTTTCCGCAGAATTCCATCGCTAGCCAGAGCCTGAGCCTGAACCTGAGCCATGAGCTGACTTTTGTTCTCCTCGCCGTAGGTTTTGTTTATGTGGTGAAACAAAACCTACGGCGAGGAGAACAAAAGGCTGAGGAAACGGCTTCGGCTTCCCCCGGGTCTGTCGGGATGGCCACTGATCGGCAACCTGCCAATTCTGGGCAACATGCCCCATCACTCGCTAGATCGTCTATCGAAACAATATGGTCCTATAATGTATTTGAAGCTCGGGACTACCGACACTGTGGTCGTCGTCGCCAAAGATAGCGGAGGCGTGCCTTAAAACGAATGACTGCAACAGAGTCAGCCGGCCAGGCAAGTCAGCCGCCAAGTACATTGGTAACGACTCCAACAGAGTTCTCTGGGCTCATCCCTCCGATGGCGGCGGAGGCGTGCGAGATAGAGTGATATTACATACCCAAGAATGCCCGAGTCCCCGACTCATGGTAAAGGGGTATGCAGCGCGATCCGAATATGTGGGAGAACTCGTTGGAGTTTAATCCTGACCGGTTTATGGGCAGCAGTGTGGACGTCGGCGCGGGCACACGGATCTGCGCAGGTAATTCCGTTCGGCGCGGGCACACGGAATCCGCATGGTTGAGTTCATGCTCGCCACCTTACTTCATTCCTTCAACTTCTCTCTGCCCCCGACGCTCGATATGGCGGAAGTGTTCGGTTTCACAATGCACAAAGCAATGCCACTTCTCGTGGTTCCAACTGCCCGTCTCCCTTTCCATCTCTATGATTAGATAAGTGGAGTGGTTTGGTTTTGGATTTTACTCGGACGGTCTCTTTTTTTAACTAAGAGGGCTATTTGGTTAGGGGAGTGTAGTTAGCATGGTGGGGATATGTTATTTTTCTTTCTATGTGGCATTGAATTTTATGAGGATAAGTTGTTTTCCTTTTATCTGGCTTCGAATTTTAGGAGATATTTTTCTTTAATGTGATTATCTATCTTCATTTCTCTCTCCTTCGAATAAGAGATAAATGTTATTCATGTAGTAGCACCAGATTGGTACAGTGAACCGCTCGAAGAAAATTTGTTTTTGGAGTTTTCTTCCACAATATTGTTTGTATTTGAAGGGCATTTAATTGGGAAAGCTGGACTCTTTCTATTATTTATCATAAATTTTTGGATTTGGTTTTGGAGTTTACTTACTCAATATTGTTGGTATGTAAATGCCATTTAATTGGGAAAGCTTGACTCTTTCACATATTTATCATAAATTCTTGTAATTTAATTAAAATTTATCACAAGGTTTTATAATTTGATTAAATTTCATGTTTAAAGTATATTTACGCTTTGTAATTTGATTAAATTTCATGTTTAAAGAATATTTATTTTAAAGTTCATTATAATTAAAATTAAAAACAGTTATTTAAAAAAATTAAAATTTGTTTATTATATTTAGTCAAGCTCTCATGTCGCCAATATAGTGCTATTTTATAATATTTTTATTATTTTATAGTAGAATGAAAAAATAACCACACATATTTTAATATTTTTAAATTGTTTTATTTTTTTAACATTATTTATTAAATAATTACCAAAACTAAATAAAATATTTAAAATATTAATTACAATGTTTTACAAAATTCTATCATAACCATGAAGAAGGAGATGCCTTCAATGTCCTTTGCAAAAGGTATTTCATTTTCTTAAACAATATATACAATGTTTTCATAATATTTGCCAAATTCCATTATAATATAAGTTAGTGGAATGGAAAATGTAAGAATGGGAGGTTTTATCATTATATACCATGTTTTCATAATATTTGCGAAATTCTATTATAATATAAGTTAGTGGAATGGAAAATGAAAGAATGGGAGGTTTCAAGTGGTTCTTAGTAAGGAGAAATTCTTAATGTTTAGTTAATGGATTTTGTAAAGATAATAAAAATTATTTAATAATTTTTTTTGTTATTTAAAAGATATTTTCAATGCATAAATTGATTTTTCATTCTAAAAAATTATATAAATAAATTTATCACTTTGAAAAATTGTGATTTTTTTATCACTCTTACTATAACATTACTTAATGACATAATCTATTTTTTTGGTAGACACCCTCACTCTAATGAGTTATTCAAAAAAATAAAAAAAAATGAGTTTACACAAATTTTCTTTCTTTTGAAATTATTTGTATCTATGTGAACTTTACTCAAACAAAGAGTGTATAAATATTGATCTTTTTCAATGGACTGCATATGCTTTCAAATTGTACATAAGCAAAATTTTAAATGTGTAGATTATTGTGCATTTTGGGGTGGGGTTTACATGTATTACCAAGATTTTAGTTCTTGTAGTTCGTCCCCAACAACCTAAACTAACTTCAATGAGTATTCAATGATGCCTTGGGTTGGGTAAATGAAATAGTACTCTTATACTAATAGTTTACATCCATTTACATCTCTATTATCCCTTAAGTTTTTAAGAAATCCTTATGTTTAGAGACCCCTTGTTTTGCCTTTTTATAACTCTTTTGTCATTGGAAATAAAATCCTTTTTTACTTTTTTTTTTTTGTCTGGAAGAGGAATATATCACAAGGAGAATTTGAAGAGGAATATATCACAGAGGAGGCCTTCAATAGACTAGGATTATAAAGAGATTTGGTAGATAGTTTCGAGCAGTAACTACTACAAAGGATCATGTGTATTAGAGCCTTGCATTTCTTTTATTTCAACAAATCTATCGTGATGAATTCTTAAGATTTCTTTAAATATGTTGATGTCCCTTGTTCTCTTTTAGTGAACATTCTCAAAGAGGATTTTTTACTAAGGAGACTTAACTAGTGGATTTACTTTAGCTTTTGATTTTCCATGTAAGTCATTACACCATTATCAATAGTTATTAAATATTTCTTCTTTGCTCTCCGATTGAAGTGAGTGTTTCTTTCCGAGCTCAGTTATGGTTCATAAAACTAACTATAAGAAGTAATTTTCATTAACAAAATCCCCTAGGGAACTCTAATTATTCATATTACAAAACCTAAATTTATAATTCCAAAAAATCCTTGTCATATTTCGGGAAAAATTGACCAAGAGCTATGCCAAAAGAAAGGTCAAAACATCATAATAATTAAACCATGTTTTTTACATTTTGGACTTTTTGAGCAGGGATTTGATGATATAATTTTTGTCCAAATTATGTTTTTTAGTTATTCAAAATATGTTTTTGAATACATAAATTGATTCAACACTTTGAGAAATGCCTTGGGTACTTATATGATGCGACCTAGATAGCTCAAACTTATGATTCCACTAAATCCTAAATAGATTTTAGGAAAAATTGGTTAGAAAATATGCCCAAAGAATGGTGAAAACATGGAAGAGTTAGACTAATTGCTCAATGAGTGTTTTTTATTAAAAAATTAAATAGTTGACAAGAATAAAATATCAACTTCTTATGAATTCCAAAAATTCACTAGGGAATATAGTTTTCCTTAAATAATAATGATGATCTCTGTTACCAGAAACGGAATGTTGGTAGACGTTTTCGGTGAAAACCACTCCAAAAACAAAATGCTACAGAAAACCACGTTTTATATGGGTGTTCTCATTTTCATTTATAAGAAACTATTTGTATGGAAATGGATCGTTTCCCACATCATTTTATGAAAAAACCTCTATCCGTTTTGGCTGGAAAGTTTTCATTCCGCCTCCATTTTTTAAAAACCTTAGTTTCATTTTCGATTAAGGTTCAAGGCGCTAAAACTTACTGATTTTTGTTAGTGAAGTTTCCTTTTTGAGTTGATTTTTCACGAGTGTTTTCTCCTATTGCATGCGAGCTAGCGGTTGCATGCAAAGAAAATTTTGACTATTTAAGCTAAGAGCAGGAGCAACGTATATTCATCCTTCATCATATGCGGGTGTCCTTTGTAAAGCTTGGAGAGAAGCGCATCCTTCAGTAGACGTCAGTTTCATTTGTAAAGCTTGGAAATAAGCACATTCAATTTGTGGATTCCCAATTTCTTGGTATTTTTTCGTATCAGCCTCTATATCTTACTGTGTGGTATAATTTTTTTTTTAATTCCGTCTTTGTTTGTCTTTGTTTGGCCTCATTGTTGACATGAGAATCTGCCATTTTTAATGTCTCCTAATCGAGTAAACTTTAATTCTAATGCACAATTAAGGTAATCAAAATGTCATTAAGGTAATCAAAATGTCTGATGCATATATTAAATTTCAAGTGTCTCGCAGTTGGAACTAATATTTAGTGAAATCTAGAGACTAGCAAAGATATGACCCTGCTAAACAAACTCATTCATTCATAGCTTAAATTTGATTACCAGTCTGGCTTATTAGTCCTTATTTGTAACTCCTGGTATTGAAATTTCCTTGATATGTATCCCTCTTAGTATTTATTTCTAACTTCTGGTATTTCAATTTCTTTTATTTGTATCTATCTTTTAATGAGTCTCTATGAGTTGAAGTCGTCGTCTATGGTCTAGATTTATGGGAACTTGAAAGTGAAATTTGTTTGTTGTTGATACATCTCATGGAGAACTTTTGTATTTTTTATTAGACATGTCATCAAGTTTCAACCATGTCCATAAATAAATTTTTAGTTTACCATGTTTACTAAGTTTGAATTTGGAAAGTCAAGACAATAGGAAATTATTTGTGGGGGAAAATCCAGTTTAGAAAAACCTGAGGAGTATACATCTAATTTTGAAACCGGTTTACCTATTTTGGTTTCTACGTGCTTTTCTGAGTTCTCCTGTAGGCCTATACAGACATAAATTCATTTAGCCAACTTCAGGCCTTTTCATAATCACACTGGACCGAGACATTTTTGTTGGTACCAAGTTTGGGAAAAATACTGAGAGGGTGGGGTGAATCAGTATTTAGAGTTTACTGAAAATATTTTAACTTTTTCTTTAAAGAATTCCATACGCGGCTTTGATGAACCCAACTCGCGTATACACACATATATAAGAGAAAAAACTAGCATATACTGATATGATTTTACAGATTAGAAACACTTTTTAGGAACAATCTTTAACTTAGTTTACCAGTCATGCATCTGTTAGATAATCAGTAAATATGTGCAGTAACAGCAGTATAAATCATGACAATAAAAACACACATGAACACTAATATTTAAGGTGGAAAACTAATTCGAGCGAAAACCACCGTTGTTGTCGTCTTTGTCTTCAATATTTATTATATAGAAAACTGTTTACAATATTGTACTGATGTAGACTCATATCAGTATGCAGGCATCTACCTGCAGAAGGCTACAACCTTCTCTCGTTTTCTAGCTGCTACTGGAAGGGAGCTACAACCCCCTAATCTCGTTTACCAGCCACTACTGGAAGGGAGCTTCAACCCCTTGATCCTAACACCAGCTTCTACTAGTAGAAAGCTTCTACTTCCATACTGAAGGCTTCAACCCTTAGAACCACTGCAGACCAAATTTCATCAATTTTCATACTGGATCAAACAACATCAACACAACTTTTCATAAACATCAATAACCATAAGTTTTACCCAATACATCAATTAGAACAGTGAGACCACTGTAATAAGATCATCAGAAATAACCCAGACTTCAGAATAAATATGCAAATACAAACTCAACCGTGAACCATCATCAACTTAAAAATGCATACGCTACTTTTCTTTACTCAACCCGCGTATATACGCGCTTTCCTTCATACCAACCTGCATATAGCTCTGTGAATACTTTTTTTCAGAATGTAATCAGTCTCAGATCCAGATCTGAGGCTTTCAGTCAAATACCTTTAGAAATGCAGAACCCTTCATCAGTTAATCATCATCAACCATGTTTATTCTCTCATTGATAAGATTTGTACATAATCAAATTACTAGCATATACAATATTTAAACAACTCAGATCTTCAAGAGGACTTAATTGACAAATAGCAGATAAATAGCAGGAATAACATAAGCACCTTTGCAATAAGCTTCAAAAAACCCTAAACTTCCATATGTGCTTTTTCTAAAGAAAACCTATATATATATATATATGCGCTTTTACTGAGACGAACTAGCGTATAGATCTGTAAATGTAAACTTTGCAGAATGAACCAGATCCATAGAACTTACCCAAATTCCTTCAATTGACTTCCACAAGCTTGCGCCAGGTCATAGATCTAATCATTTCTTCAATGGATCACACAAGAGCATGGTCATTTCAGATCTAGAGATCCTAAACCATCATTGTAACCATGGGTGCATCATAGATTCAGATCTATCAAATAAAAGCAAAGTTCATCCCATGGAGATATACCTCAGAGAAATTTATTCAGTCACAACCCTTACTTCAACACACCTTTCACTATGATCTTCTTCTACTTATATAGATTTAGCCTTTACCAATACCATGAATCAAAACCACACAACTGCTAATGGTATTCTTGGACGGAATCAAATAGACCATACAACGCTCATTACTATGGGCTAATACCATGGTAATGTCCCTTGGTATTATAATTTTAGAGCGCAAAACGCATAGGCAACTTGGATCGTTCTTATCCACGTGTATATGCGACTTCTCGTCATAAAAACTACGTATATACTTATCCTGAATGTATACGCGGGTTGCCTTCATAAAAGTAGCGTATACATTGCATTCATACGTGGGTTGCCTTCATCAAACCTGTGTATACATTGTGACATATTATATTTATCATTTCTCTGGCACTTACTGGAATTCCTTTCTCTGTCACATCTAAATTGATCTGTAGATACATCATTTTTACATCTTTAACAAATAGGTTGCTATTAAAAAATGTAACTCATCAAGAGGTTTCGATCAAGTACAACATCATCAAGTAGGTTTCCATCAAGGACAACATATTGCATCATATTGGCAACAATCTCCCCCTTTGGACTTGACGGCAACCATGATGGTGTTTGATCACCACAACAAATATATACATTAATCATAACCATTATTCCACCATTATTCAAATACCAAGAGACTCTCCCCCTTTGAAATCAAGGGCAAAGGGCTGATCAACACCAAAACAAGGTTTGTCTTCCCCTGTAGAAAGAAGAGCTCTGTAGATCTGATGTGCACTAAAATTACCATGCTCCCCCTTAGCTTGTGCACCCTGAACACCTTCAACAAGCAAATTATCAAAGCATCTTCATCAAGGAGAAAAATATCAATGAATGATACAACAACAACAAAGATCACTTAACAACACCATATTGTTCTGAAATGTTGACGCAGAGAATTTCTATCACCAAAACCCATACACGGTTTTATGCACATAAACTCTTGTATATACGCGATTTGCCTTTATAAATCCCATGTACCGAATTTAATCTTCTGAAATCAAACAGATCTGATCTGAGAGGCAAAGAAAACTCCTAGCTTCTGTATGAGATATTCGAATGCTTCCCTGGGAAGAGGTTTAGTAAATATATCAGCAACTTGTTCATTGGAGGGAACATACTCCAATTTAACCTTTTGTTGAAGCACTTGTTCATGTAAGAAGTGATACTTGATAGGAATGTGCTTGGTCTTGGAATGCATAACAAGAATTGGACTCCGCTATGGGAGCAGAGCAGAGAAGGTTGAAGGAGTCGGACCTCCAAAACCTCCCGTACTTGAAGTCGGTGGTGAAGGAGACTTTGAGGCGTGCGAGATAGAGGGATATTACATACCCAAGAATGCCCGACTCATGGTAAACGCATGGGGTATGCAGCGCGATCCAAATGTGTGGGAGAACGCATTGGAGTTTAATCCTGACCGGTTTATGGGTAGCAGGGAACGATTTTCAGGTAATTCCGTTCGGCGCGGGCAGACGGATCTGCGCAGGTATGAGCATGGGGATCCGCATGGTTGAGCTCATGCTCGCCACCATACTTCATTCCTTCAACTTCTCTCTGCCCCATGGCCAGCTGCCCGAGACGCTCGATATGGCGGAAGTGTTTGGTCTGACAATGCACAAAGCAATGCCACTTCTTGTGGTTCCCACTGCCCATCTCCCTCTCCATCTCTATGATTAGATAAGTGGAGCGGTTTGGTTTTGGATTTTACTCGGACGGTCTCTATGTTTTACTAAGAAGGCTATTTGGTTAGGGCAGTGTAGTTTGCATGGTGGGGATATGTTATTTTCTTTCTATGTGGCATTGAATTTTATGAGGATAAGTTGTTTTCCTTTGATCTGGCTTCGAATTTTAGGAGATATTTTTCTTTAATGTGATTATCTATCTTCATTTCTCTCTCCTTTGAATAACAGATAAATGTTATTCATGCATGTAGTAGCACCAGATTGGTACAACGAACTGCTTGAAGAAGATTTGGTTTTGGAGTGTATAAATATTGATCTTCTTCAATGGACTACATATGCTTTCAAATTGTACATAACAAAAATTTTAAATGTGTAGATTATTGTGCATTTTGGGGTGGGGTTTACATGTATTACCAAGATTTTAGTTCTTGTAGTTAGTCCCCAACAACCTAAAGTAACTTCAATGAGTATTCAATGATACCTTGGGTTGGGTAAATGAAATAGTACTCTTATACTAATAGTTTACATCCATTTACATATCTATTATCCCTTAAGTTTTTAAGAAATCCTTATGTTTAGAGACCCCTTGTTTTGCCTTTTTATAACTCTTTTGTCATTGAAAACCACTCCAAAAACAAAACGGTACAGGAAACCATGTTTTATATGGGTGTTCTCGTTTTCATTTATAAGAAACTATTTATAGGGAAATGGATCATTTCCCACATCGTTTTATGAAAAAAATTCTATCCATTTTGGCTGGAACGTTTTCATTCCGCCTCCATTTTTTAAAAACCTCATTTTCATTTTCGATTAAGGTTCAAGGTGCTAAAACTTACTGATTTTTGTTAGTGAAGTTTCCTTTTTGAGTTGAGTTTTCACGGGTGTTTTCTCCTATTGCATGTGAGCTAGCGGTTGCATGCAAAGAAAATTTTGACTATTTAAGCTAAGAGTAGGAGCAACGTATATTCATCCTTCATCATATGCGGGTGTCCTTTGTAAATCTTGGAGAGAAGCGCATCCTTCAGTAGACGCCAGTTTCATTTGTAAAGCTTGGAAATAAGCGCATTCAATTTGTGGATTCCCAATTTCCTGGTATGTTTTCGTATCAGCCTCTGTATCTTACTGTGTGGTATTTTTTTTTTAATTTCGTCTTTGTTTGTCTTCGTTTGGCCTCACTATTGACATGAGACTTTGCCATTTTTAATGTCTCCTAATCGAGTAAACTTTAATTCTAATGAATAATTAAGGTAATCAAAATGTCTGATGCATATATTAAATTTCAAGTGTCTCGCAGTTGGAACTAATATTCAGTGAAATCTAGAGACTAGCAAAGATATGACCCTGCTAAACAAACTCATTCATTCATGGCTTAAATTTGATTACCGACTTGGCTTATTAGTCCTTATTTTTAACTCCTGGTATTGAAATTTCCTTGATCTGTATCCCTCTTAGTATTTATTTCTAACTTCTGGTATTTCAATTTCTTTGATTTGTATCCGTCTTTTAATGAGTTTGTATGAGTTGAAGTTGTCGTCTATTGTCTATATTTATGGGAACTTGAAAGTGAAATTTGTATGTCGTTGATACATCTCATGGATAACTTCTGTAATTTTTATTAGACATGTCATCAAGTTTCAACCATGTCCATAAATAAATTTTTAGTTTACCATGTTTACTGAGTTTGAATTTGGAAAGTTGAGACAATAGGAAATTATTTGTGGGGGAAAATCCAGTTTAGAAAAACCTGAGGAGTAGACATCTAATTTTGTAACTGGTTTACCTAATTTGGTTTCTACGTGCTTTTCTGAGTTCTCTTGTAGGCCTATATAGACATAAATTCATTTAGCCAACTTCAGGCCTTTTCATAATCACACTGGACTGGGACATTTTTGTTGGTACCAAGTGTTGGGAAAAATACTGAGAGGGTGGGGTGAATCATTATTTAGAGTTTACTGAAAATATTTTAACTTTTTCTTTAAAGAATTCCATACACGGCTTTGATGAACCCAACTCGCGTATATACGCATATAAAAGAAAAGAAACTAGCATATACTGATATGATTTTGCAGATTAGAAACACTTTTCAGGAACAATATTTAACTTAGTTTACATGTCATGCATCTGTTAGATAATCAGTAAATATGTGCAGTAACAACAGTATAAATCATGACAAGATAAACACACATGAACACCAATATTTAAGGTGGAAACCCAATTCGAGCGAAAACCACTGCTGTTGTCGTCTTTGTCTTCAATATTTATTATATGGAAAACTATTTACAATATTGTACTGATGCAGACTCATATTAGTATGCAGGCATCTACCTACAGAAGGCTACAACCTTCTCTCATTTTCTAGCTGCTACTGGAAGGGAGCTACAACCCCCTAATCTCATTTTCCAGCCACTATTGGAAGGGAGCTTCAACCCCTTGATCCTAACACCAGCTTCTACGAGTAGGAAGCTTCTACTTCCATACTGAAGGCTTCAACCCTTAGAACCACTGCAGACCACGTTTCATCAATTTTCATACTGGATCAAACAAAATCAACACAACTTTTCATAAACATCAATAACCATAAGTTTTACCTAATACGTCAGTCCGAATAGTGAGACCACTATAATCAAATCATCATAAATAACCCAGACTTCAGAATAAATATGCAAATACAAACTCAACCCTGAACCATCATCACTTAAAAATGCATACACTACTTTTCTTTACTCAACTTGCGTATATATGCGCTTTCCTTCATACCAACCTGTGTATAGCTCTGTGAATACTGTTTTTTAGAATGTAATCAGTCTCAGATCCAGTTCTAAGGCTTTCAGTCAAATACCTTTAGAAATGTAGAACCCTTCATCATTTAATCACCATCAACCATGTTTATTCTCTCATTGATCATATATGTACATAATCAAATTACTAGCATATACAATATTTAAAAAACTCAGATCTTCAAGAAGACTTCATTGACAGATGGCAGATAAATAGCAAGAACAACATAAACACCTTTGCAATAAGCTTCAGAAAACCCTAAACTTCCATACGTGCTTTTTCTAAAGCAAACCCGTATATATATGCGCTTTTACTGAGACGAACTAGCGTATAGATCTGTAAATGTAAACTTTGCAGAATGAACCAGATCCATAGAACTTACCCAAATTCCTTCAATTGAATTCCACAAAATTGTGCCAGGTCATAGATCTAATCATTTCTTCAATGGATCACACAAGAGCATAGTCATTTCAGATCTAGAGATCCTAAACCATCATTGTAACCATGGGTGCATCATAGATTCATATCTATCAAATAAAAGCAGAGTTCATCCCAGGCAGATATACCTCAGAGAAATTTATTCAGTCACAACCCTTACTTCAGCACACCTTGCACTATAATCTTCTTCTACTTATATAGATTTAACCTTTACTAATACCATGAGTCAAAACCTCACAACTGCTGATGGTATTCTTGAATGGAATCAAATGGATAATACAACGCTCAATACTGTGGGCTAATACCATGGTAATGTCCCTTGATATTATAATTTTAGAGCGCAAAACGCATACACGACTTGGATCGTTCTTATCCGCGTGTATACACGACTTCTCGTCATAAAAACTACGTATATACTTATCCTGAATGTATACGCGGGTTGCCTTCATAAAAGTAGTGTATACATTGCATTCATATGTGCGTTGCCTTCATCAAACCTGCGTATACATTGTGACATTTTATATTTATCATTTCTCTGGCACTTATTGGAATTCCTTTCTCTGTCACATCTGAACTGATCTGTAGATACATCATTTTTACATCTTTAACAAATAGGTTGCTATTAAAAAATGCAACTCATCAAGAGGTTTCCATCAAGTACAACATCGTCAAGTAGGTTTCCATCAAGGACAACATATTGCATCATATTGCCAACAATATCCCCCTTTGGACTTGATGGAAACCATGATGGTGTTTGATCACCACAACAGATATATACATTAATCATAATCATTATTCCACCATTATTCAAACACCAAGAGACTCTCCCCCTTTGACATCAAGGGCAAAGGGCAGATCAACACCAAAACAAGGTTTGTCTTCCCTTGTAGAAAGAAGAGCTCTGTAGGTCTGATGTGCACTAAAATTACCATGCTCCTCTTTCCTTGTGCATCCTGAACACCTTCAAAAAGCAAATTATCAAAGCATCTTCATCAAGGAGAAAAATATCAGAGAATGATACAACAACAACAGAGATTACTTAACAACACCATACTGTTTTGAAACGTTGACCGAGAGAATTTCTGTCAGCAAAACCCATACATGGTTTTATGCACAGAAACTCGTGTATATACGCGATTTGCCTTTATGAATCCCGCGTACTTAATTTAATATTCTGAAATCAAACAGATTTGATCTGAGAGGTAGAGACAACTCCTAGCTTCTGCCTAAGATATTCGAATGCTTCCCAGGGAAGAGATTTAGTAAATATATCAGCAACTTGTTCTTTGGAGGGAACATACTCCAATTTAACCTTTTGTTGAAGCACTTGTTCATGTAAGAAGTGATACTTGATAGGAATGTGCTTGGTCTTGGAATGCATAACAAGATTCTTTGAGATACTAATGGCACTTGTACTATCACACAAAATGGAGATGGGAGGTGAACATTTGATTTGAATGTCATGTAAAGTCTGCATCATCCAAAGTAGTTGTGTGCAACATGATGCGGCAACCACATTTCTGCTTCTGTTGTAAATAAGGCAGTAGAACTTTGTTTCTTGCTGAACCAAGATACTAATAGGGGCTCCATATAGAATGCACCACCACTAGTGCTTTTTCGATCATCAACATTTCCAACCCAATCCGCATCTGTGTAAGCATGAAGAGTGAGATCAGCATTCTTTGGATACCATAGACCAAAGCCTTGAGTCCCTTATAGATATTTCAATATTCTTTTTACAGCCTGAAGGTGTGACTCTTTTGGATTAGCTTGGAATTGTCCAAAAATCCCAACTACAAGCATAATGTCAGGTTTTATCTCGGTTAGATAAAGCAGACTTCTAATCATGGATCTGTATTCTAGTTGATTCACCGTGGGAGAATCATCATGAGAACTAAGGTTACACCCAGTTACCATTGGTGTACTTATAGGTTTGCAGTCTTCCATCCCATACTTCTTCAAAATTTGCTTAAGATATTTTTCTTGTGATAAAAATATGCCATTGGTTGCTTCTTGCACTTGTAAGCCAAGAAAAAATGTTAGTTCCCCAAGTAAAGACATTTCAAATTCTTGCTGCATAACAGAAGTAAATTTCTGACTCATGGACTCTTCATTACTCCCAAAAATGATGTCATCAACATATACAACTACAATTAATAGTTTATCATTTTCAGTTTTTGTGTATAAGTTGCTATCAACAGATCCCTTTGAAAAACCTTGTTGATGAAGATATTTTTCAAGATGATAGTACCATGCCCTTGGAGCTTGTTTGAGACCATATAAAGCCTTTTTAAGTTTACAAACAAGTTTTTCATCATTTCCCAAAATGAATCCTTCTGGTTGTTCTATATAAACTTCTTCTTCTAGATCACCATTGAAAAAAGCAGATTTAACATCCATTTGATAAACTTTGAATTGTTGAAAGCTTGAAAAGGAAAGAAACATTCTTATGGCTTCAAGTCTAGCTACAAGAGCAAATGTTTCTTCAAAGTCTATACATTCTTGTTGAGCATACCCTTTACAAACAAGTCTAGCTTTATTTCTAATAACATCTCCATTTTCATTTAACTTGTTTTTGAATATCCATTTTGTTCTAATAACATTTTTATCATGAGGTCTTGGAACCAATTCCCAAGTATGATTCTTTTCAATCTGATCAAGTTCTTCATTCATGTCTTGAATACAACATTCATCTTTGCTAGCTTGATTGAAATTCTGTGGTTCAATAGTGGATAGAAATGCCAGATAGCTAGGAGATTCTACAAGAGTTCTTCTTGTTTGGACACCTTATCATTTTTCTCCCAAAATTTGAGATTCTAGATGGTTCTTTTGAACATACCTGGATGAAGCCTTTTCAGATATATCTTCTTATGTTTCTTCATTGGGTTCACCTTCTATATTGTTGCTATTTGGTGTAGGAAGATATACATCACCATCATCTTTGTTTGTTGTTGGTATTTCCCCTTTTGGAGCTGAGAGAGACTCATCAATTACAACATCAATGCATTCAACAATATTCTGAAGTCTTTTATTGTAACATTTATATGCTTTACTTCTAGAAGAGTAACCAAGAAATATTCCTTCATCTGCTCTAGGTTCAAATTTATCAAGTTTTGCATGCTGAACTGAAGGTACCTGAATCAGATGCATGCTCTGATCCTAAGTCAGAACTAGAAAAGGGCAATGACAAAGGGAAGAAAATCATTGATGCGGAACCTAGTGCCACTGTTTCCACCACCAAGGTCCATAGGGAGGAGCCCGAGGATCTAGAGGAGGGGGAGCGCCTCTTCCATTCACAGATGTGGGTGAAGGGTTCTCCACTAAAATTCCTTGTCGATAGTGGAAGCCAAAATAACCTCATTTCAGCAGAGGTTTTGAAGCAGCTCAACCTGCCAACCGCAACACACTTGTAACAGCATATTGTTGGGTGGCTTCAGCAAGGAAGAGATCTTCGCGTCCGCCAGCAGTTCCGCCTTCCATACAACATCAAGCCATTCATGGATGAGGTAATGTGTGATGTTGCTCCTCTTGATGTGTTTGATGTATTATTGGGCTAACCATACTTGTGGAAGTGACATGTTGTGTATGATTCTAGGCCTCATTCTTTTGTTATTACTTTGGGAAATAAATTGTTCAAGATACCAAAGGTACTACTACCTCCTACCATCTCTTTGATTACTGAAAATCAACGCAGTAAGATTGTTTCCCAAACCAGGAAATTTATTTTCATTAAAATTAGCCCACGAGGAAAGTCGAATATTGTGGCCACATCCTTGAAACATGGCTCCCCTACAATGCATCAACAAATGGACAAAGTCATGGAGGAATACGAGGACATTTTTTCCTCACACAAAGAGGCTCCTCTACACTGCTAGGTCAAGCACTCCATTCATCTGACCCTAGGCGCGTCCCCGCCTGATGTTTCCATAACTCATGAAAATACATAGACAGAATCCACACATGTATTGTATGAGGATGATAAATCAACCAAATCTATTGAACACATCCAACACGTCTGGCAGCAGGTCCACGACATCTTGGACAAATCCAACACAAAGTACACGTAGCGCCATGATCAACATCAGGTTCCAAACAACTTGTAGATGAGCAACAAAGTGTGGCTACATCTGCAAAAGGAGCGCCTCTCTAGACCCCACCACATGCTTCTGCAACTCTGATATGGGCCATACACCATCACCAAGGCAAGTGGCTCACCAGGGACCAAGTTCATGAGCAACATGTTCCTCATCTCATTGAGGAACTCAATGCAATAGGTAACATTGCTTCCTAAGGGGGAAGGAATGATCCAAGTGGATATTAGTGGTTAGCTTCCTATTCCACTGGGACCCCCACCATTGTTTCTTTCTGTTTTTCAGTTTCAGCACAGTTTACTAGTTTTCACAGTTTTTTGAGTCTTGAACTTCTGTTACCATTTTGAGGCCCTAAACGATGTTTTTTTCGGAAAATATGGATCAACATGGAATTTTACTTGATGTTTCTCACCCAAAAGTTGTATTCCTTGGATAGATATTTCTAACAAGGTATTGAACGCATCAAACGGAGATCATATGCCAAAGTTACGTCCTCGGGAAGTTGACGTACCAATTTACCCAAACGGGGCCCATAGTTTTGTTGCTTCATCTCCTAGGGTTAGGTTTTTGCATGATTATGGATTTCTGTTGTTTATAAACAATAAATAGGTCTTCAAGCCTCATTGTAACACAGTTCAAAGGCTTGTAGCCGCCACATCTCTTCTTAGAGATAAGCTACCATCACCCTAGCTAGTTTATTTCCATTATTTCTGTAAGCATATTTCAATCATTTGATTTTAATAAAATGAAGTTTTATTTCCCCCACATATTTGTATTTGTGGTATATGTGTATTCTGTTGCGTTCTTGCGTAAATTCAGATTAGGTATGTAAGGGTAGAACACAAATATGCATGTATTATGTGCTATGATTTCTCCATTCTAATAGACTATGAATGTATCTTTTAAAATTTACTTTGATTAAAATGCAGCAAAAATTATGGAACGATATGACCTAGGATTTAATAGAAATTTCCATTTAACAAGAAATAGAGGCAATTCTTACAAAATTCACATCACAATGTGGTTACACCAAAAAAATATGACCTCCAAAATATTCATTACCCAATATTGTTGAGTTGCATGGTTGACCCAAGTAGGTTTCCCTACCTAATAATGGTCTATTAGGATGTGTTGGATTGCTACCATATAATTGATTCCAATTTTCCCCTTGTAGCAATGGAGGAAATGATTTTCCACAATTCACACTTGTGCTACTAACCCCTGCATTAGGTGGACATGTATAATAATCATACATAGCATTGATACCTGCATTGGTAGGAATATATCAAGTGGGAAAACCTCTTTTTTGATAGAGGGGGACTAGGATGTTTATGAGGTATCGATATAATTGCATGTTATCTGCAATATGGTCCAATGTGTTTGACATTATCCTTCTTTCCTTGACTATGGTTGCATCCTTATCAACCCTATTTGTCATCACTCATTCTTTTTGAAGAAATTGTTGAGCCTTTCTTGATTAATTTTCGAACTTTGCCAATTAATTTTCATGGTCCTTACATTACCTTAATTTATCTCTTTCAAGCCTTTCCTCTACTTGAAGTGCTATACAACAATCCTTTCTACCTTCTTTTCCTTGGCTAAATTGTACTTTCTCTATTTTAAATCCAGAATTTCAATTTTCTTTTGTTTAATCTCAACTAATAGTTTTATATAGTCTTCTGAGGTGAGTAACTATGAAATTCAACATAATCAATAACTATCTATTGTTCCTTTCCTTCTTTTCGCTGACACTCTCTTTGCTAGTAGCTTTAGGAGCTAACTAAGTAACTGCTCCTTCTTTGGCACTTATTTCTCCTTTCTTGACACTTCCCTTTAAATATCCTAGACAACTGATTGAATTCTATTTTTCTCTTCATTTGTTTCCTCATTATGTACAATATCTTCTTCTAGTGACCCATTATCCACCAAAAAAATAAACATTTCCATAATTCAATTCTAGTAGTTGTGAAGGCATGTTCATGCTTTCTTCATTGGCTCTTGAGACATTATGTTTTTTCATATTCATCATGGATTCTTACAACTATGATGGTGGGGTTAGTTGGATTTGAAATATCATTTTTTCATTGTTGCTTCCTAGTGCATGATCACCTACATCTACATTCATATCAAATTTCCATTTTCAACCACATTCTCATCATCCTTTTCATGTCAAGATATTCATTAAAAGAATATGACATGAAGAAGTTTCATGTGCTTCAGCTGGTCTAACAACCTCAATGTTATTGTCAATTGGTTCATGATTATATATTTTTCACTTACATGTTTATCATCATCATCATAAAAGTGTCCATTAGAGAGGGATATCATATTATCATATACAATTTCATCTTCGTGTCCATCCACATATTCTTAGGCATCAACATGTGCTTCAACATCTCACCCATTTTTACCATCCACATCAAATGACTCATTTCAACTCATATCATGCATACGAGCGTCATAATTCAATGGAAAAATTCCAGTCCTCCTAAACCAAACCTTGATATTTGAACGCGTGAGAGCCATTTTAAAGTATTTAGTTGGAATATCAACTAGATCAAGCCTAATGGCTTGATTGGGACCTAGCTCTCGAAAGTTAGCCTATGGCCCTTGGCGACTAGGAGTGATGACCAATGTCTTTACCTCCTCAATGTTTTTCCTTCTCGGCGATTCAATCTATAGGGAAATCCCTCTTGAGTTGTGCTTCCACGTTATTTTCCATTGACCACCTTACCACTACATGTCCTTTGTAGCCTTAATTTGATCCCTCCTAAGATTGAATTAACCTGTTACATGGGACTTGACACAACACTTGACCTTATCAATGGTCTTAATCCACTTGAATTCTACATGGCCTTAACATCAATGAAAACATGAACACTCAACATTTCCCCCCTAAAATTGACATTAAATGAAAACACATTCAATAATATTCCAACACACTCAACAATAAATACTACAACTTAATTAGTAGTTAACATGTTGTATTAGCACATACGGTGCATGATAGTTCATAAGTTCCAAATGAACAATAGATTCACAAATAAATGTATAGTTTCTGATTTATTTACTAAGCAATTATTAGGTAATTGAGGTACTTATCAGAAAACCCTTCATATGAGTGTTTTTGAACAAATAACCACTACTAAATGATAATAAGTGCTTAATTAACTTAGTATGGTACATTTATGGAATTTTTTTATGTTAAATTGCAATAAGGAGGGTGGTCTTCTAGATAAGAATGAAAATGCTCCTCTATTTTTTGAATAAAAAATCAATAAGTATCTAGTCTAATAATCTCATAGGGATTTGGATTGACAGTGACTAGGTGCATTATTAAGGAACTCCTTGCACTAGGTTACCAGTTTAAATTCCCTGTGGGTTAACTGACAAAAAAAAGAGTATCTCTTCTAGGAATAGCATGCTTGGTGCATGTGCCCTGTGGAATAATTTGACTAAAATAAATGAATATAATTATACTTTATTGCGTCGATAGGTGCTCTATAGCCTAGTATAGGAGATATTTTTAGGCGTAATGTATGTAAGTATGTCAACATTTTTAAAATGAAAAAACATATCTAGAAAAAAAAAATCCATTGAATTCTACAAGACCTTGACATCAATGAAAACATGAACATTCAACATTTCTCCCCTAAACTTGACATTAATAACAACACATTCAATAATATTCCAACATAGTCGACAATAAATACTACAAATTAATTAGTATTTAATAGGTTGTATTAGCAAATACGGTGCATGATAGTTCATAAGTTCCAAATGAACACCAGATTCACAAATAAATGTATAGTTTCTTATTTATTTACTAAGAAATTATAAGGTAATTGAGGTACTCATCAAAAACCCCTTCATATGGTTGTTCTCGAACAAATAACCACTACTAAATTATAAGAAATTATTAATTAAATTAGTATGGTACATTTGAGGAATTTTCTATGTTAAATTACAAGAAGGAGGGTGGTCTTCTAGATAAGAATGAAAATTCTCCTCCTAAATATTTTTTGAATAAGAAATCAATAAGTATCTATTCTAATAATCTCAAAGGGATTTGGATTGATGGTGAATGGGTGCATTATTAAGGAACTCCTTGCAATAGGTTAGCATTTTAAATCCCAGTAGGTTAACTCACAAAAAAGAGAGTATCTCTTCTAGGAAGAGCATGTTTGGAGTATGTGCCCTGTGGATTAATTTGACTAAAATAAATGAATAGAATTATACTTTATTGCATTGAGAGGTGATCTATATCCTAGTATAGGATATATTTGTAGGCGTAATGTATGTAAGTATGTCAACATTTTAAAATGGAAAAATATATCTAGAAAAAGAAAAAAATCTTAGCTTCATATGTTTAAATTAATATTCAAATTAAAACACATATAAATGTAAAATGTAAAATTTAATGTAATGTAAAATTTAAAATGAAAAATGTGAGGCACTGAGATACCAATTTTATCAGAAGAAAATGATTTTTCTATAATGTAAAGTTAACATGTTATTGTTTATTTAATAAGTTATCTCTATATACATTATTAATGGTATAATAATCCATAATATTGATTATTATTATTTCGATATATTATAATAATAACCATATCCATTATAAGTAATATTATATTATACATTACATATATTTATGACTACAGAGAGTGATGATTCTCGATCATATGGATGGAGGGGGGGGAGAGGGGGAAAGAGAGAGAGAGGAAGAGATAGAGGGAAGGGGAGAGTGGGGGAGATAAGGAGAGATGGAGTGGGATAGAAATATAGATATATATATATATATATATATATATATATATATATATATATATATATATATATATATATATATATATATATATATATATATATATATATGTAGAGAGAGAGAGAGAGAGAGAGAGATGGATTTCGAGGGGGAGAGATAGGGAGGGAAGACAAAATACATAGAGATATAGAGGTGGAGAGAGAGAGAGGGAGTGATAAGGGAGAGATTGAGAGAGAGTGAGGGAGAGAGTATAGAAGGAGAGAAGAGAGAGAATGGGAGAGGAGAGAGAGAGGGGGGGGAGAAGGGGAAGAGAGAGAGAGATACAAAGATGGAAGGGGGAGAGAGAGAAGGAGAGAGGGAAGGAGATAGTGACAAAATTGGAGGGGAGAGAGAGAGAGAGGGGGGGGGGAGGAGACAAAGGGCAATGAGAAATAAAGGGAGAGAGAGGAAGGAAAAGAGGGAAGGAAGAAGAAATACTTGGAGAGAGAAATGTGAAGAGAGAGATGGAGTGACAAGGGAGAGGTCAAGAAAGATCGAGGGAGAGACGAGAGAGAGAGAGAGAGAGAGAGAGAGAGAGAGAGAGATGGAGGAGGAGGGAGTGAGATATAGATAGATGGATATGGAGAGAAAATTTTTATGTTTGGGGTTGAGATAAAGAGATAAAGAAGGCGAAACAAAGGGAGATATAGATATTGATAGAGGGAGGCAGAGAGAGATAAAGAGAGGGAGGTAGGGAGGAAAATATAGATAGATAGATGTGTAGAGAAAGAGGTTGTGTGTTTTTGGGGATGAAAGAGGCACACAGAGACAAATATAGATATAATATAATTTAATATAATATTGAACAATATTAACCATAAAAGAAGAGGAAGTAAGGATTTTACAAAAGGAAAAAGAAGTAGGATTTATAAAGTCATGAATATTTTGGTTTTTCACTAAAATAGATGCATTGATTTAGTGTAGATGTTGATTCCTAATCATATTTGATTGATTGCACTCGATGCATTGATTTCAATGTAGTTAATAATTTCTAATATTATTTAAGTGCTTCCACTAGATGCATTGATTTCAGAGTAGATATTGATTTCTAATCCTATTTGATTATTTGCACTAGATACATTAATTTCATTGTAGATATTTATTGCTAATCCTATTTTATTGCTTGCACTAGATGCATTTATTTCAATGTAGATGTCGATTTCTAATCCTATTTGATTGCTCGCACTAGATGCATTTATTTAAGTGTAAATGTTAATTTTTGATTTGATGTAACTAGATGTATGTTGTACATTAATTTCAAAGTAATTATATTCATTGACGTGCATTGATTTGTTACAATAATTCAACCATAAATAAAATACTTGAATTTTCATCCTAAATAAAAAGGTGCACTTACATGAAATGTTTGCTTCCTAAAACTATAAACTATTTGTAATTGAATACATTCTTATTATTCCCATTTTCTATCATTTCACATTGTTAGTCATTTTGCATTCAAACGTGGTAATAGAAAACAACTACCTTTGAAACTTAATGGGTTTAAGACTCCATATGTCAAAATGATGGAGTTTGGAGAAAGACACTATTAATATTGGAGAGCAAGAGAGACAAGTATGATGTTTACTATAATAGCTCAAGTTAAATATTTGAATATACGATTTAAACTGCCCTTTTCATATGAATAATATGAAAAGATGACAAAACTGACATGTGTGACAATAATATTAGTAGAAGAAAATAATTTGAGATTGATCACAATGAAGAATAATTGTAATTGACATTATTATTATTATTCACATTTTCTATCATTCAACAAAATTACATTCTCACTTTGCATTCAAAAATTTCATTTCATCATTTTTCATCATTCAAGTTATTAACAGTCTCCATCATCTCAAAAAACTAAGGTAACTAAGAAAAAATAAAAATAAAATGACCAGATTAATCTTACACATATTTAACATATTTAAAATTATCAAAATAATTAGATGTTCAACAAATTTTGTCTGATCGCATAGGACTAAAACTAGACTAGGTCCATCTATACCTTGGATCTATCAAGCACTGAGAGAGATCAAATCCCTTGAGGTGCAAACCATTCCTCAAGTTTTGCACTGAAAAGAGAGGATTGCACCTTGTGATATTTAATTCCTCTCAACGCTTGATATATCCGAGGTTAAGATGGATCCAGGCTAGTGTCCATAATTAAACCTTTTCCATGCATATACTCACACCAAAAGAGAGAGAATGAGTGTTCACTTGAAAAGTGTGCATCTTTGACAAATAAAACCATAAATAACGCAAGAAGGAAATTTCCCCTTGAAATTTGTTTAATGGATCTAAGTTACAAGTCAATTCACATTTGTGTATATGTGTGAACAAGGATTAGTGGGCCCTTATATTGGGGTGCATCACCTAGTGGCCTAGGATGCATGTGATGAGGTGTAAATATTGATGTGGAAGGGTAAAACCATAGGGTTCATGGATATTAGCACCTAGTCAAACATGAACACCAAATAGTTCCTCAAGAAATAGTGACATGATAAAATTAACCTATGTGAATAGGGATATTTGTAGAATACAACGAATTGGATTTCTATGTGTTGAAAACATGTTAAGGGGGGATGTACTAGCTTAAATTTTGTACCTCTAGGACATAAAGTTAAATTCTCATGTTAGTAATTAGGAATAAAAGTTAAGGAATTTATTCTTAATGAAAAATTATAATGCTCAACCATTAATAGGCTAGTATATTGGCATTTTTTAAGGTTCCAGTGTTTAAATTGTAATGAGAGATTATTTTCAAGTAAGATTTGGGAAATTATAAGAAAATTATGCCATGAGCCTCCTAGGAGGTGGAATAAAATGAATATGATTGTTAATGTAGAATTTCCATAGGAAAAAGATAAAATGTGATAATAATAAATTGTGACAACTATAAATAAAAAAACTAAATAAACACACTACCATAACTAGGTAAATACACTACCATATTATAAGATGTGCAACACAAATTTTGAAAGTGACTAAAACATGACCATTCTATGTAGCCTCCACCAATATTCCAACTTTTAGAAAGCTATGATCATCCATTCATCGACCCAAAACCATTTACCTCTCAAAACCCACTTAAAAAAATATATTGATATTATCATAGTTGAAAAAATAAACTCATTAAAAAAATTGACTTTATTTACTTATTAACTCCCAGTTAAAATATACCTAAACTGAAAAGAATTATGAATATGAGATATGAGAATCACGATAATAATTAAACTTTGTTTTATTGAGACATCCTTCTCATTTATAATATCAACATTCATGAATATCATTTATTACAACAATAATTTACTTCTTTAATAAAAATAAATTATTAAAGGAATTTTATATTTTCTCTCATAATGCATTTGTTACCATTAAGATTAAAAAAACATAATATTTAAATTTATAGTACTATTTAACTTTATTTTTAGTTATAGCGGATCAATAAGACGACTGATCTAGATGACTTTGCTATATATGGAATTGTTTAGAAAATATGATAATAGAGTTGTTTTTAAATGTGATTTTTAAAAAAATTTAGTGGATTTTTTTAGTAGATGGAAGAATTTGTGGTGTAACAATTGGATTATGTAGGATTTAGTTATCAAACTTAATTTTTAAAAAATTCTAAAAAAAAATCCACCATTTTTTCTTTAAAAAAAAATCCAACTCTTTGTATAATTTACAGCTATCCATCTTTCTCACGCGAATGGAAACAGGAACCGTCTCGTTCACCGGTTTGGATGCCTCAATTTTCAGATTCCTTTCATTATGCGAATAAATAAATTTTTTGCATCAGTGATGTTACAGAACTTTTGATAAAGTCACAATTAATATCATTACTTTAATATTATTATCAATAATATAATATTATTTGAAACTTTTTACAAAGTCCACAAATTATATACAATTAATATCATTAATTTAGTATTATTATCAATAATATAATATTATTTGAAACTCTTTACAAAGTTCACACAATTATTAAAGAAATTTAAAAGTTAGTGATTTTGTAATAGATATTCAACTTCATAGAATCTGTAATTGAATGTGCACAAAATCAATGTAAAACATAAAGCCAATGATGTTGTGAGTATTGATAGAGCTTCAAATGCTATCAATAGAATTTGTAATTGAAGATTTATCACTGTACAAATTCGATATAAAATTTAAAGTCAATGATGTGTGAGTATTGTGATAGAGATCTAAATGTGATTATTATTATAAAAGTAATCGAGGCAGTTCATAGTCAATCTTTATTTAGAAGCCCAAAAGAATTTTGTTTTGGAATGTGTGATAATGTCTTAAAAATAATTATAATAATAATAATAACTAATTGAGATAATATTAGATTTGAAACTTTTGTAATCCGTAAAATAAATAACTACCGATCAGATATTTGAAGCTCGGCACTACCGACGCCAAAGTTAGCGGAAGTGAGCCTGAAGACGAACGACCTCAACTTCTCCTTCCGCCACGGGCATCTCAGCCGCCAAATACTTTGGCTACGACTCCAAAGACCTCGTCTCGGCTCCCTACGGCCCCCGCTGGAGAATGATGCGCAAGATCTGTAACATTCATCTGCTCGGCAGGAGATGAATCCCGACCTGGAAATGTTTATCCCTGGCAGCCATAGAAAGAGGAAGACGATACAATGTCTTTTGATTTTTATGTATAAAAAGCTTGAGTGGCAACAAGACGTGATTCATGTGGGAAAGACATCCCAGAAAAGTAAAGGATTATTTGAATATAATTAACTTGATAAAAAGTATTTATTATTTTTTATTAACAAAAATTCATCTATCACATAATAACTCTAATGGACTCATTACATAACTAGATTTAACTCAACACCCAATTAACTAATTCTCTAAATATAACTAAATCTCCATGTTAATAAGATATTTTAACAATTCAGGGTTTTGTTTCCTTTTATATGGGCAGCCTGCGAGATGTGAGGGCGGTGAGTACATTGTAAAATCAGGCCCAGAAGGCTCTAAGGCCTAAGGTGGCATCCATGTAATGACTTTTATTTTGAATATATGTAACCTATGTGTTTATTCGAATATGCATGTCTTTCTCTTGTGCATACAAACCATAGTTTCATTATGCCATAGTTGTTGTGTTTTGTTCGAAAGAGCCCCGAGCCGCCAGAATTATTAATGTTTGCAGGGGCCGCAGTCACACTAGTCCAGGGGACGGACAGTGAACACATTAGGCTTGTGGTTTGAAAACCGGTCATAAGCATGCAGCGAAGGGAAAGTTAAAAGGGGAAGGCGGCGTAGATCCAGCATTCCGGTATTCAACTCGAAGCACAAAGATCCTCGAAGGTTCCGATTCCCGAACATGGTGTGGGGTCAATATTCCATTCCGGCATTCAACTCGAAGCAGAGTAAGATATTTGCAAAGATCCTCGAAGGTTCCGATTCCCGAACATGGTGTGGGGCCAGTATCCAGGAGACCCTGATCAGGCTGAGATGAAGCCCAGGGCCCGAATAATGTAAGTGCGAGATAAAGGTGCCAGAGCGCTGAATGAGCCGAGAATTTGAGCTGACCTTTGGACAGTCCCGGACCGGGGCGGAACCAGTGTGGACGCAACGCTGTGCAAAGAACCAGGAAGGCCGAGTCACAAGGCAACCAATGCGGTGTGGCAGTGCTTACCGTTAGATTTAATTTCGTTTTCGTTTAAATTTAACCGTGGGCATATACTGCCTCACTGCATTTAATATCCTATAACTTAGGATATATGACTTAAATGCAGAGAAGCTTAAATGTTTTCGGTTAAATCACCAACATAGATTAGAGCAAAAGCATGGAGGCTCGGATATAAAATTTGAAACAGACTAATGAGACCTAGTTTTAATTTTAAACGGACTAATGAGACGTAGTGTTTATTTCAAACTTGGTCAAACAGAACAATTAATCTTATATTTCAATGTTACGAGTTTTACATAAGGAGAATCTTATAAATAATACAATAAATTTGAAACCACTTATAAATAGAAATTTGGGAGATCTAAACATTTTAAGCAATAATATGTAGGGAATGCATTTTGAAGAAATTATTTTTTCAACAATAAAGAAGAATAGATCTATGAGATAGATAGTCTAATACACAAAACACCGAAATCCAATTGTGTTTGTGTTTAGAGTCAAGTATGAATGTATCTAAGGCAACATAGCCTTGGTAATCACACATTTGAGATTTCCATATCTAACCATGAAATATGTTTATTTCTAATTAAACTAATAAAGTGACTCAATTTATAAAAAGTCACGATTAAAGAAACTATATAAAACTCTCAAAATCACATGAAAAACCACTACTTCGCCCACATAAACAAGAAAATACACTTAGTGTTTTATATAGAGTACCAATGCACATGGATGTGGACATGTCCTCCCGGTCTCAACTTTAAGCTTCAATGTCAAATGTTCATGCTTTAGGCTTAAGTGAGTATAATGAAAGATTGCATGGTGTGAGTGAAGACAAAGATGAACTCATTAATATGGAATTTTATGGGTGTGGTATAGTGCAATACTTATATTGGACTTGCATCCAAGAGGATCACTAACTTTTGTTTTGCAATTTTATTTGGAAATTCTTTTGTGTGTATATAAAATTCTAAGTCATATTGCCAATTTGTAAAATTAAATAACCATCATCAATGATTTGTAGATTGGTTAAATAAAGAAGCTATAGGTCAAATTTAATTGTGCTCGATATTATTAAAAATATTCCATAAATATTTTGTAAAGATAAAATGCCCATCATCCACCTAATAATTATTAAAAATCAAAACTACACCTTCATTAAATATTCTTCATCATAAACATATCTCAAACCTTAATATGGACCATTATCCTATTTCTAATTTCACACTTTTCCATCTTTAATTGAAAAAAAAGTCATCTGAACTTTAAAATATCATATTAGATTTATTGGTTAGATCTATTAAAAATAAATCCAAGAAAGGAAAAGTGATGTATGTTCTCAAAAAGAGAAAAGGTCAACTACTCGATAATATAGACATGGACTCCATATGACAAATACACATTTATTAGAGAATTTATAGGCTTGAGCTTTGAATTAGGCATTTTCTCTATACTTGATTTCTACCCAATTTAAAGAGTGTTTGAAACCGGATGCAAAGATCTTGAGCCTTTCAATTAAAATTGGTCCGCTATACACAAAAGCAGTTGCGGCCTTCAATGCCCCAGTTCGTGTCAACGTTTACACATGAACAAGAAAATCTTCCTTCGCTTACAAAGCATGCATTCAGAGATATGGATAGACATGAGACCAAATTCAACGTACTTGGCAATGGGAGGCAACAATGGAGGGGCCAACGCTTGCGTTGTTCACTGTTCATCAATATGGTTCATATTCAGTGTGTTCGGTACAAACAACGCACCACTTTGGACATCACCCTTTGGCCGCATGTACATGAGACTATTATTTGTGTATAAAAATGATGACACCAAGGGAGGGATGAAAATGGATTTATTTGACTACATATTTAGAGTAATAATGTTATATAACATGATGATGATGATGATGGCACCAAGAGAGGGATGAAAATGGATTTATGTGATGATGATTATTATATATTTAGAGTAATAATATTATATAACATGATGATGCCAACAAGGGAGCGATGAAAATGGATTTATGGGACAATATATTTAAGGGGTGGTGGTGGTGGTGCTGGTGGTGTGACAACATATTTAGAGTGATGATGATGATGATGCTGCCACCAAGGGAGGGATGAAAATTGATTTATGCGACAACATATTTAGAGTGATGATGATAATGATGATGATGGTGGCGGCGGTGACTTCGAATTTTGAATGCTTGTGTTGTATTTTATGTTTAATAAAATTAGTATTTGTTCCAAAAAGTACAAAGAGACATACATAGGATTTTTAAATTGAAGAATTATTTTGGTTTCCATAATTAATTTAAGTTTTCTTAGTGCACTTTTTAATGTTTTTAAAATCATATGTTTGGAAAAGTGAGTGGACTTTACAATAAAAATAAAAAACCATTGTTCATAAGGCCCTTTTCTAAGCGCCCATGAGAAATTTGAAAAACACCAAACTCAAATAATAAGGATGCCAAAATTTGCTGAGAGGTTCTTGATTGGTTAGTAAAGCAGGGATAGTCACCAATTCTTAATTCCTGCTAAATCCATGTTGGCACATCTACGTTCACCATGATTGCATAATCTGGTCACATTTATGGTTAGGACAATGGTATCCTATTCCAGAATGCCATCAATCCATTCCCTTGAGTGCTGATAAGGTGATGTTTATGAAGAGTCAAAAGGAAGCATTGTCATAAACAATAATGATAAAAACTCACAAAATTCAGTCTCATAAGAACCAATGTCAAATTTCAATGGCATGTTAAAGTGTTTGAACACCCAACCTGCATAAAATTTTGAAAGAAGTTTGAGTTGAAATCTTACTGTGTTACAAGGGTTTCATTAATATTACAAATTATTAATTTGAACACACAGTTGTACCATGTCATCCTTATCTATGTCATCTTTATTTGTTAATGTGATCACAATTTATTTAAAACATCATGCCCATCATCTTGAATTTATTTTATGATGTTCCATGCACTTTATTTGTTGCAATAAACATAATTATTATATCAATGAGCATGTGTAGCTAAAGATTGTTTTAGTTGGTTCATATGATATAAATTGTGATAATTTAGCATGTTTGAAAAAAATATTATTGGGACACTCACTTATTCCCATATTGAGATACTTTACAACACAAGCACTGATCGACAGATATTTAAAAACTTAGATTGATATTTTATTGCCATTGAGTATAAAATAGCACATGAAATGAAACCACAAATTTTTTTTGGAAATAATCCCAAAATTTCAAAATATGACTCAGATAATTATCAGTATCTACAAGTTAATTTCTCACTAAGAACATGCACCTAGTACTTTCAGCAAAGGGGAACATTCTACCAACATGGTAGCCAAGACAATTTATTGGCAAGAGATAACTGAGGATCAACATGTTCCAAAATGTATTCGTCATTTCAGAAGACTAAGTCACTGATAAAACTCCTCATATTCCTCACTTTCGGAATTTATCACTTCGATGTGAATCACATGATTTTGTGGTTGCATTTTATCATAAAAATTTAAAGGTGATATGCTTTGGATATATTCAACATAAATCTCACTGACGAGAGTAATTTATAAAATAATGAAAAATCCAAGGAAGGAAAAATGTTTCGTTGACATGGGCATGTTTTTCAACTAAATAAAATACCTCTCTATAAATACAATAATAATTACTCGGTGAAGCTCATCCTCCAAAAAAAAATATCAAATCATAATTGCATATTGTCCACCAACCAAATTTTCTTCTCTGAACGAATGTTTCCTGCCATGGGTCAAATGGAACTCTAATGCTACTTAACATGAATCGATCTAACTTAAATGGAAATCCCAGGAATATATTCAAACAAGATATAACCAAGAAAAATCAGCACATGGATGCACATATAATCACCCATGGCATGTGAATGATGCAATAGAGACATAATAGTGTGATGGAGAAAAAAAAGTTTACTCCACCTTGGTATTAAAAAACTAAAAAAAGCATCCACTATTTTATCAAACGACCTTGCCTTTACTGATCAAACCCCTTCTCCTTTCAAGCGACTTTGTTTGATCCTTTTTATAGGGATGAATTGTACAATGATAACAACATGGGTATCTAATAAGCACAGAGTTACGCTAGAGCCCTAAGCTTCACCAATTCAAAATCAATTAGACCCTTGACAACAGGAAATAATAACTTTAATTAAATATTTTCGAGGATGCTAAACATCCATTTGCCAGCAGTTCAAATATTATAAAATACCATTGATTCTCTGCACAACCCTAAGACTAGATATACTCGTTGGTGAAGTATTGGGATGTTAGAAGCCCTATTCACCACGACTAATTTTCTGTTGGAAATTATAATTATTCCCACAGGTAAGAGTTAGATAAATTTGGAGAGTCTGTTAACTGAATTAAGTCCAGTGAGTTCGAGTTAAGTCATATTTTGGGAAAATTCGAATTTAGAGTGTGTGTATATGAAGTTATTTTGGATGAGTTACTAGAGGAAAAAATTTAAATGCCCCTCACTGAGTTTATTGCAAAAATCAAGTTTGGTTGATCAATTGAAAAGTAACAACTCATGTTATGTTATTGTGTGTAAGAATTATTTGTGTTATTTTGTGTCTTAACTCATCTGCATTTTCAAAAAATTGGTATTAGATCTACGGTCAAAGCTGAAGGATCTAGAAATTCTGCAGCAAGAGCTTGCAAAAGATCATCATGTGAGAGATAAGTCACATCTAGCATCAAAAAATTTAAGTCACAACGAGAATCGAAAGTTATTTCAGCTGCTCCGTGAATGAGGAAAATCCACCAGTATCGTCCATGATATCTGAAATATTGTTATGAGACTCGGCTAGAGCCGCAACTTTCATGAGTAGATCATAAACTCAAGTCTATATACAATCTCGAGCTGTAGTAGCCGAGCTCATTTGGTCCATAGACAGTGTAAGGAGATTTCGTTGAGGGTTTGAAAACCTGACAATTGTGAAGGATCCCAACATCCCAAAGAAGAACGAGGTATCTATTGCCACTGTGAGAGACTCCAATAGTTGCCACTGTGATTCAGAGGAGTTGAACACGTTGGAGTCGCCAAAATAATAAGAAAAGGGTTGTAGCTCTAGCTGATGTTGAGTAGAATATATAGTCACTACCATGTCATCGTTAGTAGTGAAAACATAAACTACAAAGCCTTAAAATTTAGTTTCAAAAGTTCACATGTAAAAGGTTAGCTTAGCCGCACGATTTAATTTGAAAAGTATGGATATAAAAAGGTTTAAGGTTAAGCTTATAAAAGTTTCTCCTAAAGGCTTGAAGAGACTGGAAATTGTTTTTATTGAAGGTGTGGGAAAGTTGTTAAAGTTTTAAAACAAATTATTTGAAAGTGTTTTTTATTAGTCCCTACCAAAGGCAGTAGGGACTATTGTAATCGATATGCCTTGAAATATGAGCCAATGTACAAAAGTACATATGATTAAACCCAAAGTCTAGTTGATTAATCCCAAAGTCTTGTTGTACATGTTTTAATTCAATTTTTCTTCAACCTATTAATCACTGACAAATTTTTTTGTTAACCAATAAAAATTTTTGAGGCATTATTTAGCCTCATACTAAGGCATGCGAAGAAAAACTTAGAATAATTTAAAGTGATAGAAAAAATTTCTTGTTCAAATGAACAAATTCGACTTTAACTTAGTATTAATTCCCCGACATTTTATGTTTTCCATACTAAGGCTCATGTAGTGACTATTCTCGTTTTCCAGTAAAAAAATGTTCTTCATTTAGGTCAATACTCTTGCATGGCCCATACGTGTAAAAACATGTATTGCATTCATGTCAACACTCTTGCATAACCCATATGTGTAAACACCCTTGGATGGAATGTGTTGTCCCCTTTAGACCCGTTTCCGTGACCGTGACCTGTTAATTCTTTCGATGCCAATCTCATACATTACAAAAATTTAACTTTGATTCTATGACTTTGGCTATGTGGTATATTTTCTTTGTGCTAAACTAAATTCTTGTTTTGAAACTTCTTCCCAGAGATATTATGCAACTCCTTCCCACATATATTAAGCATTTTGCATCAACATCAATGATTTAGATAATTGCTGCATCAACATCAATGATTCAGATAATGACTTAGGTACAATTTAATTTTGTATTAGATTTTCTTTGTACTAAAGTAGTTAAAATATCATTCTAACAATCCCTCTGAAATCCTTCTATACTTGTATTCTTTTGTATTCAATTAGATAAATAAATTCATTGTTTGTTCAATTTGGTAAATAAAGTCATTCTATATTCAATTAGGTAAATAAAGACATCATTCTTCTGTATTCAATTAGCTAAATAAATCCATGTTTGAAAATTGTTCAAGGTTGTTCGTAATATAGAGGGAAATCATGATTGGGCAAAGGTCCTTAGGAGCAGAAAAACTTTGAAATTTTGTAGTCAACTCTATTAAGCAACCAAGCACTCGGTCGAATTGTCTCCAAGAGATTGAGAGAGTTCATAATGGAGAAGTGGGGTCGAAACTCTAATCATGGTGGCATATTATGTTTGTAGGTGCCCTGACTCTATTTACAGGCAACAGTCCCTGAGGGAGCCTCGACGTGACAGTCGTCCTGGGCTATCGGAGCTCATTAGACATATGTGCTCTCTGCAGATGGCCACGCCATGCTTGTGAGTTGACACAATCAATTGGCTAAGTTGGGTTAGGATGGTCGTCTTAGCACACTCAAACCCTAATCCTGTTGCTCGACAGAGGCATGAGCACGTAGTTTCAGTACTGGAGGAGGTCCTGCGCCTTCGTATCTATCATTTTGGCACTAAAGCTTACAGGAAATATGGTTATTGAATGGGATTCGGTTGATTTAGAACCAAAGCCGAAAGACCTATTACCAGTTTGGGGGCACGAGGTGTCGGCGAAGAATCTGGAGTGGTATATTCCGACCATCGGTGATGCAGGCCTGAAAAAAAAGATCCAAAAGGGGCATGGGTCTTTTCGAATGGTACAACTCTCTTGGAAGAAAGCCTACAGAGTACTTTCAATTGCGCTTTGAGGGAAGAGCATGAACCAAGGATTTTCTAGCATTTGACAATCCCTAGGAAGTAAGGAGTCACACAAGCTTCGACAAACCTATTAAACCCTACACGGCTAGGTATTTCCTCAATCCTGTTTTTTTCAGGGGGGTTGGAAGACATAGTTGCTAGTTGTGGCATTCAAAGTTCTATTGGCCTTAAGGGTTTCTTGGGAGAGAGCCACAAATTTCTGGATTTGGGAAGAGGAGCTCATTTGGATACTCCTAGTCCTAAAAAAAACCCACATAAGTGGTAGGGCATTAGTTTCCTTGAAAATATTCTCTTCTCGCAGGGGAGTGAAGCGACGAGTTCATGGCCAGAGGTAGGTAAGGGTTTGCATAAAAACCCTAGTGTTTTGAGGCATACGGCGTTGGGACAGGCAGGGGTTCATCAACTTGTATCTTTAGCTGAGGAACATGGAAGGCTTTCAGGATCCCATAGAGGTGAGAAGTTGCAGGAGGTATCTAGGGCGACCAAACAAGAAGAAGGAAAACTAGAAGAAGGAGGCCCTTCACAGGAGTCTATTCAACACTCTATGGAAGGGTGATTTGGGTCGCCTGTTTTTGAAGGACTAGGTGCTATCGAAAGGTCATTAGAGGATGAGGAAGATGGAAGGAGAGGGGCTGCATGAAAAAAGAGAAAGAAGACCAATATGATCAGAAAAAAGGAAGAGAGCCCATGTTGTGTCTTCGGAGTGGACATTCCCATTGATGAAGTAATGGAAACAACAAAAACCATTCTAGTAGGCAGAGTCAGAGGAAGGAAATACTCTGTCAATTACATCACAGACTAGACAACCTCGGCATGGGTGGATGCCCCTGGGAGCCCTACAGATATCCAAAAATTAGCTAGGGGGTGGTTTTTGATTAAGTTTGAGAAAAAGGAGCATCTAGAATGGGTAATAGAAAAAAATTGGAATTTTGGAAAAAGGCATATTCTATTTAGGAAATGGATGCCACTGTTTGATGCATAGAAGGAAAAAATCGAAGAAACACTAGTTTGGGTAAAGCTTTCGTGGCTACCAATACCCTTATGGACGGATTCAGAATTTAGATCTATTAGGAACACGTTGGGTCAGTTCCTTGAAGAAAATATGTCTTTCCAACAGACCAAGGATCTGAGCGCTGCTATAATTTTGGTCAACCTAAACCCTAAAGAAGGACTAGCAGAAGATATGCGCCTCAGATATAAGGAATTAGAGTTTACACAGACACTGGACTATGAAAACATGCTCTTTCGTTGCCACCGATGTCATAAATATGGACATCTAGCAAAGGATTTCCCACTCGGGCACCAAAGAAGAAGGAAGTAGAAAAGGATAAACCAAGGACCTCTTGGGCCCTTGGTTTCAGAAGAGCCCAGGGCATCTAAGGGGGAGATGATGGAAGGGGTTGCCGAAATGAGTGGCAACATGATAGAAACAACTCATACTGAACAAATTCCAGAGCAAAAAAACCTTATTGCAATGGAACAAGATCTGGAGTGCCCTCCAGCATCTTCACCCTTCCATGAAGCTGAGCTCGCCACATATGTTCTAGAGGGTACGATACTGGTCTCTTCTCCCTCTCCTTTCACCTATTTATGTACTTATGTTTTTTCTTATTCAAAGCCTGGTCCTTCCAGTCCATCTCAAATGGAATATATGCAAATGCATGATGTTATAGAGTCTTTGGAAAGTATCATAACCCCCATCTTGGTTAGCCTGCTGGAAACCCATAATGTGACTGGACTTGGATCACCCCCTCCTCATCCCTGTATCCCTGAAAAACCCCTATATAACTTAAGATATCTACTGAAGAAACCCATGAAGGAGGGGGCTATTGGAGGTTTGGAGGCTAATCCAATCTCAGTAGTCCCTAGAAAGATGAGGGGTATAAAATCAAACCTTTCCAAGGCTCAAGTTAGGGAAAAAATTGACATTGCAGATGGGAAGCAGCGTTCCCTATCTGGGGTGCTTAGAGCAGCATAGACCCCCCCTGGGTTATCGATGGTCATCCTCTCTTTCAACTGCAGGGGTTTTTCTAGTCAACTCAAAAAATTAGCACTGAATGCTTTTATGAAGTCCTACAAACCGGAGGGCCTTATGTTACAGGAGACCTTGGGGATGGGGGAAGAAGTGGTTGGAACACTGTCCAGGATGTTCTCGGGGTGGTATTTTCAGGCCCTGGATGCTCATGGAAGATCCTGGGGCTTGGCGTTGGGCATAAAATCTAGGAGGCAGAAGGAAATCTCCACGTGGGGTTTTGAAAATGCCTTAGCCATGGAAGTCTATTCAAATGATCTCGGTCACCATCTTCTTCTATTAAATTTATATGGGCCTTGTTTGGATAGGTTTCTATACTGGAACTAACTCTTTGCTCAATCCTACTTGAATAATTTTAATCTCTTTCTCGGAGGAGACCTTAATTTTTCCTTGTGGATTTCTGAATCCTGGGGTCCTTCTGCTCGAGCAGACCCCCTCACATACTTTTTCCTTAATAAGTTGGCCTCCTCTCACCTAATGGATGAAAACCTGATCAAACCCAGACCCAATTGGAGGAACAAAATAATGGGTGAGGATAGGGTGGCCAAGAAACTAGATCATTTCCTCCTTAATAAAGAGTTGGTGGCCATATCCTCTGTCTTTAGGAATTTGGTTGGGGATGAAGGCGTATCTGACCACCTTCCCATCCTCCTAGAGATCAAATTTCATCATAAGAATCCAGGGGAAGCCTTCAAGTTCAACTCTTCCTAGCTCAAAGATGAATCTTACAACTCTTTGTTTCATGCCACTTAGAGGATAGGAGGGTCAGCTGAACCATGTAGTATGTGTTCACTGTTTATGGAGAATCTAAAGAAAATGAAAAAAGCTACATTGGAATGGGAAAAGGAAAAAAAATCAAGGAGAAGGAAGAATTACGAAAGAAAAACGAAGAACTTGATTTCCTTGAAAGCTCGGAGGGTGCTTGATATGCCTCCATGGAATCGAGGGACATAGTAAGAGCCTTGAAGCCTCAAGAAAAAAAATCTTATTGGAAAGAGAAGAAATTTGGTGTCTCAAAATCAGGGCCATCTGGTTGACAACAGGGGATGAAAACATGAGATTTTTCTAGAGCTATGTCAAAGGAAGGAAAAATATTAACACTATTTGGGGAATGCAGATGGAGGAATGAAGTACTGCACGATCTTTCGAAGACTTATCTTCTTTGGGAGTGAAGCACTTCAAAAATTTGTTCAAAGCCCTCGTGGAGGCTTCTATAGCTGAAGTGATCAGGGTTGCTCATTTTTTCCCCAGATATATAGATGAAGAAGGGAATGACAAGAGCCCAGGGCTAGATGGTTGGACGGTGGAATTTTTCCAACTCTTCTTTGAACCTGTTGTACCTATCTACCTCTGCCTGTGAATTTTTCCCCGCTGCCTCATTCGAATCCATTTTTAACCTCTTCCGTGGGCTAAAATCTCATGACCCTGCTTGATATTACTATCCCCGCCCGAAAATCTACTTTACGGTAGTTAAAAACCCAAATTTAAATAATCGGGCCGAGATTCTTCAGAGTTTGACTCCCTCCCGCTTCGGCTTCCATATGACCCGAGTCTGAAAACCACAATTCAAAGCAAGAAGGGGCCTATTGTCTTAACGATCGGACGCAATGCTGGCCGTCCGATCTGGCTCAAATCAACGGCGCGGAAATCATCTTATACGAAGGGCCCGCGCGCATCAGATCGTCGGTATTTCATGGCCCACCATTTTATTGTCCCCCAATGCAAGCGCAGCCGTTGATCTTGTTCCGAGATCGAACGGTCCTAGGTCAATCGCGGTCCTGCCCTCAATCGCAATCGAAACTTAAAGAATGAACCACTCCGGTCTCCCCGCTCCATCTTCCGATTGCGATCTCCGATTCAGGTCCCACTCCATGCGGTCGTGTCATCATAATGCATCAGTGTACACTGTGTTTCTCCTCCATCATCCACATGTTCCGGTGACGTGTCATATCTTACGAACCTTGGACCCGTCCATTCATTGTTGCTCCATTGTGTTTTGCATTGTCACCCTCTATCTCTCCATTATATTCGTGCGTTTCCTGTCATCCTGCATCTTCTCAACATCTCGCCTAGTCTGTATTACCGATTCCATGGCTGCTGTTGTATCCACACTCCCTGTCACCGAGTCATTCTTCTCTAATGTTTTGCGGGTTTTGCAGGTTTTAAAACGACTTAGCTGGCGCTTTAACTCGCCGCCTCCGTTGCAAAGATCTGAAACATACTAAAGGACATATCCTACTGGCGAAATTAAGGAAAGAAGCCGAGGGTAGGTGGGAGAGGTGACCGCCATTAAAGAAAACATAGATGTGGATTCTCAGAACTCTCCAGATGTGTCCTCCCCGCATTAAAGATCCAGGACTCAAACCCAAAGCCAAGGGCCGAGAGTACAGTACTGAAATACAGATTGTTCCAAATCTCTTACGGCAGCAGATCTTCTCTCAGCCGCGGGCAGCATATTGCATATATTTTATTATTCCTGTCTTGTATATAAAGATATTTTTATCTCCCAGCAATTATTTCTTTAGGCGGACTGTTAGTTGTATTCATTTATAGTTAGTCATTCATAAGAAAAGGCACGAATGTTTTCCGCCAGGTTGGTTCGAACTGAGTCATTAATTGTGTCTCGTCTCCCTCCTCCTCTAGAAGTTTCTGTCTTCTCTATAAATGCTCAGAAATAAGATTTTTGAGGGGTTCCAGATTTCTATCAGTAGACTGTGTAGCGAGAAGGCTTCTGTATACATTTTGTAAAATTTCTGTATGAAGTTTCAGAGCCCGTAGGGTCTCAGTGAAGAGGGGTTATAACTGTATTGAGGATTCTGATCTATGGTATCTCACAGTATGTAATTTCTCTCATGTGTTAATACATTATCTCATTTCATGCTATTTGTCTTCTTGTATCATGTTCTAGAATGCGAGTGGCTCACTAGTTTGTAGTAAGGATTCATCTTAAGTGATGCCCTTTCTGGAATTAGTCAAGCGCTTTAAATAGGCCTAGTCATGATATACTGTTCCATGTTCACTCTTTCATATTTTCTGCTATATTAGTTTCCTGAGGAGGGTGCTTTTAAAACGCCATTGTCATATAAGGATTCGTAAATTGGTGCGCCCTTATATGGTTCTGTTGTGTATCTGGGTATCAGTCTCATGCCGGCTAATATCTTCTTATGTTTCCTCACTGCACTCACTTACTGATATATAATTTCTGTGATGTATTATTTGAATCAGCCCTCTTTACAGTAAGCGGTCTCTTAACTGTCTGATTTCTTTGTACTGGAGTTTTACATGATGTTCCTACATTATTCTTATCTTTGTGTCAGCTTCTGAGAGAGATCGGTCCTGTTCAAATCTAATTTCCTTGTTCAAAACAAGAGATAGTAAGTGAGCTCTTTGGATTGACAACCCAAGCTATAATGAGCCATTTGCTATATTAAGATGTCCTAGGCACTGGTCTATGGCAACTCTAGGCTGTCTCTAGGAGGGTGACAAAATCATCCACAACATCTTTCTGGCGCCGTTGCCGGGGAGCGAATTCAAGAATATCCGTTTCCCTGGGTTCGACATCTTATTTTCACTCTCTAATCAGGTGAGCATAGAGAGGTGAAGAGTTGCAGATTTCTCACCTTGGCAACTCCACTGGGCTTTGATTGATAAATTTTATTGGAAGTCCTGGCTTCCCGGAAGCCCCATCTGAGGTCGGATACCTCCCAGTCGAAAACACCTGTGTCTGACCCGAAAAAGATCATTCATAAAAGAGCTTGGAAAGAGAAGAAGCCAGTTCATTCTGAAAATCCTGAATATTTCGTTGAAGATCATCCGCCCTCTTCTTCTCAAGAAGTTAGAACAGAAAAACATGAGTTTTACTCAGAAACTCCACGTAGAGGAAATACCTGGATTAAAGGAGAATCTCATCCGGCTTTCGAGGCCGAAGAAATTAAAGAGGTCACAGAAGTAGCTGTTGTTAACCGTGAGTTATTCCCATCTACACCTCAAGCTTCTGTGCAATATATTCCCACTGTTATTCATACTCCACTTCCTCCTACTCCTCTCCCTTCATCTGTACCTCAAATTGTTGTGCAACCCCCGCCTCCCCCAATGGCCAATGTCCCTGCATTTCTTTTGAACAAATACGCTCCTCTGGCCTTGCCCCAAGTGCTAAATGATATGCCGCAGGATTACCTGAAGATTTTTCCAAGGTTTAATGGTGAAAATGAAGTTGATGCTCAGAAGCACCTCGAGACCTTCTGCTCTTTTGCAGAGAACTTAAATGTTGAACATCTGGACGTGGTCCTAAGGTTATTTGTGGAATCCTTGGAAGGTGAAGCCCGAAAATGGTTCAAGACATTGGAAAACCATTCAATCACCACTTGGGACCAAATGGAAACGCTTTTCTCAGGAAGTGGGGAGAAAAGAAAGACCAAGGGCAGTGCCTCGTTGAATTTAATACGCTAAAGAAGAAACAAAACGAGGGAGTGGCAGAATTTATCAAAAGGTTTAATAAATTATATCTAAACCTTCCTGCCGATATGAAACCTCAACAAGCTGCAGCCAAAGTTGTTTTCATAGCAGCTTTTGATTCCGATTTCGGTTTCTCTCTGCGGGAAAGAATGCCTGTTACCCTGGATGATGCTCAGACAGATGCTCTAGAGTTGGAGGAAAATTTTTCTGCCACTGGGAAGTTAAAAGGAAAGATAGAACAGGAAACTAGAAGAAAAGGCAAAGAAGAGGTTTCTACCTCTAATCAAGAAAAGGATTCAGATAAAATGGACGAGATAAGAAAAATGATAAAGAAGATGGTTAAGCTAGAACTGGAAGCTAAGAACGCAGCTCCCAAAAACTATTACAATGCTCCAAACAGAGGATATAATCCTCAGTACAGAAAGCCTCCATTGCAAATATTGCCAAGGGAAGCGAAAGAACAGCAAGATCAGGTACCTCATCCCTTGTACCTGGAAGGACCAGCAGATGACTCCGCTGGAGATGCAGCTTATAGACTAGAAGATTCAAATCTGGCTTTTTCAAATAATGATGATATGGAGTGTCCCCTGCAAGAAGAAGACGAAGAAGCAGAGATTGACCATTACTGCAAGCAATTCACTGATTTCATGGAATCCCAATTCAACGTCAAATATGATCTTAGATCCTCGAGTTAGAGGACCAGAACTCAGGAGCAAGAAGAAGAACCATCTCAGAAAGAAGCATTTGCTCAGAAGGAACCAACAACGAAGAAGAATGCGGAAAAAGGTAAGAACCTTCTGAATACCCCCTTGCAGTCTAATGATTAGATTCCCTCTTCTTCTAAAACGGTCAGTCCTCCTAATGCTGAGCCAGTGTCAAAAGAAGTCAAGTCTTCAGTCGAAAATAAGGAGTCCAAAGAAACTGCGATAGAAAAGCCCACATCTGCTTTCAACTTGCAAAAGGAACTTGAGAAGATTAAGATTCTTGTCCCTCTGACTGAATTATTAAAACAGCCTGCATATCAGTCTCAAGTTACCTCTTTCATTCTTCCTCCTGAACTACCAATTACACCTGATAGTTTAAATCTTCAAGAAGAAAGACCCATGGTAGTCTTTGGCCCACATGTCGAGGAGATAGACCCTTCTACTCCTTTTTATGTATCCTTAATCATTCATGACTTGCTGTTACACAATTGTATGTTAGATTCTGGGGCTTCCCATAATCTTATGCCTTTGTCTGTCATGGAGCAACTAGGACTGCAAATTACAAGACCATACAAAGATTTATATTCATTTGATTCTAAAAGGGTTAAGTGCTTGGGAATGATTAAAGATTTAGTGGTCAATTTGGCCCAAATCCCAGCAAAGAGTGTGGTCATGGACATTGTGGTTGCCGATATCCCAGCTCGCTTTGGCATGCTGCTGTCAAGGTCTTGGGGTACCAAGATTGGGGGGTCAATTAAATTGGATTTAACATATGCTACTGTCCCAGTCTTTGGAGGTCAAGAAAGGAGTTTGTACAGAGAAAATCGATTTGTTAAGATGGTAACTAAGGCCGACTGCTCAGATAATTCTCCAGTTTATAAAAAAGAGGGAGACTTTTCATGTTTAATGTTGGAAGAAAATCAATATTATGCACATGAGCCCCTTTTTGGTCAGATTCGGGCTGAGCAGCCTAAAGAAGAGCAGGAATCAGGACTTTGGACTTTACACTTTGATGGAGCTAATTCAAGAGAAGGCAATGGAGCTGGGGTATTGTTGATTTCCCCTACAGGAAGATGGGTGCCACTGTCCTTTAAACTGGAGTATGAGGCTACAAACAATGTAGCTGAATATGAAGCACTATTATTGGGACTCCAGACAGCCAAGGATATGGGCATCCAGTGTCTAAAAGTGTTTGGAGACTCTGAGCTGGTGGTAAGGCAGATCAAAAATGAATGTCAAACTAAGCATCCACGGCTCAAAGCATATAGAAATGAAGTATGGGACATGATAGAGAACTTCTTCTCAGCATTTAATATACAGTTCATGCCCTGGGAGCAAAACAGAATAGCAGACTCTCTCGCTGTAGCTGCCAGTACCTTTTGCCCTCCTCAGAATCCACTCCTAAGATATGAAGTGGAGGTACGGTACAAACCATCCATTCCAGATAATATAAAGCATTGGCAGGTATTCGAAGATGATGAAAAAATGAAAAGATTCATGGAGACAGTGGGAGAATTCTCCAATATGGAGATTGATGGTAATGAAGAGGAAGAAGTTGAAAATATTGCTAAACACAAATGGGAAGAAAGAATAGCAGGTAATAAAGTGCTGCAACTGAAAGGTAATGTTATACCTAGAGGATTGGTACCTCTAGAAAGGTTACTCAATAAAGATGATGTTCCAGTGCAGCCAAACAAAGTAATAGAAGAAGAGCAAGTGGGAGATTTGAATCTGGGTACTCCCACTGACCCCAAAATTGTTAAATTATCCAAAATATTCCCAGAAGAATACAAGGAAAAGTATTTGAAGTTATTTCAATCTTACAAAGACGTATTTTCTTGGTCCTATGAGGACCTAAAAACTTTTGAGGTAAATATTATACAGCATAAGATCCCATTGAGGGAGGATGCAAAGCCGTACAAGCAGAAGCTCAGGCAAATAAATCCTCTGCTTCTTCCCTCAATTGAAAAAGAAATTAAGAAACTACTGAAGGCCAAGATAATTATACCACTAAGATACTCCGAATGGGTAGAAAATCTTGTTCCTGTTAGGAAGAAGAATGGGGAAATAAGGATATGTGTAGATTTCAGGAATTTGAACAGAGCGTCTCTCAAAGATAACTATCCACTGCCTAAGATGGATCACATCCCGCAGAAAGTAGTGGGTGCATCCAGAATGTCAATGATGGATGGATTTTCAGGTTACAATCAGGTAGCCGTGTTCCCAGAAGACCAGAAGAAAACTGCATTTACTACACCATGGGGAACCTTTATGTATGCAAGGATGCCATTTGGATTAATTAATGCAGGAGCTACTTTTCAGAGGGCAATGGACATAGCCTTTGTCGGAGAACAGGACAAGTTCTTGGTGGTGTATCTTGATGATATCACAGTGTTCTCAAAAAATGACGATGAGCATATTGAGCATTTGAGAAGAACTTTTGAAAAATGCAGAAGGTATGGCCTTTCTCTTAACCCCCAAAAATCTTTGTTTGCATTAGATGAAGGAAAACTCTTAGGGCATATTGTGATCAAAGATGGTGTGAAAATTGATCCTAAGAGAGTTGAAGTGATAAACAACATCCCTTTACCAAGAAATAAGAAAGAAGTACAGGTATTTTTGGGGCGAATTAATTTCTTGAGAAGATTTATCCCTAACTATGCGGAGATAGTTAGGCACATAACCAATATGTTGAAAAAGGAAAATGAAGTAAAATGGTCCCAGGAGTCTAGAGATGCATTCACAAGGATAAAACGGGCATTCGCTGAAGCTCCTGTGCTAGCAGGGCCAAATTACAAAAAACCATTTATGGTTTTCTCATTTGCTTCACCTCATACAATTGCTGGAGTGTTATTACAGAAAAATGAAGAGGGATATGAACAACCCATAGCTTTCTTCAGTCAAGTGCTTTATGATGCTGAATTGAAATATAATATACTGGAGAAGCAGGCATATGCCCTAGTAAAGTCCCTTAAAGCTTTCAGAGTTTATATTTTGCAATCTCACATTATAGCTTATGTCCCTACTGCAACATTCAAAGACATTCTGGTTCAGGGAGACAACGAAGGTAGGAGGGGAAGATGGATTGCAAAAATCCAAGAGTATGACTTGGACATAAGGCCTACTAAGTTGGTGAAAGGACAGGGACTTGCCAAGATGTTATCAGAATCAAATCATCAAGCTTTGGGCATTAATCTGTCTGTGATAGAAAATGAAGAATCAGAAAAAGAAGAAGAGCAACATGGACTAGAAATTGCTACTCAAAAGATACATGTGAAATATCTAACTAGTCCCTGGTATAAAGAAATAGTTGAATACCTGTTAACACTTAGCTGTCCTCCAGGATGTGACAAGGTGAAATATAGAGCTGTAAGGATGAAATCTCAGAAATATGCAATTGCCAATGGGCAGCTCTATTGGAGAGACCCTCTGGGCATATTACTTTTATGCCTCACAGAAAACGAAGTGCAAAATGTAATGACAGAATTTCATGAGGGGATATGTGGAGGACATTACAGCTGGAGAGCTACAACTCATAAAATCTGGAAGGCTGGTTTTTACTGGCCAAAATTGTATTCAGACACTTTTGCTTGGGTCAGATCGTGTGACAAATGCCAAAGGTTTGCAGAAAGGCAGAAATTAGCAGCACTGCCCTTGATCCCTATTCATGTAAATGAACCATTTCAGAAATGGGGATTGGATTTTATAGGTGAGATACATCCCCCATCGAGTGGCCAACATAAATGGATATTGACAGCCATAGACTACTTCACGAAATGGATGGAAGCCATACCCACCAGAAATGCTACAGATGCTGTAATAATGAACTTTATAGAAGATAATATCATATCTAGGTTTGGCTGTCCAGCAAGAATTGTAACTAACAATGCACAGGCTTTCAAGTCTGCCAGGTTCGTGAAATTATGCCAAAGATACAACATCATCCTCACTCATTCTACAGCATATTATCCACAGGAAAATGGTCTAGCAGAGTCATCCAATAAAACCCTGGTGAGAGCCCTGAAGAAGACAATAGCTGAAAATCAGAAAAACTGGGACTCTCAATTAAAATTTGCTCTATGGGCAAATAGGATAACTAGCAAAAGAGCAACAGGGAAGTCACCCTATGAGCTAGTATATGGACGGGCTGCAATGTTTCCTTTACAATTGGCATTTCCAGTCGCACGTTTCATGCAGGAAAACCAGGAAGAACCAGACATCATAATCCGAAGAATTAATCAGCTGGTGGAATTGGAGGAAACAAGGAACCAGGTAGATCAGAGATTGATAGAATACCAAGAAAAAATGAAAAATGTCTTCGATCAGCGTGCAAAAGACAGGGATTTTCAAGTTGGAGACCTGGTTCTTAGATGGGATGTTCGCAGAGCAGAAAAGGGAAAACATGCTAAATTTGATCCATTGTGGTTCGGGCCATTCAAAATAGTGAAGCTGGGAAGAAACAACACCTTTACTTTAGAAAATCTACAGGGTGATTTGTTGGACGCACCCGTGAATGTCCAGTTCCTCAAGCCTTATTTTCAATTCTGACCCAGGCTGGATAACCTGATTGTATATATTGTATATAGTTTGTTTCGGATTTTGTTTATATAAAGGAAAAGAATGTTAATAATTACTTGAAGTAAAAGTGCAGGGGAATTCAAAAATAAGATGAAATATTTAATGGTCTGCGTGTTCTCGACATGCCCGAGGACGAACATGTCGTCCCCAGATGGAGCCGATGTTGTACATATCTACCTCTGCCTGTGAATTTTGCCCCGCTGCCTCATTCGAATCCATTTTTAACCTCTGTCGTGGCCTAAAATCTCATGACCCTGCTTGATATTACTATCCTCGCCCGAAAATCTACTTTACGGTAGTTAAAAACCCAAATTTAAATAAATCGGGCCGAGTCCCTAAGAGTTTGACTCTCACTTGACTTCCATGTGGCCCAGGTAAAGCCACAATTCAGCAGAGACTATTGTCTTAGGATCGGACATGTCTTGTGTCGAATCGCTCAAATCAACGGCGCGGAAATCGGCTTATACGAAGGGCCCGCGCGCATCAGATTGTCGGTATTTCATGGCCCACCATTTTATTGTCCCCCGATGCAAGCGCAGCCGTTGATCTTGTTCCGAGATTGAACGGTCCTAGGTCAATCGCGGTCCTGCCCTCAATCGCAATCGGAACTTAAAGAATGAACCACCCCGGTCTCCCCGCTCCATCTTCCGATTGCGATCTCCGATTCGGGTCCCACTCCCTGTGGTCGTGTCATCATAATGCATCAGTGTACACCGTGTTTCTCCTCCATCATCCACATGTTCCGGTGACGTGTCATATCTTACGAACCTTGGACCCGTCCATTCATTGTTGCTCCATTGTGTTTTGCATTGTCACCCTCTATCTCTCCATTATATTCGTGCGTTTCCTGTCATCCTGCATCTTCTCAACATCTCGCCTAGTCTGTCTTACCGATTCCATGGCCGCTGTTGTATCCAAACTCCCTGTCACCGAGTCATTCTTCTCTAATGTTTTGCAGGTTTTGCAGGTTTTAAAACGACTTAGCTGGCGCTTTAACTCGCCGCCTCCGTTGCAAAGATCTGAAACATACTAAAGGACATATCCTACTGGCGAAATTAAGGAAAGAAGCCGAGGGTAGGTGGGAGAGGTGACCGCCATTAAAGAAAACATAGATGTGGATTCTCAGAACTCTCCAGATGCGTCCTCCCCGCATTAAAGATCCAGGACTCAAACCCAAAGCCAAGGGCCGAGAGTACAATACTGAAATACAGATTGTTCGAAATCTCTTACGGCAGCAGATCTTCTCTCAGCCGGGGGCAGCATATTGCATATATTTTATTATTCCTGTCTTGTATATAAAGAGATTTTTATCTCCCAGCATTTATTTCTTTAGGCAGACTGTTAGTTGTATTCATTTATAGTTAGTCATTCATAAGAAAAGGCACGAATGTTTTCCGCCAGGTTGGTTCTAACTGAGTCATTAATTGTGTCTCGTCTCCCTCCTCCTCTAGAAGTTTCTGTCTTCTCTATAAATGCTCAGAAATAAGATTTTTGAGGGGTTCCAGATTTCTATCAGCAGACTGTGCAGCGAGAAGGCTTCTGTATACATTTTGTAAAATTTCTGTTTGAAGTTTCAGAGCCCGTAGGGTCTCAGTGAAGAGGGGTTATAACTGTATTGAGGATTCTGATCTATGGTATCTCACAGTATGTAATTTCTCTCATGTGTTAATACATTATCTCATTTCATGCTATTTGTCTTCTTGTATCATGTTCTAGAATGTGAGTGGCTCACTAGTTTGCAGTAAGGATTCATCTTAAGTGATGCCCTTTCTGGAATTAGTCAAGCACTTTAAATAGGCCTAGTCATGATATACTGTTCCATGTTCACTCTTTCATATTTTTTGCTATATTAGTTGCCTGAGGAGGGTGCTTTTAAAACGCCATTATCATATAAGGATTCGTAAATTGGTGCGCCCTTATATGGTTCTGTTGTGTATCTGGGTATCAGTCTCATGCCGGCTAATATCTTCTTATGTTTCCTCACCGCACTCACTTACTGATATATAATTTCTGTGATGTGTTATTTGAATCGGCCCTCTTTACAGTAAGCGGTCTCTTAACTGTCTGATGTCTTTGTATTGGAGTTTTACATGATGTTCCTACATTATTCTTATCTTTGTGTCAGCTTCTGAGAGAGATCGGTCCCGTTCAAATCTAATTTCCTTGTTCAAAACAAGAGATAGTGAGTGAGCTCTTTGGATTGACAACCCAAGCTATAATGAGCCATTTTCTATATTAAGATGTCCTAGGCACTGGTCTATGGCAACTCTAGGCTGTCTCTAGGAGGTTGACAAAATCATCCACAACAGAACCTTTGGGAGATGACCTACTTGCAGTGGTTGAAGATTCAAGACGCACGAGAACCATCTATCAACCTTTCAACTCCACTTTCCTCGCCCTCATCCCCAAGAAGGAGGATATTAAATCCTTCGATGATTTCAGACCTATCTCTCTTTTCTCTTGCATATATAAAATAATTTCAAAGGTGATAGCTACTCGTCTTAAAATTTTCATCTCTCGAAACATCTCCTTGGAAAAATTTAGCTTCCTGGATAGAAGATAAATACATGAGGCTGTTGGAGTGGCACATGAAACTATTCACAGTCTGAAACGAAGCCGAAAAAAAGGAGCAATTGTAAAAATAGATATATCCAAGGCGTATGACAGAATCAGTTGGATGTACCTCCGACTACTCCTGACCCATGTTGGTTTCAGGATTGACTTCATCAATTGGGTGATGGGGTACATTACAACTACTAGTATTTCTATCTTGATCAATGGGGATGTTACCAACTTTTTTCATGTTCAAAGAGGCCTTCGTCAGGGATGCCCTTTATCCCCCCCCTCTTCCTACTGGCTGTGGAAGGGATCATTCTAATGATTCATGATGCAAAAAGAAGGGGGGGAGTTAAAAGGCATTGAGGTGGCTGTCGACCTCTTCATAACTCATCTGCTCTCTGTGGATGATATTATTCTCTTCAGTAATGGAAGAAGAGAAGATATTCGACGGATAAAAGAGGTTTTGGACCTCTTCTTAAAGGCTACCGGCTTAAGTATAAATAGCCAAAAATCCATAATTGCCACTGAAGGCCTTTCCTGAGCTGAAGTGGGTAGAATCTCTGAAGTGTTGTTGTTTGAAGTAAAGGCCCTCCATGACATTTTCAAATACTTGGGTTTCCATCTAAAGCCGAATTCTTATTGAATATAGGATTGGCACTGGCTTGTGGAACAAATTGAGTCAAGGATGAAGCATTGGAGTTTTAAATGGCTCTCTCAAGCAGGGAGGCTTGTCTTGATTAAATATGTTGCCATGGGCATACCGGTGTACTGGGCTTCCCTTTCTTGGGTGCCAAAAACCATCCTTTCATCCATCAAAAAACTCCGCAACATGTTTTTATGGTCGGGTTCAAAGGCGAAACAAGTAATGCCATGGGTGGCATGGGAGAAATTAGTGCGACCAAAGGGATGGGGAGGGTGGGGAATCAACGAGCTCCCCTCTTTCATCGCCTCTCTGAATGCAAACCTGGGCTGAAGACTCATCGCTCTGTAATACCTTTGGTCATCATTTATAAGAAGTAAATACATCGACCCGATTCCAATAAAGAATGGCTATGCCTGCCCAATAAGAAATTGAAAAATGCTTTGATTGTCTAGAAAGAAACACTGGAATCGGTCAAGATCATTGAATAGGGACTGGCTTGGCATGTTGGGGATGGTACACAGGTAAGTATGGGTCATGAGCCATGGGTGGGGTGCACTGGGGGCTACGCCCTCTCAAGAGATCTAATTGATCAGTTGGAACAAAGAGGCTCAGTACTCTAAGAAATATTTCCCAGCAAGGTTAGACAACTATGTGGAGAAAAGCATGAATGGTAGGGGAGGCCTGTTAGCTTGAAGAAAAATGGACATAGGAGTGGTAGGGGTTCATCATTGAGCTTCATAGGTCAAATGTCAGAATCTAGGAGAGGTCGGATGAGGTCATATGGGTTCACTTCCCCACGGGTTAGTACACCCCAAAATTTGGCTACAAATGGATAATTTCTCAGAAGGGATGGGGGGAGCCGAAGTGGTGGTTCAAATTGTTATGGGAGCTAAATGGTCCAACGAAATCAAAACTCTTCTTATGGTGCATTCTATAGAACAAAATTCCTTCTTGGGATTTCCTTCAATGGAGGGGAAAGATTGGTCCTGGTTGGTGCTCCTTGTGCAAGTCTAACCATGAGTCAATACGCCACCTTTTTCTCACTTGCACATATAATATCAGTCTTTGGACTGGAACCTTGAGGCTCCTTAATCTTATGCAAAAATGGGAAGGTCAAACTATTTTGGAGGCGTGGCAAAGATGGTGGTAGGAATCTACAAATGACAGGGTGATGAACATCCCTCTCATTGTTTCCTGGGGAACCTAGATTGTGAGAAATCGAGTCATCTTTCAAGACATAATTTTTCCCATTAATCTATTAGTTGCGGAAGGGGCATCTATTTTTGAATACATTCCAATTCCAGTGGAATCCCAACAAGCCAGAGTTATTCAAGCGGAAGTAATTAGGGGAGACATCTCGTGGGCATATTTTGAAGGGGCATCTAACCCTAAAATAGATGTGGAGCTAGCCTCACCATACATTTTCCATATGAGAAAGTATACAAAGCTTCGGCTGGCCTTGGGCAGGGGACAAACAACTTCGTAGAACTAAAATCCCTTCATCTCCTTCTTTGCTAGCTCTCCTCTCTCGAGATGAGAGAAGCCCAGATTTTTGGATAATCTTTGAACATCATAAAATGGTTTAATGGTTCTCAAATATGCCTAAATTTCATTTTGACTCCTTTATTAGATGAGGTGCTGGTTTTAAAATCCTATTTTAACCTTATCACTGCTTGTCACATTTACAGGGAATGGAACAGTGAAGAAGACCTCCTATCTAAGGAGGGAATTCAACAAGATTTGGGGCTCTGGGTAGAAAAAGAAGTCGATGGAGAGCTAGTCTGAATCATCAAACAACCTCCATTCACCCGCTAGATCCATATTTCCTGTCTTATTTTACTTTTTTTATTTAGATCAACATGGAACTATCCAAAAATTTTGGTGTTAACGTACTTTTTTATTTAGTTCACTTCAACACTGAACCATATACTGAAAACTTCTCTGTCTATGTTTCAGATTGTTTTCCTCTTAAGAGGAGATCTGGGAGACAATTTTTTCTTCTTTTTTGTACTCTTGGATTGTAAAGCTCAAAAATCGGGAAAGGTTTTTACCATCCAGGTTATGTTTTTTGGGGGAAACAAATAGAAAAACTATGTTTTCCACCCCTATTTTTGGGTGTTATTTCCTAATATTAGGGAAGCCTGGGGGCTGGAAGAAGATGTATTTATTCAAATTTCTTTTTGAAATGGCTAGGAGGAATGGTAAAAAACCTTTTTTCCTCCTAATCAACCATAACTCCATATTTTTTCCTTTCCAAAAATGGAGAAAAATGCAGTTCTTTGATTGCCATGTGCATATACTATGTAATTTTCTATATACTCAATAGATTGTCCGATTTTTTCTTTGGAAAAAAATATAGAGGGAAATCACCTAAGAAATAGGGAGTTAGCTAATAACAAATATTAACATACAATTAGATAAATAAATCCATGTTTCAAAATTGCTCAATATTGTTCGTAATAAAGAGGGAAATCACCTAAAATCTAGAGATGTAACCTAAAAAAATAACAAATATTAACATACCTGCAACTATGGTGGTTGAAGTTGGTAGGAATTCATTGACTAATGCCAAGTCCTAAGTCCAAGGAAAATAAAAATCAAAACTAAAATCTGAAATAATAAAAATCAAAACTAAAATCCAATTTTATTTAGTAACAGAAAACTCAGTTAAAGAACTAGGGGATTGAAATAATGCAAGGATAATTGATAATTTATTTGCTATTGAATTACCATATGGTCATATTGAACACTAATATTTCCATAAATTTTGAATTTGGAAATTTCAGTTTTTGAAATTACATAATGTAAATGTTCTTTTTAAATTTATGTAAGAGATGTTGCGAGCTTCACAATAGAAAATGGGGTGAAAGTTTCTTCTCTCTGGTTTTGTACTCATGTTCTCTGTTGTGACGTGTGCATGAATAGCTAACTACAAAAATAATAGTTCATACATTATATACATAATAATTAATCAAAGATGAAAATTTGTGAGGAGACCTACTCTGGAGGTGCAGACATTATATACATAATAATTAAACAAAGATGAATATTTGTGAGGAGGCCTACTCTGGAGGTGTAGAAAAAGGTGATTACTGATATAATGGGTAGTTTTAGGACCTCCATGGCCATCATATATTCCTGGAAAAGTACCATGGGGAACTGATTCTATTGCGCTCAATGAACCAAATTCTGACTGACTTTAATCTTCTAGAAGACTATTGGCTTAAAAAATTGATTTTGATCTTATGGATGACTATTTTATTAAATAAACACCATCGATAATTCATCAGTCTCAGGCTGACCAATATATTTATACCATAAAATTGTCTTAGCAACCTACAATGTCTCCATCCATTTGAGCATAATATTTGGCAGAGGGCCTCTAACACACAATAACTAGCTTCATCAATCTAGCTAACATCCCTGATCTCATCTAAGTGAGCCAACAAGTTGTTTTCATCCCACTTGATGTTTGTAAGCCTTTCAAAATTCGAAAGAACATGAACTTCCTATTAGAATCTCATCCCATGTCTGAATACAAGGCATCAAGTAAATACACCTTGGAGCTTCATGCCCAAATTCACATAAAATAAATTGACCTTATATGACCTTAGAGCCAAATGATCAGATAAACATTGAGAAAAACCAACTAGTATCTAACATTCTTTTCCCGTGTAATCAATCAACTAACCAACTATATCATTCGATTATCCTTCTTATCCTGTCGCTCAATAGAGCCATTCTAGGAGGTAGGGAACTCTCTTTCATTCTATGTTTGCTTACATCCCATGATTTTTCACTTCAATGCCGATAAAAATCCCTAGGAAGTAAGTTACATCGATAGGTACCCTTATCCTTCCAGTCGAGTAGTACAAACATCATGACCTCCCACTAGTTGGTCCCAAGCCCCTACTTATATAGCTATCCGCATTACATTTTCCACCTTGAGACAAAAAATTTGGGTTCTTTGCTCGAATAAAATTGAACCAGGGGAGTGAAAAAGCCTTTGAAAACCCAAAATTAAAAAAACATTGTGACTCAGACAAGAAAATTGAAGGAAGAAGTGGGGAGCTGCAATGGAAAGGGAACTAACAAGAAGAGAAAGGGGAAATTTAGATATTTTTATACAGAAGAATGCAAGGTCTGGAACCCATATGGAGAATATATATGGATATCAAACACCGGTGCACCGATGCTCTCTCCCTCCATGTGAAACCGACTTCGATTTGATCTCCAATGATAGTCTATTTAGGCTTCTTTCTGCTAGAAAAATGATCATCTCTACAAAAAGGGTCTAAGGCATGGCTCAATCCAAACTATATAGATAACTTCTATCAATCATCTATCCCACAAAGGCTTTCTACAATGAATGAAGCACTAGCCAAGATGAAGGAGAAATCCACAATATCTGTTCATCTTGTTTTTGTTTTTCTGCATGCAATTTTGAACATGTGTGTACAAATGTCATTTGTCTTCTTCGTTTGTGATAGAAATATGGCCATGCAAGCACTTGAATATGGGCGTTGAGAACTTGGACACATTTAAATATATGCGTGGCTATGAACCAATATGGTCATTGGAAAGTTGAATACATTTAAATAGATGTGCGACTATAAAACAAATCACCAATGCCAATTATAATAATGAATGACTAATATCACGAGGTAATCAAACACATTAAAAATGTGTCTTCATTTTACAAGTAGATGAAATTTAGCCCTGTGATATGAAAACTCTATAGATAATGTGATCATTATTATTGCCAATTTAAATAAAAATTTCTAAATTGAGATCAAAATTCAATTTTAATATATTTTTTAAATTTGATATTTATTGAAATTTACAATAAATATTATCCATTATATCTTATCTAAAATCATAAATATAAATATATTCCAAGTTTTATCCCACAACAAAATGTTAGCATTGTTATCTATATAATCATTAAAATTATGCTAAATAATGCTAAAGTGGAACACATCAATGAACATACAAGTCATTTAAAAAAAATAATTTATTACCACGTGGACCCGATTTCTCTTAAAACTTTAGTAAAAAAGACTTACAGATCATTTATCTGAAGACTAAAAAATTATTAATTATGGATCATTTAAAATTTATTACTATAAAGTTATTGTTAATTAAATTTGCAAATTAAAAAAATAATATCAATTATTAATTTTACCAATTATTTGATGAACTCGTAAAAATATATTCATTTATTAAACTCATTCTTCCCTAAAAAACCCTCAAAAAAAAAATTAATGAAATTACTAGAAAGAAATGCCACAACCATAAAGAAAAAATCCCTTCAATTAAAGAAATGAGAAAATATAATATAAACCTCAAGGAAAACGACCAGAAAATCCAAAATAAACCTCAAGGAAAATAATTTTGCAAACCAATTACAAACATCGAAAAATAAAAAATAAACATCAAGGCAAACAATTTCACCTACCATGTTACATATAATAGTAGCCTCTTCCCAATGAAAAAAAAATGTTTAGTTTTGCCTCTCTAACATCACCGAGAAAGTCTATCACATGTTCTACAATAGAAATTGGAGAAATATAAAAAAGAGCTCAATGGATGAGTCACTATCTCCTCCTCGAAACAAAATATTTGTTTGAAAATATGAAAAAAACAAAACTCAAAGGAATGCGTTCCCCTTTCAACACAGAGAATGCACAAATTGCGGAAAATAATAGTCATACATAGACAGGTAGAGAGTTAAACACATGAGAGGAACATATTTTTAATTTATTCAACTCTTCTCTAAATTCGATTTATTCCACTCTAGAAATATATGGAAATTACATTGGGTTTATACAAAATGGTTGAAGCCCGAACATTTAAGGCAATTCAATGTTGGATCAAACTGTAATCAACCAAAATGTCCTTCTACTATGTTTTGTTTTTTCTACACAAAAGAATGTACAAACACACATAACAACGGACCTGAAATATTATCGGTTCCACTTTGGAAACCACATCACATCCGATGCTCCATCGCACATCGACGATCTTATCATTTAACATATGCGTGATACAGGACATAACTTAAAACTTGCGATATGAGATTGTGACGTGGCACATATTGCATCACAATGTAAACCATTTAACTTGCGGGAGCTTATCCATTTAGACTCCCGAGCTTGCAGGAACTTTCTATACGCTATCCTCCTAAGCTTGCCACGTGCCCTTTGTGATCGCATCGCAAACAAAATAAGATAACTTGCCAGCGGCTTAAAAGGTAAGTGGGAAATCTTGCGATGTGCGGGCAGTGATGCGGTAAGCAGCAGGAAATGTGAAATACAAAAGGAAAGGTATAAAGTGAAATACGAAGGTTTGTGGCAGTTGTAATGAGGTAAGGTGGTGGGTCCCACTGGATCACATTGGCAGCGAAATAGGTTTCGGCGAAGCATTTAAAAGTTAAATGCTAAATGTTGCGAAGTGTGAGTTGCAGGTGGTAAAGCATCGGGAAGTGCGGTAAGGTAGAAAGGTAAGGAAAGGCTAAAAATAAAGGTTTGTACGCGGTTGTAAATCCAGTAAACGTAAGTGGGTCTTGACGATATCGAATCAGTGGAATTTTAACTTATGGCGAAAGCTTAAGGGTAAAACTTAAATGTTGCGGGTGGCGAAGTGCAGGAAAATAGGTAAGTCAATGACCGAAAAGGAAATAAACGCAGAGTAATGGGCTCGGGTACTTTGTTTTGATTTTTTGCGTGGATTGTGAACAAAAAACTGTGGATTTGATTTTTGAGCCTCGTCCTTCCCTGCAACAAAAAATTCAATGAAGTGTGGGCTTCTGCCACTATTTATTCATGGTGGTGGTTGGGAGTATTTCCAACAATCCCCCTTAATCGCAGCTGCCGCCATCGATCATTCTCAAACACGGTATGAGAAAAACAAAACTTTTTTGTTCCAATGGCTTTGTGAGGATATATGCAAATTGTTCCTCTGACCTACAATGTTGCAAAACAATTTCACCATTGTTAACTAATTCCCTTCTGAAATGGTACATGGCATCAATATGCTTTGTTCTCTTATGGAAAACAGAATTCTTTGATAATGAAATTGCTGAGTTGTTATAATAGAAAATTGTGGTTCCTTTGTCTTGATCATGACATAAATCTCTCAGCATCCTTCTCATCCAAACTGCTTGACATGCTGCTGCTGTTGCTGCTACATATTCAGATTCTGCTGTTGATAATGAAACTATTGGCTACTTCTTGGAAGCCCATGCAATGGCTCCCTATCCCAAATGAAAAACCTACCCTAATGTGCTCTTTCTGTCATCAACACTTCCAGCCCAATCACTATTAGTGTAACTAATCATCTTAAAATCATCAGTTTTGGAGTATAGAACACCATACTCCTTTATTCCATTTACATACCTTAAAATTCTCTTATCTACTTTCCAATGTGTCTCCTTGGGTGTCTCCATGAATCTGGATATCAGACTTACTGCATACATTATATCAGGCCTAGTTGTAGTCAAATACATTAGATTGCTAACCATGATATTGTACAATGTTGGATCGACATTCTTGCTGCAATCTTCCTTGCTCAAATTCAACCCCATGACAGTTGGAATTGATGATGGTTCGTTGTTATGCATATTTAACCTTTTTAAAACTTCTGCAACATACTTTTCTTGGGAGATAAAAATCCCCTTTTCTGTTTGCTTTACTTCTATGCCCAAAATATATCTCAGCAAACCCAAGTCAATCATTTAAAACTCACTTTTCATGATTTCTTTGAAATTAGCAATGAGAGAAACATCATTGCCAGTAAAAATAAATTCATTTACATACAAAACGACAATAATAATTTTACCGTCATTTTCTTTGATGTAGAGTGTGGGTTCACCATCACACTTTTCAAACCCATTGTCTATCAGGTAAGCATCAATCCTGCTGTACCATGCTCATGGTGCTTTCTTCAGCCCATAAAGAGATTTCTTCAACTTACACACTTTGTGTTCTTGGAATTCTATCTCATAACCAGGAGGTTGTTCAACATACACCTCCTCTTTCAGCACTCCATTCAAGAATGCTGACTTCACATCCATTTCATAGAATTTCCACTTTTATTGTGCTTCTATAGACAACATTGTCCGCACTGTCTCCATCCTTGTAACTGGTGCAAAGGTTTCCTCATAGTCTCTTCCTTGCTGCTGCTTGTAGCCTTTGACAACTAGCCTTGCTTTATGCCTTTCTATCTTGCCTTCAATGTTTCTCTTGGTCTTATAGACCCATTTCAATCCAATAACTTCTTTTCCTTGTGGGAGATCCATTAACTCCCATGTGTCATTATTTTCTATTGATCTTATCTCTTCATTCATTGCTTCTATCCACTTTTCTTCTCTTACTGCATCTTCAAAATGGATTGGGTCATCAACATGACAAAATAAAGAAAATAAAAAATTCAGACCAAAATTATTATCAACTTCTTCTTGCTCATAAATTTCACTTAAATTTCTGAGTTTTGGTCTTCTCATATTTGCTGAAGATATGCTTGGAGTTGCACTTGAACTTGAGGGAGTTGCTGATCCTTGTGGTGTGCTTGGAGAAGCACTTCCTTGGTTTTGCAATTCTGTTCTATTGCTTGCTTGAGGTGTGCTCTGTTGAGCTTGTGTAGATGGAGGAGGAGCCACCGTTGAGGTATTATTTTCTACAATCAATTCCTCTTTGTCTTCATGTGAAATACATGTCTTCACATTTACTATCTTCTCTAAACTTCCATCCCAAGCTTCTTCTTCTATGAAATGAACATCTCTGTTGAGTATTACTTTCTTGGTTGATGGATTGTAGATCTTGTATGCCTTGGATTCATCACTGTATCCAAAAAATATACACTTATCCCCCTTTCTATCCAAATTATTCCTTAACTAATCCTGGACATGTGCATATGCCACACATCCAAACACTCTCATGTGAGTGACAACTTTCTTTGTTCCACTCCATTCTTCTTCTGGAAATATGTTCATAACGACTTTGATTGGACATCTATTTAAAATATAAGCTGCACAATTGACAACTTCTGCCCAATACTCATTTGGAAAATTCTTTTCCTTCAACATACTTCTTACCATGTCCATGATGGTTCTATTCTTTCTTTCTGCTATACCATTTTGCTGAGGTGTATACCTTGCGGTAAACTGCTTGTGAATCCCATGCTCCCTGCATAAATGTAGGAAGTATTTGGAGATATATTCTCCACCTCTATTAGTTCTCAACAATTTTATGTAGTGTCCACTTTGCTTCTCAACAAGATTTTTGAAGTGGAAGAACTGTTCAAACACTTCAATTTTCTGTTTTAGGAAATAGACCCATGTCTTCCTTGTGTAATCATCTATAAATGTCAAAAAATAATGATTGTGAACTAATGATGGCATTTGCATTGGTACACATAAATCTGAGTGGAAAATCTCCAAAGGTGCCTTTTCCCTCATACTATTTCATGTTAGAAATGATTCTCTGTGTTGTTTGCCCAAGATATAGCCTTCACATAGGCTGTCTAGTTTCTTTATGAGTGGTAATCCCTATACCATGCATTTTCTGTTCAACAAATTAAAGCCTCCGAAATTGAGATGTCCAAATCTCAAATGCCATAACCAGTTCTCATCTTTCACTTCTTCTTGAAATATTTCTTGTGTGACAGCTGCTACAATACCTCCTTCCTTCAAGTCTGATCTAATCTTGAGAGGAAAAATCCTATTGCTTGTCACATGCACTTTTGCAATGAGTTGTCTACTTGGAGGTTAATCCATGATTGTGCACACATCATTCTTAAAAAACACATTGTAGCCCTTTTGCATGAGCTATCCAATGCATAGAAGGTTATATTTCAGGCCAGGGAAATAATAGACATCTGGCATGAACTTCTTCTCTCCCTACTTTATCAGTATGTTTACTCTTCCTTTCCCCATGACAGAGACCTTACTATCAGTCCCCGTTGTCACTTCATATTTTACACTTTCATCTAGATAGGAAAACGTTTCTATGTTTCCAATCATATGGTTAGTACAACCTGAATCTAAGAACCATAAATATTCTTGTTTTTCTTGTGCTACATTACAAGTTAAAAGTACACTTCCTTCGTTCTGATTTTCTTTTGTAAAATTTACCCCAGGTTTACTACCCATGTCATTTTGCTTCTTTCTACATTCATTTGCATAATGACCATAATTTTTGCAATAATGACATTGGACTTGAAATTTATCATATCTCTGTCCTTGTGCTTGATTCTGGCTTGAGGCTTGGCTTGGATTCTGATTGCTGCCCCTTACACTTGTGTTTTCAGGGCTGCTTCTTCCACCTCTGTGTGGGCTTCTTCCTCTTCCTCCGTAGTTTGATATTCCTCTACATCTACCTTGACCAAAAGACATTTGTGTCTTGAATGCATGCTCCAATGAGAATTTTTTTGCTCTGTTCAGTCCATGCTCATAAGACATCAATGATGCATGAATCTCATCCACTAAAGATTGTGAGAGATCCTTTGTCTCTTCTATGACCACTATTATGGCATCAAACCTTGATGGTATAATTCCTAAGAGTTTCTCAACTATTATTATTTCTTCAAGTGTCTATCCATGAGACCTAATTTGGGTAACCAACCCAATCATATGTGTGAAGAATGAGTCTATGTTATCAGATGCTTTCATACAAAGAGTTTCAAAATATCTTCCCAACATTTGAAGTTTTGTTGTCTTCACCTTTAGACTTGTCATGGTATTAGAGCTAGTTTGAATAAGACTCATGGAGAGAGCAGCAACGAGAGAAAAGTTGGAGCAGCAGAGAGAAGAGGCGAGTTTGCACAAGAATATTTGAGAGAGCATCAGAAGTTTGAAGATGACTCCTACCTAAAAGCGGCAAATCTTAGCCTGTGAAAGACCCGTTGAGAGCATCAGAGATCTAATATCGAATCTACGTTGTGTAATACTCCAGAGAAATTATGTGAGCACAAGGTGAGCACAAGTTGAGTGCGAGGTGAGTGTGAGTGAGCACGAGGTGACCGTGAGATCCAAAGAAATATTGTTGAGGTGCATAGATCCAAAATATAAACAAGAACAAAGAACCAATAGAAGAAGAAGCCCCTAATAGTTGAGTGATTTTTTTTATTTTTAAGTTTTTTTTATCAACGCTCTTTTTGAAGGAAAAAGCGGGCTGATTAGCCTATCAGTGTTATGTTGTATACCGATACTAGGGCTGATCAGATTTACTTTGTATACGGATAGTAGGGCCGATCATTGCACTTTCCAGCCAGATACCCGCACCGATCCGGTAAAGACTTGCAACAATTTTTCGTCCTCGCGACGAGCGCAGAAGCGGTGTTACAGAGCCGCGCCGCTTCAAGGTAAGGTTTAAAAAAGGATTTTAAAGAAAAAAGGGGCTCCTATAATTTGTTTTAAAATAGCGAGGCATGAAAGTGTTGCTTTAGTACATAATTTTTGAATTTTTTTGAAGGAAAGGTATTTGTTGAGCATTTGTAGACACGTAAGTTTGTGAAAACCAAGTAGCAATGTCATTTTTAATGTATTTAGCTGTGATGTATACATTTTGTATTACTTGTTGAGTCCTAGTGAGACAACACTCAACAAATGGAAAAAGCCAAGAGGCTAAAGTGACAAAATGAGATGTTCGAAATCTTTTTTAGATCTAGAAGTAAAGAGGAAAAATGACTCCTCTGCATTAAAATGCATAAAAATTCTGTGGATGACAACATTATTCCCTTGATTTCAGATGCCAAGATAGCCAAGGAGGCATGGGATACCCTTGAGAGGTGTTTTGGTGCAAGGGGAACATTGAATTTGAAGATGAAGGTGGATCTATAACAATATATCTACAGTGAAATGGAAATTTTGTTGAATCCCACTGTGCTCAACCACAAGTGGATGATGTATGTGATGAAATTGTAGAAGCAATAGAGAATTAGGAGCATGAATATGCTTGTGAACCCCACTATGCAGAACCACAAGTGAATGAATATTTGATGAATCCAACTACAGAGCTTTTTGACAAAATTTTTGATGAATCCAGCAACACACCTTGGTGATGATGACTTGGTGATTCCAGCAACATAGCTTGTTGATGATGATTTTTTGATTCCAACAAAAGAGCTTGCTGATGATGATATGGTGAATCCAACAACTGAGCTTGCAAATTAGAGTAACAATACTATGGTAAATCCAATGATTAATATTGTTGATGTAAACTTTGATACAAAATTTTTGGCTAATGATTATTGGTTGCAGATGATGCAACATAAACATCATATAGACATGATGTTATTCAGTGATAAAAGCCCACTTGAGTTAGTGGAAGACAACCTGTTTGCAGTAGCACATGTTAGTGAAGAAGAGACAAAGATAGAGACAGAGATAATGATAGAGGCAGATGCAGAGAAGGAATCCCACAAAGAGAAAATAGAGACAAAGAAAGAAGTCCGCAAAGGGAAAGAAGAAACAAAGATAAAGGTAGAAATAGAGAAGGAAGTGCATCAGGAGAAAGTTTCCATAGCAAAGCAGAAGGAACAAAACCAAGAGACAACGATAAAGACAAATACCGAAACAAAGATAGAGGCATAAACATTTAAGGAAACACAACAAGAGAAATCTCTAATTTTAGAGAATAAAGACCAGAAGCAATGTTGTTATGCAAATATTTTTAATTCTAGCATTGATTTCTAGTATGCAGGTACACATGCTCATTATGAAAAAGATTTAAATTTTCTTGAAACATGGCTTGCAACAGTATGTCTAGATGAGGCCTACACAGAAGTTGTAGATATGACTCTTGAAGACAAGATGCATAACGAACACGTCAATGAAATTTTTCAGGTATTGGAGTTTTGAAGAGATAAAATATTATCTTATGTTGCAGGAGATTGATGATGAAAAACACACTGCAGAAGACAATATGTGGTAGCAACCCACATACAAGTCATTTCTTGATGAATTCCAGGACATGGTTAGACAACCTGGAACAACAGAAGACCTCCACCAGCAAATGAAGAATCTCAGGTTCGAAGAATACAACAAGAAGAAAATGATGAATCAATTTAGAGGCTATAGAATTTGGAAGAAGAGAAGAAGAAAACTAAATCTAGTTGAAGTCAATTTTTAAATTGTAAGCCTCACTGAGACATAGAATAGCAAGTATCTTAATTAAATTTTTATGTGGTTGTAATTAAGGGGGAGTGTTGGAGAATCTAATTCCAACCACCTGCTAGGTGTCGAAACCATCCATCCAAGTGTCATAGTTCAGTTTCATTTAGTCAAGTTTTACAGTGAGTCTAGCTGCAGTCATTTAATGTTGATGTCTCCAATGTAATATTATTTAACTCATTCGTAATCTTGAGGAGGGAAATCCTCTGCTCCACTTCTTTTCCGTTTTCAATTCTTTTCAACCATATCCAGTACAACATTCAAAGAGTACAATGTCATAAAAAGAAAATTGTTGATGGAGAAATCATATTGTTGTTTTAATCTATTCTTACTCTGATTAGATTCTCTTCTCTTTGTGCAGATCCACCCAAGGCGGTGTAACACAACTCCAAAAAATGGGCCAAGAAGGCTGAGCATTTGGCCTCAAATATCTAGACCAATTGTAAGTATAACTCCAACTGCTTCTCGTAGGTTCTTGCGTGCTTGCAGTGAAAATTGCGCACAATGTACCAGATGCGACATAGGGGAAGTTGAGCTTGGATGTTGAAGCCCTTATAGGAGGCTTCAAAGCTCTATTCTAGTATAAGTTTCCCATCTCCCCAGAGGAGAGCTTGGTGCTGAATCCCTCACATGAGGCTTTGAAGCTCTATTCTGACAAAAATTTCTCGTCTCTCCATAGAAGAAGTTATGGAATGAGTATTATTGTTATCTATTGACCTCCACCATCCCCGTTTCCGAAACTCTGTACATTTTGACCATGAATATCGGTTTCTACAACAATCACTCCTTGTGGTTCATTGCTTCCTCCAAAGAGATGTCATGGAGTTACTACCTAGTGAGTGGTGGCTACATTCCTGATCCTGTAATATAATAGTAGTTATTGAATTCTTGAAATTGAATTTATAATATTAATGGTGGAAGAAGTCTCAACTAACTTAATAATGAACGCAGGTTGTATTTTCATTAGCGAATATGAAGGCTATGAATCCGTCTACTAGGAAATACAATCATGCATAAAAATATATATAGATCACCAAAGTGGACTTTCATGAGTCCTGATTCATAGAATTTGTTTAGTATGATAAATTCATGTGAAATATGTAGAAATCGACTCAAATTCATTCACCTCAATTTCCAATTCATGAGCTTCATCGAGAACCTTGGACCGTCAACCCCCACAACTTCCCACTTATATTAATTTAACGATGGCATGTTTTCCTATACAAATGTATCCTTAGTGGCACGGATTTCTGAGTGCATTTTGAAGAATTATCTTCATTATCTAGGCCGTAGTCTAACTAGACTATTTTTTTCCTTGAAAATCATGAAAATTCTGGTAGGATTTTAAGAAAATTCGACAGGGATTTTTGTAAATCCAGGTTATAGCTATCAAACTTCAAGATTTTGGGTGCCCTAGAGTTTTTTTATGATGCTGAATCAATTTTCACCATCAAAAACATGATTCAAACACTGCTACTGCAAGATTTTTTAAATTTGTTTTGCCCAGATTCCAGCCAATTTTAGTTGTTTGGGCAATTCCTCCACCTCCATAGACAACTCCATTATCTAGAGTGCCATGTGCCTGATACTTCAGCTTAGCCACTGCATCCGAAGAATGGTGCCACCATTAAATTGAACCAATCAAATTTCGAACAAATGTCACTTAATGTGAAAAAGAGCAAATACGAAGACGAAAAAAGTAGATAAACAACTAACCTGACCAATTTCAAACAAAGATACCTATCAATATAATTAATATTAATAAACATATAATATAATTTAAATTTAAATATTTTTTATCAAATAATAATTTTATATTTTAAATTTATTAAATAATAATAATAAAATTTATTTTAAATTAAATAATTTATATTAAGTAACAATATTTTTTGATCATTTGATATTTTATGATATTGGTATTGTCAACGGTGGAAACCAATATTAAAATCTCGTAACGATACTCACTCTGAATTACCTTTATGATGTCTTTGTACCATTATCAAATTGTTAAAATACATATATAAATATTAACTTCACACATTAATTTTAAAATCATGTATTGCTTCATAGTCACGCTTGGTTATTTGGTTTTTATAATTTCAAATTGTATTTAAATGATAAATAAATATTTATTTCATGCTGTATTTAATTTTTATGCATTCTGTACGGGATTATTATTATTTATTTCCGGTATAAGTACATTAAGTTTATTTTATTCTATTTTCATTAAAACATTTAATGAATAATAAAATCTGAAATATAACATAAATAAATATTATATTTAAAACACAACAAATAATGCAATATTAAATATGATATAAACTAAAATATATTACCAATATAAACAATTATGTATATAATATTATAGGGCACCGTCTAACTAATAAATAAAATGAAATTTTTTGGTTAATGATACAATTTCTAGCGAGTTTGTGATATCTATTATTTAAAATGTATTTTTGAATGCATAAATGGATTTAACACTGTGAAAACCCCGTGGGGCACTCGACCTTTGCAAATTAAACAAGTTAACATTATTCTTGTTAAAAATTTGCATTGGATTTTGAACAAAATTGACTAGAAAAAATGATAAGAAAATAGTCATTTCATCTATTACTTAGAATAGGACTTATTGCGCTATCCATCCTAGCATGGAAGAGATGTTGTAATGTCATGTAAACATTTTGAATCAATCAAATTAGATAAAAATTAAAATTAAATTGAAATAAAAAAATTTAATAACATGAAAAGAAATTTACTCAATGAAAATAAAATAAAAATAATAACAAAAAATGATTAAAATAAAAATAGCTTCATGGTATTTAGCCATGATATTGATCTATGGTATGATTACACATGATATTGACCCATGGTATTCATGTGGAATATAACCTATTTAAAGAGGGAAATTAAACCAACCTAAATCCATCTTAGCTCAATATCTACCAACCACCGAGAGGGATCAAATATCCTCAGATACAAACCTCTTTTAGAGTGAAAAGATATTTGATCCCTTTTGTTAGATCAAGAGTTAAGATGGATCTAGGCTAGTTATAGTAGATTACATCTAGTGTTATTATGTTAAATAATTTTTTTCAATGATATCAATTTTTGTCAATGAAAGTCAACACAAATCAATTGTAGTCAATTATAACGAATATTGGAATAATGTACAATAATTATACAATCATAGTCAACTATATTCAATATGGGAATCATGTTTTGGAAATTATATGTACATTAATCAATCATAGTCCACAAACGTCAACCATAGTCAACCAAATTAAATCATAGCCAACTATATTCAACATGGGCACCCCGTTTTGGAAATTAAAAATACAATAGTCAACTATAGTCAACATGGGCACAAAAATTAATATAATTATTAAAGTTAATAAATTTTACTTAAATAACTTTATATATCAAATTTAATATTTAATACTTATATAATTTTAATGTTAATATTTTTTTTCAAAAGAAATCATACTCTATTTTAACCTTAGAGCAAGAGTGAGGGTCAATACAACAATATTAATAGGCACTAACCAATACAACAATATTTCTCATCATTATGTCACTCGTAGGGAATTGGACCTGGGTGAGGGAGTTAACAACCATTTTTCTCAACCACCAAGGATAACCCCAATTTAAAATAATTTTATTATTAAAGTTATTTTAGATGTTCCAATATTTAGATTTTACTATATTTTTTGTAGTTATATTATAACTTTGTAATATAACCTTAATATTACATTTAGGCATAGTCTAACTTATAGACAAAATGACCTTTTTCATGACATTTTTTTGGGTTAATTTTAATCAAAATATGAGAGAGTTTAAAAAAAAGAGAGTTCAAATTGTTTAATCTGCATAATTCGAGTGCCCCTGGGGTTTTTCACGCTTATAAATCTATTTATGAATTCAAAAATGTATTTTAAATAACAAAAAATCTCAAAACTCTATTGCTAGATTTTGGTGAATTTCTGTGAAAAAGGTTATATCGTCTACAAGTTAGACTACGCTTTACATTTATATTGTTTAGAATATAACTTTAATATTACTCACGATGTGAATGTCATCGTAATGTGTCAAATAATGAATGATGTCACAATGTGATGAACAATAAACGTCATTATGATGTGATAAACAAAAATATGTCAATGTGAAAAACAATAAATGTCAGCTCAATGTGACAAACAAAAAATAATTTTGGAATGTGACAAACAATGTACTATGATAAAAATTGTAGAAATTATACAACATGCATGTATATCTTGGATTCACCCAATATAACAATGTACTAAAGTTAAATACTGAATCGATTCTAAAAATATTTTGCAGAATTAAAAACCCAATCACTAATCACATGAAGTAAAGAAGAATCAAATCAAACCACGACACAGATAATTTCCCGGGGAAAGCTTACTGCTTAAAACCCCACTATCTTCTATTGTATATTCATCTTGGATCATGAAAAAATTACATACAAAACTCTTCTCACAAGAGCCCTCCAGTTCTCAGCTAATTGTCTCACATTGTCATACAAAAATTGACCAATACTTTGCCAATTTACTGCCTCCAGACATCCTAGCTTGCTTGCACAATCCCTGATAAATGCAATCCCTAAAAGTTAGGAATTACGACCTTCCTTGACTGCGCCAGTATCATGGGCACTCCAATGGGTGTTTGGTTGCATGTGTGTAACCCAATATTCCTACAATTGATAGTCAAATTCCCTTTCACCTATATATCAACTGGGTCTCCACTAGATCTGACATGCATGTAGCTAATGATAGTAAATCCTCAGTTGCATGTGAGATCACTGATTGGGAATTAATTAATATTTAATTCACTTTATCTCTCACTAGTGTATCAAGCAGTTACAACTAGCACAACTGAGTTTAACTCACTTAACTGAGTTAAACTAATTACAACTTGCATTAACTAATCCACCACTGCACTTTGAACTCTGTTACAACTAGAATTACTCTGCATGCCTCGCCAACTACCTCTAACTCGAAATCAACTAGATAACTGAGTTTATCACTCTCAGTTAACTATTATAAGTTAATATTGAGAATAGATTAGGTTTATTGCCCATGTTAATTAAGGGATAACTAAAATAGACATGTTCCAAAAATAGCACTGTGGGAGCCACCCTAGTGTAGGTGCTTAATGCACTAGGCGTGGGTGCTGAAATTTTCTTGTTGAATCTCAACACTTCCTCTCAAAAAGAAAGGGATCATCCTTCAGCTTGAGCCTGTTTCTATGGTATTCGAATTTGCTCCTGGTGAGTGCCTTCGACACAATATCTGCATCCTGAACTTTCGTGGGAATGTACTGAAGCAACATTATTCTTCTATGCACATAATCTCTGAGATGATGGTACCAAATATCTATATGCTTGGACCTATCATGAAACACATGATTAATTGAGAGTTTAATGCAACTTCGATACTCCTATTCTTGAAACCATCATGCTGCTCTATGTACACCTCTTCCTCAATGATACCATTGAGAAACACAATTTTAACATCCATATGATGAATTCACTAGCCCATCTACACTGAGAGTGCAAGGATGGATCTTATGGAAGAGTACCTTGCAATAGGTGCAAAATTCTCATCATAATCTATCCCTTCGACCTGTGAGAATCCCCACACCACAAATCTTGCCTTGTATATCTCCACACTCCCATCATCAGCTTGCTTTAATTTGTAGATTCGTCTCGATCCAACCACTGATTTGTTGACCGGCACTGGGACAATCTCCTATGCACTATTCTTGACAATGGAGTCATACTCCTCCACCGTTGCATCAACCAAAGTTAGTTGCTGCACTTCTTCCTAAAAGGAAGATGGTTCAGTCACAATACATTTTGTCATAAGAGCCATGTATCCAGTAAATCAGTCAGGAGACTGTCTCTATCTGCGCTGTGAAGTAGGGGCTCCTACGTTCTCCATAGCATCAGGTCTCAATCTATTAGCTTCTGTGGTGTGCTTTCTGCCATTTCTAATGGATGGCTCTACATGAGTGCTTTCCTCCACTCCATGATACTCCGTATGTGGCTGATCCACACCTTGAGGCTCATCCCTTGGAACCAACAGTTCCTCCTCTGCATGCAAGTCCAGTTTCCTCTCAAGGGACAACCACATGTCTATCTCCTCATCAAATTTTATATCCTGTCACACAACAGTCATTCTGTTGTTTGGAAAATACACATGATAATTATGGGGTGTTTCAATGTACCCCACAAAAATCCTGATCTCAGTTGTTAGTTCCATCTTCTTCCTGGCATCCTTGGTCACATGCACATAAACAAATGATCCAAAAAAATTAAAGTGTGAAACATCAGGTCTCTTACAAGTGAAATCCTCTTCAGCTGTACTCATGCAAAGTATCCTATGGGGACAATGATTTTGCACAAATACTACAGTGTTGCATGCTTCCACCCATAGATGGATCAGTAGGCCTTGATCATGCAACATCACTCTTGCTGCATCCACAATCATTCAGTTCTTTCTTTCTGCGACCCCATTCTGTTGTGGGTTATAAGGCGCTATCAGTTCTCTTCGAATTCCTTCTTTGTTATAGAATTTCTTGAATTCGTTAGAGATTTATTCTCCACGATTATCACTCCTAAGAGCCTTCACTTGCTTCCTCGAATCTTTCTCCACTAGTGCCTTAAACTCAAGAAACTTAGAGAATTTATGATATTTCTTCTACATGAAGAAGATCCAACACTTACGAGAAAATTCATCAACAAATATTACATAGTACTTAAGTTTTTTTGTCGAAGCAATAGAGAATGGTCCACACACGTCTGTGTGAACTCTCTCAAGGATCCTCGAAGCTCGGTTCTCCTTCTCATGAATGGTGGACTTTACATATTTTCCCATAGTAAATCCCTTGCATGTGTTTGACTACGCAAGTGTACCCCGAGGAATACCAGTGAAAATATATTGGATGAATTTCAAGGTTCCATGGTGAAGATGGCCCAATCTCCTGTGCCACAATTCACCCTCATCCCAGCTCACCACTTGATCCACCTTGCCCATCATTTCTGCGCAGTCATCTACCTATAGCTTGTAGAGATTCTTAACTCGAATCCCTATCCTCTTGCCTTTTCTAGTTGTTTTATGTCACATGAAAGATTTTCCTTCACTAAAAACAACATCATAGCCTCTATCCTCCAACATTTTGACTGAGACTAAATTTTTCTTCAAACCTTGTACATACATTAAATATTTTAATTGAAAGGGTTTACCTGACTACCTCTGGAAGGTAATGGTACCAATCTTGGTAGCTCCGTACCGCCCGTCATCACCCATTTCAATATGCATCTGGAGATCCTTCTCCTCCAAGGCACTGGAAATTTCTTTGTCTCCCATCATGTGAAATGAAGCGCTAATATCCAAATACCACATAGATCCCAATGCACTTGAAACCATTCATGCGATCAATGAGAAGCCACGCTCAAATTGCGAGGCAAGAGCCTCATCAATTACAGATCCTCCAGCCTTCTTGTTCTTCTTATTTTGTGGACAGTTAGTAGCAAAATTCCCATGCTCGTGATAGTGAAAACACCTCACCCCGGAAATGTCCTACTTATTTCCATTATTAGACTCGGATTTGGAATGGAATTTCTTCCCCTTCCCCTTCTTCGCCTTGGAAACCAAATCAAAATCCTCTTCATATTCATTCTTAGATGAATATCCATCTCTGGTGTTCCGTTTGAACTCCTACTGCACCAAATCCGACCACAGTGATTCCCAATATGGCAATTTTTCCCTTCCATTGATAGAGTCTTGATAACTGTGCCAACTCTTGGGAAGTCTTAAGAGATCCAAACTCACCAAATCATCATCAGTGACATTTATACCAACACTCTCCACTTCATCCCAACATTGGGTAAACTTTGTTAGTTATTTTGGTATGGAGTCGCCCTTCTCCATCTTGATCTTCTTAAGTTTATCTTTAAGCGCCAATTTCCTATGGTCACTATTGCTCTGGAATAGATCCATCAAATCCTTCCACATTGATTATGGTGTGGCTTTTCCATGGAGGCTTGAGACAATGTAGTCTCGTACTCTCTCCAATAGGATACTCCTCTCCATTGCCACTTTCTTTTTCCATGCATCAATATTTGTAGCAACTGTCACAACGGGTTTAGGAACATCATTGTCAATTAATTCATTCAAGCCATTATCTTTGAGTAATACATACATCATGTCCTTCCAAGAAATATAGTTTGATCTGCCCTCAATTGCATACTCCAACCTCAAGCCATTGAAAGCTATTTCAATCCTGAATCAGTTGTAGCACCAAGAAAGTCTTTCTGCAAATTCGAATTCTATCCAGTCACAAACTCAGCTCCTCCTTCAAAACTATGATTTTTAGTGCTCTGATACCATGTAGAAAGTATACAACATGCATGTATATCATGGATTCACCCGATATAACAATGTAATAAAGTTAAATACTGAATCGCTTCTACAAATATTTTGGTGAATTAAAAACACAATCGCTAATCACATGAAGTAAAGAAGAATCAAATCAAGCCACAACACAAATATTTTCCCGGTGAAATCTTGTTGCTAAAAACCCCACTATCTTCTATTATATATTCACCATGGATCATGAAACAATTAGGTATAAAAATATTCTCACAAGAGCCCTCCAGTACTCAGCTAATTGTCTCACTCTATCATACAAAAATTGACCAATTCTTAGTCAATTTACTACCTCAAGGCAATGTGCCTTGCTTCTACAATCCCAAATGAATGCACTCCCTAAAAGATAGGAATTATGGCATTCCTTGACTGCGCAAGTATCATGGGCACTCCAATGGGTTTCTAGTTACATGTGTGCAACCCAATAATCCTACAACTGATAGTCAACTTCCCTTTCACCTATATCTCAAGTGCATCTCCACTGGATCTAACAAGCATGCAGCTAATAAGAGTATATCCTCAGTTTCATGTGAGATCATTGATTGTGAGTTAATTGATATTTAATTCACTTGATCTCTCACTAGTGTATCAAGGAGTTACAACTAGCACAACTAAGTTTAACTCACTTAACTGAGTTAAACTGATTACAAAATGCATTAACTAATCCACCACTTCACTTCAAACTCTGTTACAACTATAATTACTCTGCATGCCTCACCAACTACCTCTAACTCAAAATCCACTAGCTAACTGAATTTATCACTCTCAGTTAACTATTAGAAGTTATTATTGAGAACATATTACAGTTTATTGTCCATCTTAATTAAGGGATAACTAAAATATATATTCACCGAAAATAGCATTGTGGGCCCCACCCTAGTGTAGGTGCTTAATGCACTAGGCGTGGGTGCTGAAATTTTCTTGTTGAATCTCAACAAAAATTTCATAATGTGCCGAAAATTAAACATCATCAAAATATGAAGAAAAATAAATGATGTCAATGTGATGAAAAATAAATTCCATCACAATGTGAAGAAGCACTATTTTGCGTCTGAAACATGTGATAGAGAGAAAGCTACCATCCAAATTTTGTATCATATCGAAATTTGTCCTCTGATTAATAGAAAAATTTGTTGCATGTAAATACGAGTATTTTAGCATTCAATTCACCGACTATGCACGTGTGCGTGTATTCCTTCAATGTATTAACGTGTAGACAAAATGATAGAAGCCTAAATAATTTAAAAACATTATTCATTGACAAAGTATTGTTTAGTGAAAAACGAAAAATGGGTAGCAGTGGAAGGAAAGAGGATATTTGCAGTGATATGGTTAACTCACTTGCTTATATCGATGATAAATTTGATTGTTCGATGATGTATGAGCGGTATGTGAATGTTTCAATAGAAGAGAAAAAAAGCAACAATATTTGAAGTAGTGGATTATAAAAAGTTGGGTGAGTTCAATAGGCCTTTGATTTCAGAGAAATTGTTTATCTATAGACAAACAATTTTGATTAAAAAACAAGAAAAATTACAATAGTAGTGACCATAGAGTGACGAAGGTTCCTTCGAGTCTAAATGCATTCATATGGTTACTCAGGTTACCAGAACCAAATAAGCATTTAAAATTTTTCAGTGTGGATAGCTTCTTGACCTCATAAGCAAGTAAGATTGACATTATTTGAGAATTCATTTCCCCAACTTCTGAGATTCCTTCCAAAATTTCTCTCCTATATATTTATTTGTTTATAAAACCGTTTGGGGACTTCCATTGGCTCTTTTCCCACATGATGGGCCAAGAAACTACAACAAATATTCCAAATGAAATTTCTATGTGCATTATGAGACATATAAAAATAATTGTATTTTTGATTGGGTTGATGTCATTTCCAGTTAATTATTTATTCGGTTACTTAGATTATCCAAGATAAATAGATTCTTTGTGATGGTGTATCTGATAATAGTTCTCCTGTTAAGCTACATGTTTGACAATTTATCCCATAATCCTCAATACATTTTGGCAAGGAACCAAAGCAGATTTGGTATTCTATATTGTAGAACCATACAAATTCATAAAACTTTTGTTTAATTCAAGATGTGTTTGTTAACTAATCCTATTGTAGGTAACTAGACAAGAGCCTCACAGGGAAAATTTCTGGGGCTAATATTCGCAAGAGGGCTAATTTTCCATGTTTTTTCCAAAACAAATATTCGCCAATTTCCATTTTTTTCTAAAATGATTCGCCCAAATTTTATTGTACAATGTTATTTTACCTTAAAAATTGCCAAAATATAATATAAACTAATATAAAATCATTGGAAATCTAAATATTTCTCCAAAAATATCACCAAAATTTTTAAACTTTGCATATTATGGACTAGTAAGATTCGCCAAGGTTTATAAACTTTAAGATAAACTTCCATCCTTAAAATTTTCCATGGAGCCTCATCAAATATCTGCATAGGATCAAGTTTTCCTATCTAGAAAAGGGGAGCCTCAAGAAAGAAAACAATACAATAATTCAAACTTATGGTTTTGAAGTAGGTCATTGTTGTTGAAGTTGTTCAAGATAGGTATTCTTTGTTGAAGTCTGTAGGAAATATTGTCATTGTCTAGTTACATTTGAACTGAAAAAGAAAAAGAAAATATTTGTTTTCCATTTACTACTAGAAAAATCATTGTGAGTAATAAAACTTGCTATCGATATTGGAAAGTATTTAGATTTCCTTAACATAGGTGAAGCTGAAGCTATTCAAGGCTTTGATATAGAATTTTTTTTCATGGAACACAAAGTCTATTAGGTACGAGAACTTGTTTCCAAATAACTAGAGAGTAGAGTGAGTAAAGTCACAATGTACCAACAAAAAATAATGAATTTCTAAAGGATCTTAATGAATTTTTGAAAAATAGATGATTGGAAGGGGAGGAAGATAAAATAAAAGAGGCACAAATCCTATGGGACAATATCAATATTACACATGTAGTGTTGTCCCAAGTTCATCTACTAGTCAAAAAATGAAAAAGAATAATGCAACTGAAAAACTGGTTCGTGGTGGGCCATCAGATGGCAGGGATGACAAAAAGTCTCTTCGTAGAGTAAATCCATAAAGAGCATACATGGCTGAATCTATTAGATCCAAGAGTCTACCTAAAACAAGGAGAATTTTAGAGGCTACAAACATGGACGTTGATAGAGTTATAATACCTGAATGGGTTAGTACTTGTTTGGATGAAAATCAGAAAATGCTGGAGAAAATTACCGATGTTCATTGCTTTCGATGACCATCTTGTCACATTTCAAAATGAAAATTATGATAATGGAAGTAAGATATTGAGGAGTGAATGAGTACATGTTTTCAAAAAAAATGTTATTGATCGAGTAGAAATGAATGCTGATATGTTTGGGTTGCAATGCTAGGGCTCAAGAAATTGCATCAAGCCACTAGTGACATGCTTTCAAGTTTGGTTAACTAATGAGAAGCAGAAAATATGATGTTGAAGTAAAAAATAAAAGAGCTACAAAATGTTATAAGTCCAGGTCCTTTGTTGAAGACTCGACTGGAAATACGTAGACCACCATTGGAAATTTCTTCTCCCATAACATTTCATTGATTTTATAAGCCTATTAATATTCTTAACACAATTAACTCATGTATTAATAGTAATATATCTGAAATATTATTGGTTATTGGATCTACATGGAAAGAATATTTCGATCTGCGGCATTTAAAGCAAATAACTAAGTCATCTATTGAGTTGGTCAAAAGTGAGTTAGACGGAGGTATGGAATTTGTACACAATGCCTTACTAAGTTTTAGTTGTGAGCTTTATTTACTATATTGTCTAGAAAAAGAGAAACAAGGACTCACAAATATTGATAGGATAAAATAGATAAAAGAAACATGGTCTGAGAAAATAAAAACAGTAGAGGAAATTATTTTTGAATGTGGAAGCATATAAAATATAAGATATGATGCATATCTCAAGGTGGAACCGATTTCTTAGGAATTGAATGATCCTTGTATTACATACGAGTCTGGATTAATTTCAAAAAACACATCAATGGTTGAATTTCAAAATAATCACAAGAAACAAAGTTTGATGGTATAAATGATTTTACTAAAGATGAAATTAGCAAATGAATAATTACTTTTGTTAATGTAAACGAAGAGTACTCCGCCTTGGATTTTTAATTACAAGAATAAGCTAGTAAGATTGAAGAAGAGATATTAAATGAACATGTTAAGCATGGCATTACTATTTCTCCAACGAAAGAATTCATTAAATATAAAGTGAAAAATTTTGTTGGAGAAATTTTGATTCTAAGAGACAACTAACAACCAAACAATGTCAGGTTATGCTTTTCCATATTGTGAGTGGTTTATTACCTTGGAACATTTTTTTTCTATTCATAGTCACTTAGTTATTGAAGTTTATTGGGTATGTTATCATGGAATAATCTAATTCATGAATGAATTTTCTTATTTTCTGTTGCAAGTGCCTTTTATATATTAGGGTCGATGGGATCCCAATCCCAGTACGCATTGGGATGAATGCATTTACTTTTGTGATTTAACAATTAGCATTTTGATAAATGATTTATGCAACAACGAATATTTTATGCGTCATGAGGTTGTAGTCAATCTTAGTTTCAATTTCGATTACTGTCTTCTAGTTCTCAATTTTTTTACCAATTGTGTAAAGAATTTTGAGATAATGTTTTGCATGGGATTTTTTATAGGTCTCAATACTAGGATGTTGTGCAAAAAGAAAATTTGAACATGTTTTTTCTATTATTTTATTTGGGATTTTATATATTATCTGTTAAGTCCCTATATTACTAGTGTAGTCCCTTGTTGTGTTAGTGTAGCCCCCCTTATTGTTATTGTTGTACCCATGTAACCCCCATATTTTTATTATTGTGCCCTTACATTATTATTGTTAGGTCGGCTAGGATTATATTGTGGCCCCATGGACTCCTATATATAGAAGGAGGTTTTGGTCATTTGTATCATCGAAGAATTTTTCATTCATGTAATGTATTGTAGGTTGCCCCCTTGAAGTGGCTTATTTCTAAGGCATTTATATCTCTTTTCTTCTATTTTTGGAGCTGGTTTCACAACATTTGGTATCCGAGGTTTGGATTCTAGGGTTTTGTGCTCCAAACAGGTAATTGTGGAATTTTCGCTATAATTTTTTTTCTACGAAGGGTCAGAAGCTAAAATTTTTAGAGAGTGAAGCTGAAATCGTGAGGAAGATCGTCACAAAATTTCAGAGCTTGGTTCACAATATTTTCAGAGATATGATCTGTGGAAGTTAGGGATTTTTGCAGGCTCCTGAATTTATCCTAAAGAGGTCATCGCGGCATCTTCACTATAACTATTTTTATACGAGGGCTCAGAAGTGGAAATTTTTACAGAGCGAAGCCAAAATCCCAAGGAACGTCATAGAAAAAATTCATATATTGATTCACATTATTTTGGGAGGTAGGATCTGTGTAATTTATGGATTTCTCAGGCTCTCGAATTCATCTCAAAGAGGTGATCGTGGGAAAATCTTCATAACTCTCTCTTTGAGCATCGGATTGGAATTCTGTAAAGAGTGGCCATAAGTACAAGGACTCTAGTTTCATGTCTATCAATTTCAGAGCCAAAGGAGGAAACAGTGACATGTGGAAAGTCATACAATTTCTCTCTACTGAACCAGTCCATAATTAGGTCATCGTGGAAGTTTGAGCATAAATTTGTCTTGAAGAATCCAAATCAGGTCAGACCTATGGAATTCAAAATAAGATTCAGAGGGATAATTTAGGGCTGAATTTTAGATATTGAAGATCTTAAATCATGGAGATAATTTAGTTTCAATATCGAGCTCCTCAAAAGCAAGAAAAAGGTGTGTTTGTTTTTTAAAATTGCATAACATTTGTTTGAAAAAGCAGTTTGAAGTGATTTCAAGGGAATATTGAAGAATTTTTATCAACATTGGGTTATATAATGCCTCCAAAAAAAATTCCATACCCATTAAGCCCTCAGAAATCTATACTCTGACGAGTGAAGAGGAAGAATTGCAGTATGAGATATCAAAATTACGGTACCAAGTGCAACAAATTTCAATCTTACGAAGAGCAACCGAATATGACATAGATGGTTTAAAAGTAGAAATGGAGGCTAATTTGGATGGCTTGAAGGATCAAATGAAATCTAATTTGGATGATAAATTAGTGGAATATCACATCGAGCATCAACAACAAGTTCTCCAACTCTCAAAGGATAACCTAACTTTGGTGTAGAATAAAATGAAACAACAGGAATATCAACATCACATCGAAATAAGTTATGAAATAGTCATAGAAACAAGAACTCGACAAGTATGATCAATTTCAGAGTATCTTAGCAAGTGGAAGAACTTTCCTGCAGAAGTTTCCACATGGGAGGATGATAATTTTATACAGAAGCATCAAAAAATAATCAAGGGTTGAGGACAACACTTGTTTGAAGGAGAGGGGCATGAAGTCCCTATATTACTACTGTAGTCCCTTTTTATGTTAGTGTAGCTCCCCTTATTGTTATTGTTGTACCCTTGTAACCCCCATATTTTTATTATTGTCCCCTTACATTATTATTGTTAGGTCAGCTAGGATTATATTGTGGCCCCATGGACTCCTATATATAGAAGGAAGTTTTGGTCATTTGTATCATCCAAGAAATTTTCATTCATGTATTGTATTGGAATTTTCCCCCTCGAAGTGGCTTATTTCTAAGGCGTTGATATCTATTTTCTTCTATTTTTGGAGCTGGTTTCACAACATCATCTAATGTTCTGTAATTCATGAATGGATTTTTGTTTACTCTATCCTAATACTGAAACTATTTACCAATTATATCAAGAATTATTGGATAATGTTTTTCATATGAACTTGTATAACTCTAGATTCTTTATTGTTCTTCAATAAGAATGATTGAACATAAGTTCATGAGACTATGATTTTGAGCTTTTATATTCTATGTAATGGTCTATAATTAATGACAATAAGAAAGAACGTTTAGCAGGAGTTTTGGTTCTCAGATATATATTCCATTTTTAATGGTTATTTTAATCATAACTATATTGATTAATAATTGAATATGAATACAATTATTATTACTGTAACTGTGTTGGTTACTATTCAACGCTTCTTAAGAGCAAAAACTAATTACTCTGTTCTAGTTCTCTTTATAATGAAAATGAACATTTTTCAAGAGTTTTAGTTAATAAATATATATTCCATTTGTAATGTTTATTTTCACCATAACTATAGTGATTAACATTTGAATCTAAATACAATTATAGTTGCTATGAATATGTTCATTATTTCTCAAGGATTCTCAAGCAGAAAGCCTAATTTGTTTTTTGGGTTCTCTTTATTTATGAAAGCATGTACAAAATCAAGGGTCGTAGGGATCAATGTTTCATTGTGCATAGCTTCCTTGTGTAGAGTTTTGATTGTGTGGGGCCTAGAATGAAACTTTTCATTGTGCAGAGTAAGCTTCTTTCTGAGAGTGAAAGCTCTGCAAAATGAAACATTCGCTATGACTAAATCATGTTTATTTAATAAAAAAATTTATCACTTTATAAAAAACATGTGGGACTTACGACACAATATATAATTTTTCTCAAGTTGAAAGAAATCTCTATGATCCAGATTTATGGAAGAATGAAACATAATACAGATATAAACATAAAATCAAATATGCAGTAGAAATAAATCTTCATTTCATTAATATCAAAGAAACAAAATATTCTTACAAACAAAATGGAAATAAACCAACTATCTGAGGAGATATGTGACGGATACAGGCCTATGAACTGTGTTAGAATGAGAGTCGAGGGCCTTTTTATTATTGAACAACAAGGGAAAACCGTAAAAAATCAAAACACTAACCCCAGGATATGGAACGCCAAGAGTTCATAGGCCCCGTTGGGGTTAGTTTGGCAACCAACTTCCCGAGATTGTAACTTGGTCATATGATTTCCATTTTGTGCATATGATACCCCGTTGGAAATATATCTGTGAGTACTACAGGATTTTACACAAGCCCATAGCTTGGGTTTGCTATGGAACTCAAAAAAACACCATTCAGGGGGTCAAAATAGCTGTGAAAGTTTAGGGCCCGAAAAAATACTAAAAATTAGTAAATGTTGTTATAATCAAGGAAACATATGAAATCATCTAGGGTTCTAGGTGGAATAGGTGAGTGGGAAAAAATATCAACCTGGATCAGCCCTCCAACCTTAGGAAGAAATGGTACACATTGCATGTAGAGCCTCCATGAGGTGAGGAAATTTCTATTGTACTTTGTCCCTAGTGAACCAATTTTAATGGTGAAGGATTTAACCTGCTTTGACAACTTGATATAGTTGGATCCTCTACTAAAATTTTTTCTTGATTTGTGTGTCCATAATACTATTATTTGTGGCCTATTCAATGCAACCTGGGTTGAGATATGTTGGTGTCAACTGCTTAGCAACATCGGATGTGTCCAACAATGGGGCAAAGTATGGTTGCAGTCGGTCCACATTAAATACTAGGTGCAAGCAAAGGAATGGTGGAATGTTGAGCTCAAAGGTATTGTCCCATATATAATTGGTGATGGTGTATGGACCATACCCGAGCGGAAAAAGCTTTCAACGGGGCCCAACGAGGCCCTCCTTCTGCAAATGTAACCAAACTTTGTTTCCCACCTGGAACCTCTGTGGCACACAATGTTGATCATGACACTACTTGTAATTGGAATTGGCTCTGTCGAGTATGTCATGGACCTGCTGGAAGATGTGTTGAATACACTCAATGAAGCGTTTTTCCCTGTCAGCTTCGAAGTGGACATGAACCAAATCATCCTAAGTAGATGAAAATTGTATGACCACATCAATGGGACATAATAGTTGGAATCCCAACCCCACATTAAAGGAGTTTTGTCCAGTTGATATATGGAGAGATCTGTCGTAGTTGTGCTAGATATAGTGGAGGATTTCATCACATGTGTACTGATGCTTCAAGTTTTACATGCGCAGAATGTGCATGATCATCGTGTTGACGACCTCTCTTTGGCCATCATTTTTGGGGTGGAAGGTCATGGACTTAGTGAGCTTAATATCCATCATTGACTAGAACCTTTACCAAGATGTACTCGGGAACCTGCTATCTTAATATTGGATAATGGATTGTGTATCCCAAAGTTTACCCACACTCATTCAATGAAGAGCTTATCAGTGGCTTTTGTTGTGATACTGTTCTTGTTGGATGTTAGAATGATCAATTTAGAGAATTTGTCGATGACCACAAAAACACTCTCGTTTCCATGCTTAGTAGAAGGAAGGCTTGACATGTAATCCATGGATATGGATTTCCATGGTCGAATAGGAGTAGAAAGCAGATTATATAGGCCTTTCTTCTTGATTGTTGGTTTGGAAATACCACAAGAAGTGCAAGATCTGATGTATTTCCCAACAACTCGTCGAAGGTTCGGCCAATAAAAATAATTTTGCAACATTTCCATTGTTTTATCTACTCTAAAATGTCCAATTAAATGACTATAGTACGCCTCCCAAATCATCTTGGCACACTCACTTAAAGGAATAAAAAGGTGTCCGAGGTGGCATAATAGTGTGCCCTAGAGGTGAAAATATGGAACTTTCTTGCCTTCGAGGAGAATCTAGCATGTGTTGTTGAGTTCTAGATTTCTCTTGTAAAGATGCGGCCACCTTGAATTTTCATGTCCATAAGAGTCGACCATAATGGTCAGTGCTATAGCAACTGGTCCGTTGAGACAACCTACAACATTATTGGGGCTCACATTCCTGTACTTGATGTTAAAATGGAACAACTATAGATATGTGGAACATTTTTTATGGCGATCGTTATGGAACTTTCCCTATGTCTATATGAACTGTAGGGGTTGGTGGTCTGTGTGGATGACCATTTCCTTCCCCATAATGTAATGCTTTCATTGTGAGAAAAACTTCATAATTGAATACATATATTTGTCATAGGTGGGATACTTTTAGACTGTGTCTGAAATCATCTCACTATGATATGCCACCAGATGCCCTTGCTGAGTAAGAATGACCCTGATAGCATAGTCATAGACATATGTCTTAATCTCAAATGGTTTTTGTTGGTTTGGTAATGTTAGAATTGGTGTAGACCAGACGTGATGCTTCAATTCGAAAAATTCCTTCTACTGAGATGCAAACCAGAAATTTTTTTCTTTTACTCTTCCATTGGTGACCTAACTCAAAGGCAAAGTGATACAAGAGAAACCCAAAAAAAAACCTACGATAGAAATTGGCAAGTCCCAGAGATATGTGTAGCTCTGTTAGATTGGTTGGGGCTAGAAAATGTTGAATTAATTGTATATTGGTTGGGTCTACATTCACCCCCCGCTCATTATTTATGTACCCTAGATATTGAACCTAGGTCATTGCAAAAGTGCATTTCTCCAAATTGGTGCAGAGCTTGTGTTATTAGAGGGTTTGGAGGACCTACCAAATATGGTGTAGGTTCTCTTCCCAAATCTGGTTGAAGATTAGTATGTCGTCCAAATACACTAAAAAAACTGTGTTGGTGAAGGGTTTCAAGATGTCTTCCATCAACATCATGAAGTTTGCAGTGGAATTTTTAAACCTGAAAGTAATGACCAACCATTCAAGGAGGCCCTCCTTGGATTTAGAGGCATTATTACACACATCAGAGGGTTTTTCTTGAAACTGGTGATACTGAGGCTTCAAATCAATCTTGCTGAAATATTTGGCCCCATTGAGTTGGTCCAGAATATTAGCATTCTGTAGGATTGGATAACTACTCTGGACAAAGATATTATTCAACGCTCGATAGTCAATACAATGTCTTCAGGTGTCGTATTTCTTCTTTACCAACATGACCGTACTCCCACGGGCTCACAAACGTTTATTGATGTTCCTTTTTTGTAAAAAATCATAAATATTCCTCTTAATTTCATCATTCTCCAGAATAAAGTGTTGATATATTGGTTCGTTGAGTAGCCGCGCGCCTGGGGTCATATCTATGGAGTGCTTGACCTGAAAGTGCAGGAGTACCCTTGTGGGTAATGTGAAGTTATCATTGTAGTCCTCCATGACCTTTTCCATCTACTACTTCCATGCATATGAGCCTTTTCTGAAGGCTGTGGATGTGGCCACAATATTATTCTTTCCCTAAGGGAGAATCATAAGGAAGACAAATTTTCTAGTATGAGGAACGATCTTACTGCATTACTTCATAGAGACTAAAGAGATGGCGGTAGGCAGTGCTACCTCAGGTACGTGTATAACTTATCTCCCAAATAAATAATAATAGTACGAGGCCTTAAATCATACATAACATGATGCTTCCAGAGGTATGGTTGGCCTAATAATACATCACAAACTTCTATATGAGTAACATCACATAGAACCTCATCTGTGAAGGACTTGATGGTGTAGGGAAGGCGACACTGCTCGCTGACATAGAGATCTCATCCTTGGTGAAGCCACCCAATGGTGTACAGTTGTGGGTGTGGTATGCTTAGTAGGCCCAACTACTTCTTGAACTCTACTGATATGAGGTTATTTTGGCTTCCACTGTCGACAATGAACTACAACAGAGAATACTTCACCCTCATCTATGAATGGAAAATTCCCCCCCCCCCCCTCCTATGGATATTCAGGCTCAATCTTCTATATTTTTGTGGTGGACACAATGGTACGGGGTTCCGCATCAATAATATGTTTCCCTTTGTCATTCCCCTTGCTGGGTTCTAACTCAGAGTTAGAGCATGCATTTGGTTCAAAAGCCTTTCGCTCGGTCACTAGTGTTTTTTTGCTTGAAACTCACTTGTGTTGTGAGTGGGGCTCTTGTGGAACTCACTTCCTTTATGTTTTTTTCCTTTAGCCTAGGCTTTACTTTTTTTTTTTCCACAAAAGCTCTTTAAAACTGGATTTTTCCTCTTTCTAGTCAATTTCACCTCTTCTTTGTAACTTTCCACTTTATTGAGGTATCTTTTAGATTTTTATCTCCAATATAATATTTTTAATTTATTTTATTTTCTCCAAATAATTTTTGATATTTTGGGAAAGTCTCTGGATTTAATTCTATCCTCGTGGACTTGAAATTCTGGTCTCAAATTTACTCTAGTCTTTGCACAATAATTAGAATTCCACATTTATTAATTTAAAAAATAATATGTCCACACATATATTTTTCCTTTAAGTCCACTTAACCTTTAAGATTTTCAATTGTCTAAATAAAGTAGTAAAATAGGGATATTACATATTCCCCCTCTAAAACAAAACACTGTCCTCGGTGTTGCAAAATATCAGTTCACTTTTCAAACAATGATGTATATTTCTCTTTCATTTTCTCTTCTCGCTCCCATGTAGCTTCCTTAGGTGTAAAGTGCCTCCACTGCACTTTCACCCTAGCTATGGTCCTATTCTGGAGCTCAATTTCTTCTCGTGCTAGTATACGAAGGGGCTCTGGAAGAAATTGACCCCTTCGGTTTCCACCTGTATCATAGTCCAATCAATTACATGAGTAGGATTGTGTACATATTTTTTCAATAAGAAAACATGAAAAAATATGTGAACCTTAATATGACTAGGTAGAGCCAATTTATAAGCTACCGGCCCCACTCTTTCAAGAACTTCAAACAATCCACAGTAGTGTGGTGCTATCTTAGCACAACTACCAGTATATAATGTACTCATTTTAGACATAATCCTCAAATAAACATGATTTCCCACATTGAATTCTCTATAAATTCTCTTTTTTTCTGCATATCTCTTTTGTTGATCTTGAGCTATTTTAATATTTTGTTTACTTTTCTTCACAGTCCTTTTCATCTCCTGCAATGCATCAGGTCCAAGAATTAACTTATCTTCTGGCTGATTCTAGCTAAGAAGCGTGTGGCATTTTATGCCATAAAATGCTTCAAAAGGACTCATCTTAATTGAATCTTGATAACTATTATTATATGCAAATTCTTCCAGATGCAGAAAATCTTCCCATCTTGTAGGTTTGTCCATAACATACATGCGTAGCATGTCATCTAAAATCTGGCTGGTTCTTTCAATTTTCCCATCTGTTTGAGGATGGTATGCGGTACTAAAGTTCAATTTGGTACCCATTCCTCCAAATAGAGTTTTCCAAAAGGCTAAGGTAAATTTTTCATCTCTGTCAGATATAATCATTTTTGGAATGCCATGTAATTTCACAATTTATTTCTTGAATACATTGGCTACTTGAGTTGTGCCAAAAGTGGATTGTACTGGGAAAAAGTGTGATACCTTAGTTAATATGTCTAGAATCGCCATTATAGAGTCATGTTGATACTTAGTTCTAGGCAATCCAGTAATGAAATCTATGGAAACCAATTCCCACTTCCATTTTGGAATAGGTAGAGGGTTCAGTAATCTTATTGGATGCTCATGTTCCACTTTTACTTGGTGACATTCTAAACACCTAGCTAGATAATCAACAACATATTTTTTCATACCTGACCAAAACATGTTATTCCTCAATGCTGAAATCAATTTTGATAACCCGGATGACATGCATAACGTCTTTTATGATACTCATCTAAAATTTCCTTTTTTAGAGATTCCACATTTGGAATATACAATATTTGTTTATAATAAATCAATCCGTTTTTTTTTAGTATATCCTTCAACTTCAGTATTCTGCAATTTCTCTTGCAATTTCACATACTGTTGGTCTTGCATCAACACTTCCTGTATCAGTTCTTCTATTTCAAATTTCACACTACTTCCTACATTGGTCACAATTTGATGAGAATTCCCACTCAAAGCATCAACAATATTATTTTCTTTTCCTTTAATGTGTTTGATTTTGATATCAAACTCACTAAGGAAAGATATCCATCTAGCTTGTCTAGCATTCAAATCAGGTTGTGTAAAGAAGTATTTCATACTTATGTGATATGTCATTAGTATGACCTTCTTTCCCAACAGATAATGTATCTACATATTCAGTGCATGTATCAAAAAAGCTAGTTCTAAGTTATATACAATATAATTTTTTTCATGTTTCTTAAATTTTCTTGACTCATATGCTATGACTGAATTATCTTGAAACAACACTGCTCCTAACCCTTCAGCACATGCATCTGTACATACTACAAATTCTTTGTTTGGATAAGAAATCTTCAATATGGGGATAGTTGGTAATTTTAGTTTTAATTGTTCAAAACTACTTTGACACTTTGTTGTCCATTCAAACTTCACTCATTTTTTTTGTAAAGAAGTAATAGGATAGGCTAAGGCTAAAAATCCTTCCACAAACCTATGGTAGTATCCAGCAATACCCATAAAGGATCGTATGGCTGAGACATCAGTAGGTACATGCCAATCCATTATTTCTTGTATTTTCTCTGGGTCTACTGCTAAGCCATCCTTTGAAATCACATGGCCCAAATAGTTAATTTTATCCTTGTAAAATTTACATTTGTTGAGTTTTTCATATAACTTATGTTCTCTAAGTGCTTGTAATACTATTATGAGATGTTCTTTGTGTTCTTCTTCATTTTTGGAGTACACCAAAATGTCATCAATGAACACTAGTACAAACTTATCAAGATACTTGTGCAATACACTATTCATTAAACACATGAATGTAGCAGGTGCATTTGTAAGTCCAAAGGGTAGGAATAAAAATTCATAGTTGCTATATCTAGTCTTGAATGATATTTTACTGATATCCTCATCCTTAATTCAGAGTTGATGATATCCTATTCTTAAATCACTCTTTGAAAAGATATTGGCTCCTCTCACTTAATCAAATAAGTCATATATCGTTGGTAGAGGATATCTATCCTTTATAGTCAATTTATTCAGTTGTCTGTAATCTATGCACATTTTGAATGTGCCATCCTTCTTTTTAACAAACAATACCGGTGCTCCCCAAGGAGACACGCTTGGTCTGATGTACCCTCTATATAAAAGTTCTTGAAATTGTAATTTCCATTCTAATAGTTCAGGAGTACTCATTCTATAGCGTTCTCCAGAGATAGGTGTAGCTCCAGGTACTAATTCAATTGAGAAATCAATTTCTCTTTTTGGGGTAAATGGGGGATTTCCTCTGGAAATACATCTTTGAACTCTCTGATTACTGGTAAATTTTCTACAACCTCTTTTATAGTTTTTTGTCCCAATTCTTCCACATGTACAACATACACTTGACAACCCTTTCTTGTTGTTCTTTTTAGCTGTAGTGCAGAAATTTGCCTGATTGATATTGGTCTTGGTTTTCCTTTTACAATCACATCTCTTCCCTCACCACCTATAAAATGATTTGTTTTATCTAAGAAATTAAATATTTCTTTCTACTTCTCTAACCAGTTCATTCCTACTAACAAGTCATATGATCCTAGAGGAAAAATATTTAGATGAATTTCAGTTTCCTACCCATTTAAATTAACAACAATTTTTGGAAGTTTATGGGTCACTTTTATTTTTGTTCCTATAGCTAACTACACTAACCATGCTTGCTGAAATTTTTCTGATTTTAATTTTCACTTTTCTACCATCTATGTAATAACATAACTTAAATTCTCTCCTGGATATATCAAAGAAGAAATAGGTTTTTCAACAATCATACCTTCGATTTCTATCATGGTTGATTGGTGTTCAACCTGGCGAAATTCGAGTGCACCATTGCTCCTAGGAATGTTTCGAGCAATGGCGTTTACAGTGGTTGCCTCTCATAACACTTGAATATTTTGAATTTTTCTGTGAGGACAGTCACGTAGCAGGTGAGGTTCTCCACATCCCCAACACTTTAGTGGTTCTTTAATTTTTACAACACTTTCCTTTTTACTATTTTCATCCATCTCTTTAGACCCAGTATGTGACTATGCTAGTTGGTTCTCTCCAGTTTTATTAAATTTCTTTGTTTGATGGTTTTTCCTAAAATTATTCAAATAGGCTGGTTTTACTCGTTTTACATTAGAGTCACTCTTCCCCTTCTATTTGTTTTTCCAAATTTTCAGCCGATCATTTCTGCCTTTGAACTGCTGATAACATAGTCTTGCTTTGTGAACAATTTCATCCATTGTCTTAGGATTGTCAAATTCGATTCTCTCTTTATAGATAGTAGGTAGGTAGCTTAAACATCATTGTAATTTCGCCTTTTCCTCTCTGATATAAGGCACATAGCGAAGCAAGTTAGTAAATTTGGTAACAAAATCATAAATTGTGAGTTTTTCTAATCTCATCTCATGGAATTCTTGGGCTTTATCATCATAATATCTCTCATTCAGATACCTAGACTTAAATTTGGTTTGAAAGTCTTCCAAGGTAACAGTTTTTTCATCGAGCACATGTACCATTTTTGTTTCTTCCCACCAAAGGGTTGCTTTACCCTGCAATTGGTAAATTTCCAATCTGGCTTTCAGGTTACCTCCGTATTCATAAACTTGGAAGTATTTAACCATGTTCAGAAGCCAAGCTTCTCCATCCTCCTCCTTTTCACCATCAAAATTGGGAGGTTTGATTTTCCAGAATTATCCTTGTAATTCATTTTTCTTTCTAGAATGTTGTCCATATGCTTCCCCACCCTCATATCCTTCTAAGTTGGTTTCAACTTCCTTCCTCTTTTTCCCATGGTCTTCACTTTCGTGACTAGACCTCCAGGTTAACTCGTTGATCAACCTTTCTTTCTCTTCACTGGCTTTTAGCAATTGTTCATTGCTTGTTCTCAACTAAACTATTTCTCATTGCATATCTCTTATCATGTTCAACAATTGAGAATTTTGATCTGGTGGATTTCCCTCACCCCCCATATCCACTTACCACCCTCGTTCGTCACTCATAATAACTTCTGTACTTTTCTGCACTTAATTACTATACACAGAAATAAATTAGTGCATCATATTCTAAAAAAATAATAATTAATTTACAACAACATAATTTTGGGTTTTTTTTTGTGTGAGGAGGAAACATAGGCTCAGTGTTTTCAACATGGGCTCTGATACCATTTATAACAACTCTACTTACCAATTTTTTTTTTTCTAGTTACAGTCTTATATTGCTTTTGTCGTGATTGAATTTATTTAATCCCGACACCTTACCACCTCTTACAACATTTTATTCAAGCTTTTACTTTCTGTCATGAACATCTTTTATTACGACATAATTGTTTACATAATTATGCTTATAATGACATTCACACCACAACATCATTTTTTCCTATTTCCACCTTTAATGTATTACTACTTTGTCTAATCCTGATGGTATTCCTATCAATGTACATGAAGTCCTTTATAATAGTTTCTAGTAATATTATTTTATTAATTTTATACACTTTCCATCACTATTCCTTTGATAGAATTTTGATAAATTTTATAACTTAAATAATTATTAAAATTAAAGTTACATATTAGGACATATCCCCTACATCCTAATTTCCTAAGTATTACCTTATAGTATAACTTCGAATTAGTATAGTCATGCTCGTATGAATTTCGTAAGTCTATATCAGGAAAGTATCCTTTAAGGGTTTCGTTGTTATTGCATGGTCAACGAGTTTATTTCCACCCACCATGGCATTATAACTATTATGAAATTCGAATTATACATACTACACGTTACCATTTCACTTGCTTATATGAAAATACCTACCTCAGGTTATCTATTTTAATTTATGATGCATCGTTTAAATGCATACACTTTTTATTGTCATAAAGTCCCATATGGATATTCGACCATAATTTGTGTATTTGGTTGTATCTACCATAATTAATTTGTGACAGATCTACCTATAACATTTCTTAATTCAATGCTATCAGTGATTAATTGATTGTATTTCCTATTAACTCGGTCACATGGCCATATTAATTTTCACGACTCACTGGAGCTTGGATCTTATGCCACTTTGATGGTAGAGATTAGCTCGTGCTTTCTCCCTCCATCATTCTCGTTTAGGGTTTTATGGTAACTCATTTCACTTGGTTTCATTTTCATTTGGCAAGTTTCATATGAGGGTTTTGGCTATGGTTACTTACTTTAACGATTATGGCTTCCCTCTGCTATTATTTTCCTCACGAAGATATTTATAGATCCAGGTATAATTATTCTCCTCTTTTACGATGTTAAATCATTTTTATTTATTGTCAAAGATATTTAGAGAGTTTGTTTTTCACTTGTTAATTTCTGAGTTAGTCCATCACTTCACTCCGAGATTTACTCTGTGTTTTTATTTTATTTTGGAGGAACAATGGAGCTCCTTTTTGGCTTTGCATTGGGGAATAAGAGAGGGTTTTTTAACATGAAATTCTCCCGGTGCATCCACCAGGTAATATTGCTTCATTCCACTCTGTTAAGTTGTATTTTCCTTACGAGAATGATTACATCTTCCTTTATTTCATTATAATTTCCAGTTCCCTTCTTGTATTTTCGATTTTGCATATTCCGGTAACATGAGCTTTACTGCTTAATATAATTTTGGGTTCAAATCATTATACGATTTCACGGTACAATTCGTTTTAAAGTTTTTCCCTCAAATTCAACTCTTCTAGGAAGTTATGAATTTGTCTCATTTGATTTTCACTTGTATTCGTTTTCTTCTACAGAGGTTACAACTTCATTTCTAATTATTTGTCTATAACTTACAATTATAACTAAATTTTTTGTTTCGGTTTGATCTAAATTTAGTAATGGTTTTCTATGTGCATAGGAATTAATAGTTTTCCTTCGAAATTTACTTTCCAACATTCTTCCTTGTTATGCCTCTTGTATAATATGGTATCGAATACGTTGTATTCTGGATTATGCTATGGTTTTATAATTAAACAAAGACTCACCTCTGAAATACATTAGGGACACCCTGAATTTTTCTTCAATTTATGCAGAGTTATTTTCTCATTCAACTCTCGTAACATGATAATCTCTGTTCCACAATTAAGTTAACCATAGTTTTCCCTCAAATATTTTTGTTAATTAGTTTTCATATGGATTAAATCCACCATCATCTATCCTCAACGACTTTTGGTTAATTAGTTTTCATTATTCCTTACGGCCCACAATGTATGGAAAATGATTTGTAATTTCATTCATTGAATTAGTTTTCTAATTCCTTAATGTTTATAATATGTTTATAATCTTTGTGTATCAAAGAAATTGAATTAAAGGCATGACTTTGCCTTCCTTGGTTTACTGAAGTCGAAGTATATATATTTTTCCAACTTACACAATATATATTTTAATTTCGTTTCCTTGTCTGTATTTTATTAAATCAGTACTTAAATTCTTGTAATTGTATAAATATTCTGTCCATCTTAGAAAATTTTATAAACATTTAGAATAATAATAATAATTCGTAAAAGATATATAAATACTTCTTTTATGAATTAATGATCATTTTGTTAATTTACCCAATTAACAAAGTGTTTTTGTTACACATGAACTCCTCTTCTTCTTGATTCTGTACCATTCATGGTTTTACACCAATTACTCAATATGTCGCGATTTAGGTAATTTATTTTTATAATTTCAATACTGTTACAAAATTATAATATCTTTATTTTTGCTCTCCCCTGTCATAGCTAATTGATTTTCTTGTTTATACACAAAAAGGATTCCACTGCATCCACTTGACTAACAAGGTAAATTCCTATTTTAGCCATTGTCAATTTCCAATATTCTATGTATTTATTTTAATTATCCTATTAGATATAATTATATCCCCTCTTTATATGGGTTTGTTATAAAGGTATTACACATCTCGTAATTTACAACCCAACTACCTATGCCTTATTTCTCAAAATCATTGACAATTAAATTTGTTTTGTCTATTTATAGGTTGGTCCCTATCATTAATAGAATTCAGTCTGTTGAATTCAAGGATATTGATTCATGTATAAAATATGTAATTAGTATAAGGAGCGTTTGACTTTCAGTCACTATAACTGTAGCAGTATGTGATGTTAATTTCTATAAACATTAATACATATTTCTGTTCTTATTGAATTGATGGAAGTTCATCCTTATAATAAGTTTACACATGTTTTTCCCCAGTTGTTTATCGTATTTAATTAGATGTATACATTAGGCATAATTCCTAACTGATATTATGTTTACAATTTTACTATCCACATAGTTCTTCAATATGTAACATATATTGTATTTCTTATTTGAGCATAAGAAGTAAATGGATGTATATTGATTTTTGTATTTTATGTATAGCATAGGTTTTTATACTTAATTTGTACAAAGTATTTTCTTCTAGATTTAAAAATAATTTCCACTATATATATATATATATATTTCATTATTGTTTATAGAATAATTAATTATGTACAATCTTTCTATTAACATCTTTAGAATATTATCCACTCCTAATGATGTATTTTCTGCTTGTAATATATTAATTCTTACAAAATTAACAACAAATTTAAACCTTCATAATTGGGTTTAAAAATTCTTCTTGTCGGTTAAATAATTTAGCTAGTCCATGTAACTATACAGAACTAAACTATACTTGCTATAATTATGTTATGTTAAATACATCAGACACTTCACTATTAATAATAAAATAATATATTATATAGATTAGTAATTGAGAAGATATACTTTTCCGCTTATCCTTCTAATTAAAACAAGTTACTCTTATACCATCATCATCATCATAACAACAGAATAACAAGACAGAATTTAATAACTATGCATACCAATTCTGGTAAAGACTATTTTCCACCCAACCTTGAGCTTTCATCCAAAACTCCCCCCCGAGCAAAGACCAATTCCTCCAAGCTGTAGACAACCTATTGTCTACCCAAGAATGACTTATTTAAGCCTGCTTTCCCTTCAATTTGTTTCCGTAATTGCGTCTAGTTAAATTATGATGTTTTTTTCCTTTAGCCTAGGCTTTACTTTGGTTTTTTCTACAAAATCTCTTTAAAACTAGCTGTTTCCTCTTTCTAGTTGTAGTTCACCTCTTCTCAGTAACTTTCCACTTTACTGAGGTATATTTTAGATTTTTATTTCCAATATAATATTTTTAATTTATTTTATTTTCTCCAAGGATTTTTGGATATTTTGGAGAAGTATTTGGATTTAATTCCATCCTCATGGACTTGAAATCATGGTCTCCAATTTACTCTTGTTTTTGCAAAATAATTAAAATTGCACATTTACTAATTAAAAAAATAATATGTCCACACATATAGTTTTCCTTTAGGTCCACTTAACCTTTATGATTTTCAACTGTCTAAATAAATGTAGTAAAATAGGGACATTACAATTTCCCTGTGTCCTTCTTTGTCTTCGTGATTTTTTTCTTTGCTTGTAGCTTCGGCGGGTCATCCTGGGTCATCCCGCCTTGGATTTTTCCTTTGTTCTAGGGTTTGGGGCGCCTTTCTTTGATTTAGATCTGCGGATCCAAAGTATCCCTTCTTATACTTAATTTTTATCTTAATCTTGGTAGCATTGCAGTATTTTGAACTAAGTGAGGAGATGTCCAAGAACTCCACTTCCTCCTTTATGTATTTGTGCAAGAAATTGTGATACTTTATCACTTGGAGATGTTTTTATGAATCTTTGATACCCAAATTTTTTCTCAGGTTATGGAAAATATTCATCATCTCATGCACATATTGATCTATTTGTTTCCATAGTGTCATCTATTCTATGTACTTGTCCTCATAGATCCCCATGGGGTAATAATGTTCCTTGATGGCATCTCAAGAAAACTTCTAAGTGGGTGCAACTGAAAATAATCAGGGTTCTCTCTCATCCCTTTGTTCATAGTAGGTCTCCCACTAATCCTTGACATGGGAGGCATCTTTGCGAAGTGAAAAAGTAATATTTTCCTGATTGGAAATGTCATTCACCAAAAAATGCCCGTCCAATGGATTTAACCATCTAACTACGACGTTTGCATCTATCTGGCCTTCAAATACGGGAATGTAAATTTTGACTTGTACCTTAAAGGGAGTGGCACCTCTAGAGTGGTTACTTGATGAACATGTGTTGCCTGTTGGTAGTATCCAAAGGATCTGGGCAAAGTTATCCATCATCACATCCCTCTGTCACTCGACGGCTTCCTTGAGAAATATTGAAAGGATATCGTGCCATGCAAAAATTTAGGGGCTAATATTAGTAGGTGGGCTAATTTTTCATCATTGTTCCAAAAAAAATATTCGCCAATTTCCAAAATTTAATAAAAATGATTCGCCCAAATTTTACAATATAAAATTATTTTAACTTTAAAATTGCCAACATTATATAGAGAGTATATGTAAAATCATTATAAATTTGAATAATTTTGCAAATACATCAATAAAATTTTTATAGTTTGCATATTAAGGACTAGTGGGATTCACCAATATTTTTAAACTTAAATATATTTTTCCATACTTAAAATTCTCCCTGTTTATCCTGCTGTTGGGGTTCCCATGTTTTGGCCAGATTGGCAAGACCAAAAGATGAGACAACATCATAACCACTTTGGGGCCCTAGGATCTAGCCCTCCTGGGCCTGGAGAGGGATCTCTCCAATGAAACAAAGAATGATATATCTTTGAAAGCTCAAATGAGATGTTAGGCTAGTTATGAAGCGCAAAGGGGTTTTAAAATGATTTGGTTGGTTGGTTGCTAGGTTGGGTCATGAGATCATGGACTGAGAAAGAAATGAGAGAAAAGGAACAGAGCAGCAGGATGCTTCAACAAAGAGGATAGGTCAAGAGAGTGCCATCCATTGGGCTATGGAGTCATGAAAGGTGATTACATGCAACAACTAGCCAAAGCATTCAGAGGGCAAGTCATCTAATACTAAAGGATCTTTTTAGATTAGATGGTGGGATGGAACATTAAGGATTGAAGGTGAAAGAAGGAAAGCGACCTAATTTCTGTCTATAGATAAGGTTGGAGGTCATTTAACTCCAGACCTGCTTGGACATACTCATAGGCAACTCTCAAACAAGGGAAAAAGGGGCAACTTATAGATAGGACTAGAGGTCATTTAACTCCAGGTCGACTTTAGCATGCTCCAAGGGAAAACAGAGATAAGTTTAACGGAGAGATCTTAGAAAGGCCAGCTGGTTTCACAAGGATCCTAGTGGACAGGGCTAACTCTAATCCCGAGTGTTCCCAAATCTTCCAGCTTAAACCCAACAAGAACATCTAAGGATAGATTCATTTAATTCATACATCAGCTAGTTGGCAATGACATCCACTACACTGGTTAAATTAACTGAAATCAACCCTTAGATACCACATTTAGCAGAAAACATTGAGGGTAAGGAGAGCAGAAACATAGGGTACCTAACAATGGTAAATCCTATGCTAATATTCTGATGCGAGCCCAGAAGAACAATGAATAGCATGAAAATGTAATTAAACGATTAGATAAGAGAAACATCACCCATAGTAATAGACCAGGATCTAAAGAAATGTGCTTTGATTAATTGATGCAAAACCGGTCACATACACTAAGCTCAATGGCTGTTACAATCCAAACTTCTCGTCCCAGCCTATTACAATACAAACTACTCAGCTACTTTCTCCCAAACTGTTCTAACAGTCAAAACTGAATCCCTCTAACTACAATCCGGAAAGAACCGAACAACAACCTTTACAATATGTTCTTGGGAATTCTTATAGGAGAAGAGAATAACAATGGTAGGTGATACAAATTAAATGGATCCATTAAGACGGAATGGTGGAAGAGTCTGAGCCCATTCTGCTTAATAGCTTTGCAATATACTCTGTAGACTGGTTCAAAGATCTCTGTCGGGTCAGATTTGACCTCAGATGTGTTCTTGAATGTTATTTTGGCTGTAAGGTCCTCTGTTCTGTCCTCTGAAGCAAGTAAGGTGGATGATAATTTCTTCAGGTCTCCATGCTTCAATAACTGTAGTCCTGACAGTCTTTAAGAAGTTTCTGTCAAAGTAATTAACTGTTTCTAGGCTTGAGGAGGTATGGAGAACATGTCCGAAGGTGTTCGTCTGGAGAAAATGTTCTGCTGATGTCAAACAAAAATATGACTCGTCACTGTGCTCTTTGGTCTTCAAACTGCGCTTCTACCTTTGAACACAGGATTAGGTGTTAAGTCTTCAATTAACAGGCTTTCACCCCTTTGATCTGTCTCTGTTATTTCACTTGGCTACTGCTGTCATGGCCTCTCTGTGAACTGAATCACAACGAATGAGATTACAGAAATCAGAGTGAATTCATCACTCTGGTAAACCCTGCACATCGGAATGAATCAATTATGAATTCTGGGGAAGGGTGGCAGAAGAATGCTTTAAAGGCTTGGAGGAATGGCAGTGTAATAGAGGCAAACATTGTGGATGCAATGGACACGGTGGAGAAATGCCATGAACTTTAATATAAAACATTAAATTTTTAATGGTGGGCGCAATGATATAATATTAATGTAGAACAAAGGTTCAGGCCTTTGGAACGAAATCCAAAGGAAATGTAGGTAAAAAATGTGAAACGGTTTGATGTGGTGGGACCCGGTCGTGGGTGGAGGGCGATTATTTGGACCGTCGATCTCAGGAGGAGATCGACAGCGGAGGTTAGAAGATGAGATTAACTGAGGCTCCGATGAATAAAGGGGAATGAAAAGCGCGATGCGATGTGTTCCGTTGATCGGCTTAGATGGACGGTCATGATTGCATCGGCATATCGCAATCGGGGGAGGCGGAAGGTGACACAGTTTGGAATTTGCGATTGCGATTGGAGCGAAGGTGCGATTAAGCGCCAACCGTTGGATCGCGCAGGGGATCAACGGTGGAGATTAAATCGGGGGGGAGGATAGGCGGGGAGCGATGAGATCGGGGCCGTTGATTCCGAATGGATGGACGGATAGGATTCAATCGAGGGATCGCAATCGAAAAGGGCAGAAAGTGGCATCGATTGAAATTTGCGATTGCGATCGGAGTGGAAATATGATGGCCGTCGGATCAAAAGAAATGAACGGTCAGGATTGGATCGGAGGCTCGCGATCGCAAGGTGCAGAAGGGGGCTGCGATGCGATTGGCGCAATGCGACAGAGCGCCAGCCATCGAATCGGGCGAGAGATCGACTGTTTAGATATAATCGAAGGGGCAGAAAGGGACAAGGCGACGGGCGCGCAGCGATTAGCACTGGGCCGTCAGATCTATTATAGATCGACGGCTCCGATCGCGGTGGAGGTCTACATAACAAATACACAATCGCATCAGGAAATTTTTGTTTACAAAGGGATGCGCTCGCCCGACACTTTGCGATTGCGATTAGCGCCCGGGGCTTAAGCGCTTGGTCCTATGCGCGGGCATATGGGGAAGTGGTTTGTGGGGCTTAGACGAAAGGGGCTTAGGCCTATTATAAGGTAGAAAGTGGGTTTTGGCCCATTCTTAATGGATTTTAAGGCCATAGGAGGTTAACGGTAGAGAGGAAAAGGGCTTATTAAACCAAACAAAGGGAATTTGAAGGGTTTTAAAGGGAATTTAGGACGATTTAAGGGGGTTAATGGGGGAGAAAGAGAGGGGTTAAAGGGAAGAGAACAGAGGTTAAAAGGGAATGAAATAAGAGGAAAGGGGGGCCTTTCGGGAATTTTATTCACAAATAGAGGGGCTTCATGATGGGAACAACAGGGGATTTTATCAAAGGGAAAAAGGCACAAGGAGGCTTCAAGGATGATGTGTTTTCAAAGGAAATGCATTCCTTGAAGGATAAAAACAATTTAGCCCCCTGTTTGCTTGTCAAAAAATTTATACGGGGCTAACACCTGCTACTTCATCTTTATTTTCTTCCACCATGGGAGGCCATCGGGCTTTGTGAGGTTGCTATTGCAATGGTTCAACTAGTTCAAACCCTAACTCCTTATACCCTCACCTCGTTGGGGACATGTAAAGAAAAGCAGAGAAAGAGCATACCACTATGATACCATTGATACATAATTATGGATGAATGAAAAATAATACATATATAAACATAAAAATAGATATGGATAATAAATAAATATTCATTTAATTAATATTAAAGAACCGAAAGATGCTTACAAACATAATGGAAATAAACTAGCTTGAGCGATGGTAACTTATCTCCGAGGAGAGATGTGGCGACTACATGCCTCTGAACTATGTTACAATGATGCTCAAGGGCCTTTTATTATTGAACAATAAGGGAAAACCCTAAAAAACCAAAACCCTAACCCTGTTGAAAATGGCAACAAGAAACAGTGAAGGAGGCCTCTTGAAACATCTATCCTGATCCTAGTTGGAAAGTGATCACCTAAACTAGGTGGGGACCACACATGTGATTTTTGTCGAAAAAATCTATTTTTAGACTATGTCTATTTTTAGACATACGGAGCATGATTCGGGGATTCTAGTTGGAGATTATTGAAGTATGCGACATGTTGGTAAAAATAGATGAGATTCATATTTTTAGGTCACAGGCTATTTTTAGACTGCCTCTCCTAAAAATATGGAAGTCAAATATTATTTACCCTTAATAATATTTGGACTATAAACTTCAGTTTATCCTCTTGGAGCACTTCAGTTTGACCCCCGGAGGTGGGCATGCAGCTGACATAATGAAATTCGAATTTCCTATGGGTTAGTTGAGCTATTGCATGGTTGACTTCAGTTAGACTCATGTGGCAGAGTTTTGGTGGAGTTGATTGAGGAGTTAATGGAGATTGTGTTCCGGTTAACTAGTTTAACTAGTTATGACCAGTTTAACTTGTGATTATGCTAGAGATGAGTTGGGTGAATTAATTATTAATTAATTCACTGATATTAACTCATTATTAAACTAAAAGAACACATCAGTTAACTCAGTGCATGGACAGTTCAGTGAAAGACTAGTGGAAGAGGTAGATGAAAGGGTGAGACTGACAGCAGTTGTACATTAGTTGTGCATGAGATTTGCACAATCAGTGGGATGATGATGCCAATGATGATTGCGTTGTACCAACTAAGTGAATTCGAATTCCATTCAGCTATATTCACTTTTTGGATTGCGCAGTAGAGGCAGGCAGAGCAGCGGGAAGATTTGAACCTGTGACTAGTTTCAGATCTAGCTAGTTTTGTGTTCAACATATGAGATAGTACTGAGTACTTGTGAGGAGTATTGTATTATGTATTGCTGAATGTTTCTCATCCATTATATGATACATATAGCTGGGGGTTTTCAGCTATAAGCTTTCCCCATACATGCTACGTTCTATGTGTGTGAATTGATGTTCTGTCGCTTTGTTTTTTATTCCGCATGTGACGATTAATGGTAGAAGCGATTATGTGTTATGCATGCAATTCGAATTGATGTATGATCAGGTTAATCGCAGCGAATAAACTTCATTATTCAGAAAATTTCTACAAACCCTAGGAGATGGAACACCAATATTTTATGGGCCCCATTGGGGTTAGTTGGGTATCTAATTTCTCGAGGTTGTAACTTGGTCATATGATCTCAGTTTGTCATGTATGATACCTTGTTGGAAACATCTCTTTGAGTAATACAAAATTTTCCATAGGTCCATAGCCTAAGAATGGTTTGGAACTTAATAAAACTCCGTTTAGGGGGTCAAAACAACTCTAAAAGTTCAGGACCCGAAAACTGCTAAAAATAGTAAATGATGGTATGATCAAGGAAACATATGAAACCGACAAGGGGTCTAGGTGAAATAGGTGGGTGGACACAAATATCCACTTTTATCAATGCCATAATAATAATTTCCTCTACCATTAATTAATTCATTAAATGTTTTGTGGAGTGCGGAAAAAAATCCACATAAAGAAAGTTCTATGCATAATGAAATATTTTTGGACAAAACTCTCCACACAATGAAAGCTATTTCCAAAAATACCTCCAACAATGAAATCTCTTTCCAAAAATATCTTCACACAATGACATATTTATGCACAAATCTCTCCACCTGTCTTGTTGTGAGTGTGTTGTGTAAAAAATCCATATTTCATTTTTCAATAATCAATGGTAAATCAATATTTGTAAGAAATTTAGTTATATACATGTACATTTTATTTTTTTAAATAAAATAATAATTATTGAATTTTAAAAGCTAGAGTAAATAAGCCAACACAATGAAAGATTTAATTAAACAACTACAGACATAAAAACCATAAATATAAATCAAATTAATTTAACTTTATAACAAAACCAAATTTACTTAATAATACATTTTATCAATTGAATTTTTTTTTTTATTATTATGAAAGAAAATTCAAATATTTTTGAATGCATTCGAGGAAGCTTTCATCTAACAAATTGGAAACCATAATTGTAGAAATTTGTCTCATTTTGCGATGTTTTTATTATCTAGAGGAAGATTATCTCTGTTTCAATTAGATACTAAGTTTGTGCTTAAAGTTATAATAATTTCATGTATACGTAATAATTTTCCCTCTGAAACACCATTTGACATTATTAAAAAGACACTTAATTTAGTATTACATGATAATATTAAATATTTAATGCACAAATATCATTATTTTCTCCTTGACAATATGAAAAAAATGTGGGTGTTGCGTCTTATCATAATTCAAAATTTTTTTGTTTTGATAATAATTTTGGCTATTTGGTTTTATTGTCATGTTCACGCATTACCATTACACACAATGGAAGTAAACTCCAACAATTGTTTTTTTTGCGCCTTCACATTCTACACATGTGGTCGATTAACAATGTCTTTGAATTTTTGATACATTGTTCAAAATAATGAGGTGCATATTCATAAATTGTGCGAAGATAAAAATTTCATATTAAGAAAGTAATGAGCAATAGTCTATATCTGTTTATTCTATATTATATTTTTCCATTGTGTGGACGCAGAAAATTCATGTTAAACATATACTGAGGAATAATAAGCCTGAAAAATTATAATATTTCTTGTACTGAATGTGGAAGAAGCATGCCACAAATGGAAAAAGAACAAAATTGCAAATTAGTGTTATGTACAACCAAAAAAGGTCTTCATTTTGTGGAGTGTCCTTTTCGCATTTTCGTCTTCGACATAATTACATTAACTCAATACTAAGATGTTTCAGTATTATTTTTGTGAATGAACGAATCGACAGATAATCGAGAATGATAATTTCTACCACCTGTAAACTGACATTGATATAGTAGTGAGTGTGAACCGAACTATGAAGTCCTTTCGTAATATAGATTATTGAAAACCTATAGGCTATCTTTAATTATTAGAAATAATTCACAGTTAATTCAATTTGTATATCAATGATATTAAAGCAACAAAAAAGTGCAGAGTATATGGAGTAGATGTTTTTTCAAGTTTCAAGACTTGTTTTTAAATTATTCCAATATTTCCTGTAAACTTTGGATTTGATATTTTGAATTTCTATTTATTGAGTGTGTTCCGTAAAACACATTTCACACGTAGAATAGTAACAAATAACGCAAACAGGAAAAGAAAAAAATTTACAATCTAGGATTATAATTTGAATACTGATTTCTTTATTGTCCATTGAGACCACAATTTCATGTGGAGAATGAATTTCCTTCCAAAAACTGGCGAAAAAAATTCCAAAACGTTTTACTGCTTGAGTTTTAAAATTTGTTTTTTCTTCCCTTTATAATGAGATGGTTTCTTAGGAAACAAGCCTACAAGTATTTGAAATGGCTAGTATAGTGAGGAAAAAATTATATTTGCAGTGATACAAATAACTCATTTTCTCATGTATATAGGATCTTTCTCTCGTTGATTATTTTTCTCTAATAGCGGAGTGTATAACGTTTTCTCTTTGCAGAATATTTCTGAATATTATGTGGATTTGTGATAAGTGTATTTTTAATGTGTGTGAATAGTTACTGTTGTGCGGGAGAAAGGGTGTGTGGAGCAAGGAACATAAACTTAAATTCATAGTGTAACTGAAAATTTTATCTTCAATGTTGTACTAATTATCAAATATTCAGTTATGTGTATTTTTAGTGCTTTTGAATAAAATTAATGTCATTGAACTGATAGTAATGTAATTTTGTAAGTTCTGGCATCATTGGGTAGAGAAATACCATAATACATGTTGAGGAGGATTGATATCTACCGATATCAATGTTTTCTATTAATTAAAGGAAAAACTTTGGGGCGACCAAAAGATCTGGATGCCATCTTTACCACCGATACATATATTTCGTGCATTAGATGCAAAAGATTAGCAGGTGGTGACTTATAGGGAAATGGTTCAACACACATTTGAAATATTTAGTGGATAAAGGAAAGAAGCTATTTTCTCATATAGAGAGTAGTTTTTACTACTCAACTATGTATTTAAAATAATGGAGGACGTAACATTTTCCCTTCGCAAATTGCACTTAAAAGCTAGAAGTATTATGTGATCTTATGTTTCCTTACATAAATTATTATCTTCAAATTTGAGGTCGCATAAAATCACATTCTCGGATTCCATAGTTTATGAATGGTGTCTTTGATTATTGTATGAAAAGGTATGAAATTATGAACGTAAGGTTATTCCGAGATAGTTTCAAAGTTGGTAGCAGTAGTGCATAAATACAGAAGCTCTACAATACTCCAACTTTTAAATGAATTGACCTTGGACAATTTTCTATTCACATTTATTATTAACAGTCTATTAGCTGATTTTCATGATCAAAGATAGCTTTTATTTATTTTATATGGTAAATATATGTTTCTTATGACACATATAACAATGATATTAAAGCAGTAGAAAAGTGCAGAGTAAATGGACACAATGGTGGTTTGTTTTCGTATGTTCCATTTCAAACTATTGAACTTGTCCTATGCAATAGATTTGACACGGATAATAGTAAAAATTGTGTGAGAATGGGTGTGTGGAGCAAGAAACATAAAAAAAATTGGTACAATGTTTCGTATGTGTGTATGCATTCAATATTGTTGAATTTCATAGCAAGAGGATGCCATTACAGGTTAATATTCGAAGGCTAGAAGCATTAGTATTTTTTAATAAATCTATAAACATAATACTGGTAAGAGATTTTTCTTATGTGAAGCTTATAATGAAAGTTTTCATTATGCAGAGGAGGCTTGTCTCAATTTTAGTTTGAAGAATTTCATTGTGTGGGGCTTATAATAAAATCATCCATTATGCAAAGGAAGCAAACAAGAATTTAAAGAGCTTGTGATGGAATCTATATAACCATAATTGTAGGAGGTTGTTTCATTGTGTGGAGCTTACAATGAAAGGTTTAATTGTGCTAAGGAAGCTTATATTTATTTTAATTTGAAGGAGAATATTTCATTGTGTGGATTAAAATACTTTCACACATACGTATTCAATGAATTGAATGTTGAAGGGAATGATATTTATCCACAATTTGGATACATTATAAATGATAGCTAACTAGTTAGCATAATGTGTGCAGAGTTACAAAGTGTCCTGAAAGAGATTTTTTTATCCTTCGCTTGTGTACCTCTCTTAAAGTCGTTTTTTTTTCTCAAATGGATTCTAATGTGAAGTATAATTTTTCCTCACTATCATTTCCATTTCAAATGTTTTTTGACTCGTTTCCATAAAAATCACCACTTGCTACTATTTTTCGTTTGAAAGATGTTTTGAAATATTTGTATCGAAGATAAAGTTTCCATTCGTATTTTTTATTGTCCTGATGTTTGTTCTCTGTTTAATATAAACCATCGATGAGGATAAATATTAGTCCTTTCAACATTAAATTCACCGAGTATGCTCATTCGCACATCTTCATCTAGTGTACCAACACACAGACAAAATGAGGGAATCACATATTGTATCAATCTTTATCGTCCTTGTTTCACATATCCATTCTCCCATACAACACTACTTGTTCACACACATTAAAAATATAGTTAATCTAATATTTCATAATACTAATAACTATTTAGTCCACAAAATATTTGTTATTTCTAGTTTACAAACGACTCTTTCTAGTTGTGCCTCTTACATTAAAAATTAAAGTCTCTATTCGTAGTTATTAAATTAATTTTGTGCCTCCAAAATAAAGTTCCCTTTGCACCCCATTCTCCTGCACATACCCCATCATCCACATATCCTTCATTTCACACATATTCATAGCTTTATGCACTTGCTTGTTTGCATAGCTGAATCTATACAGCCTTGACATACTAGGTTGTAGGAATAAAGTTCCCTTTACACCCCCATTATCCCGCAAATACCTCGTCCTCCGCATATCCTTCATTCAACATAGCTAAATATATAAAACATTTAAATGGAAAAGAGTTTAAAATTGATTATTTCTCTACAGAATAAAGTCCCCTCTACACCCTCTTTCTCACTCACATATTTTTTCCTCTGCACATCCTTCATTCCACACTTGTTACCAAAATCCACTCACTTGAAGGCATTGAACATAAATCTACTAGCACAAATTATTAATTCATGGGAACAAAACCAACATAAATTTACTGGAATAAACTATTAATTCGTGGTTGGTGGCATTAGTCCGAGAATAATTTAGTGTATCATGATATCTTTTTATCAGGTATTTGATATTATGATCAAAGCCAATCCTTGTCTATGTTCAAATATTTGGGTTTAGTTATGTGGAGGGTAGGTATGTTGAAGAAATATGAGTGGTAATATATGTGACTCTATCCAGCTGGCTTGAATGTGTCTTGATAGTTAGATTCGCATTGTATTGCTCAAAACCACGTGTCAAGGAATTCGTAATCAAATTTGGTTTGGTTTTACATTGTGGTGGGGGCCAACTATCAAGTTCATTCATCATAGAAGGTAGATAAACATGTCTTTGCATAATATTTATTTGCAAATGTCCTTGCATAGTTTACTATTTACAATTATTATTAATAGTTTTAAGCTAATTTTCATCATCATAGTCATAGTTTAATGGGGCTTTAAATTTTCTGAAAAACCAAGGAAATTTCGACACATTTTTTATAAAATCTGACAAAATGTTTTGTAAATCTAGGTTATAGCTGTCAAGCTTCAAGATTTTGGGTGCCTCTAGGGATTTTGGTGGTGTTGAATCCATTTCTTCTATCAAAAGCATGATTCAAACACTCATATTGCTAGATTTTTTGAAAACAAAATGCCAAAATATGGCAATTTGTTTTTTCAAGTCCCCTCCTCCGCACATGCCCCATCATCTAGACATACCCCATCCTCCACACATCCTTCATTCTACATAGATTCATAGTTTTATACAACTAAATCTGTAAACGTTTTAAATGGAAAAGAATAAAGTCCCATATACACCCCCTATTAAATTTTGAATAAAGTCCCCTTCTATGCACATACCATGTCCTTTGCACATCCTTCATTCCACAAGGTTTAATAGCTCTATTTAACTTCTCTCCCACACAGATAAATCCATAAAAAAATTAAATGGAGAAGAATAAATTCCCCTCTGCACTCTCATTCTCCCACATATACATCGTCCTACGCACGTCCTTCATTCTGCAAAGATTCACATCTCTATGAAAACCTTGTTATCAATTTCAAATCACTAACCGAACAAATTCCCACTCCCCTCCCCCTCCCTTGTCACATAGAGGACCTTCTTAGAGCATTCTTTCAATTTCAGTGTCCGACCACTCACTCACGAAATGGGCACTCACAAACTTAGTCTTTTTTGGATTATACAATGATTTGTGAGGCACTAAAAAATACAAAAAATAAATAACCCTCTACCAAGGGTGGTTATGTCTTCGAAAATTGAAAAATAGAAATTTTTATTTTTAGAAATTAGACTTTTATTTTTTATTTTTTATAAATTGGTAGTACCTCTCTATTCATTCATCTAAGAAAAATAGCATGTTACATTATCAGATTGTATACTTGATAGCCTCAACCTGCCCGTAGGGAACTATGTCCATTGGCCACCTCAAAGGGTTATAAGCCAACCAAAATTGGAAAAGTTAAAATCTGTCTCTAACTACCTTAACAGGTCTATTATCTACTACATCTAGTGACATATAAGGAAAATAAATGATATTCTCTCTTTGCATATCAAATAAAAAATAGGTAACCACTAAACTCAGTCATGTGATGATTGAATGGATGTCGGATCCTTGACACTTGACTTGCGCATATGAACACGGTTCATGCTCTGAAATTGTCATTCTATTAAACCAAGGCAGACATTCTGATGATGTTGTAGTAGGTGAAATTCCGGGATATCCCTATGCATTTCTGCTAAAATGGAGGTTGCCTTCAGGTGTCCTCCTATCTCTTGAATAGTGAAAATGGCTTTATCCATTAAGCACTTCATATTCCAATAAATATGGATAGACTTCTTAAATAATGATAGTCAAAGTCTAGTGATCCTTGTATCTGTCAATATCAAATCCATCTCGTTATCAGGGATGTCTTCCTCCACTTTAGTTTTAAGGTCTCGTTCCCATCTAGAAATCAAATATTTTATGTGACGAGGTGTCCCTACTCCATAGGCATGGAAAAGGTTCTGCATAATTTCCTGGCCAGATTTCCTTCCCCTTTTGCTAGGCCCCACTTTTGCCTTTCCTTTTTTCCTTTCCCTCTCTTTTCTGAGGTTGTGCTTTCACCATTTTTGTTTGAGGTTGGTCTCCCAGCAGCTGACCATTCACCCAGATCTACACCGGGGTTCTCCCCCGACATGCAGTGGATTGAGGGTGAGAGATGCTAGGAAGACCTGTAGAAGTCCAAACAAAATAACAATATTGAATTTAGTTATATTACATATAATATTATCTTGCTTCTTGAGGGTCGCCACCCCAACCATTTCTTTATTCTTTTGACCTTCTGTCCAGATTCCTTTGTCCCTGGAAGTGTTTATGTTTGCAGCCATTGGCAACCTCTTGAGCTGGACTGAGAGTAGTATACACTTCTCATTTCTGTGAGTTCCAAAAACAAGGCCTCGCAAATGTGCCTCAACATGGGTATGGAGTAAAGATTTGACATGCAAGAGCGAGATTTTCCCACTCACTAGAAACAACGAGACATAGAATAGACAATGAATGAAACCAGCAGATTGATCAACTACTCTCATGCATGCAAAGAATAAAAAATCACCTTATTTGGTAATTAGGTTAACCCCCAAAAAGAAACCCAGAATTTTGGCATACTAATCGATTTTCCTCTGACCCTATTGACATTATTGAATGAACCTCTAACCAGAAAATTCTTTTTAAATTTACATAAAAAAGAAATATAAACAACATTATCCGAAAACTTTAGTTAAAATTACAAAACTTGGTGAAATAATACAAATTCAAATCACTTAGATCGTAAGACAAAATGCTATAATATATTAAGAAACATAAATTAATAAAATTATCTCAATAAAAATGCATAATAAACATCAACATAAATTCCTTAAAAAAATTCACATCTAACAAATTAAAAAATATATATATATATATATATATATATATATATATTTTTATTCAAACCAATTCCAATCCATTTAAACCACTAACCAACTAACCACCTTGATATTACCATTCATGACCTTGGTTGGCTATTCTTTTAACATTAGAACCTATTTTATGATTAGAGGTTTTTTATATAAAATAAAATAAATTTTATATATATATATAGTTTCTTATAACATTTTTTTATAATTAATGCTTATTTAATATAAAATAATAAATATTTATTTATTTATGAAGTTCATTTAATTCTAAATTTATTAATTTTTAAATTAATAGTTAAAATATATATTTCTTTATACAAAGTGTTAATTTGGACAAAGTATGTCCAATAGCACATGAAAGATTATAAAACAGCTTCACGTTCCTTTATCATCTTAAAAACTCACTCACCGAATCTATTGTGTAACTTTCATACTGCCTGCAGATCTACCTAAGCCAAAGATGACACAGCTGTCAATGATAATTTGTTTTTTTGCCAATTTCATTTGCACCACCATTTTCCTTAATTTGCCCACCTTCTAAGAAAACAATATACACTCTACAACGATACATTAAATATACACTATATACATTGAGACATACACCAGTAGATTCAAAAAAATATACATCAACCTATCTAACATTTAATATATTACTGCAGCGTGCATATTAATATCGAACTGCCTGTCTGCTCAACATAATGGGACCAGACCTACTGCAGATGCAAGCAGCTCCCCGAGGCGTTTCCTTTTTTCTCATGTTAGAAAATCTACTTCACGAGCAGCGCGACCTCCATTTGCCACACGGGCTGCGGCCTCCATTGGCTCCTGAGAAGTTGAAGTCGTTCAATTTGAGGCACGCCTCTACCCGGATGGAATTTCAAAATAGATTCATTTGTCAAATTTGATAGTTTTCATACTTTCTGGATTTATTTTCATAGGATTTTGATCGTTGATGTTTACATATTTTTTAACATCTATTTTACATATTTTTTAATTGTATTTGACGACCAAATTAGCCTGACTCCCAATTTGTCCATCAAATTCTATGTAGATTATCTTTAGTTACTAGACTATTGTGTGGAACTTTAAATATATATTTAGAGGGTATTGTTTCGAATATAGTTACCAATCATATTACCAACTTCGAATTCGAATTCGAAATTTAGTTTTATTAGATACTAGAAAAATTAGATATACTACTTATTTATTTACATATTATTAAAAAATAATAAAAAATATATCAAATGTGTGAATATAAAATGGATCCAAATAAAAAAATCAAATCTAATAATATGAGTAACAAAATCTGAGAATTAAAAACTTAATATAAAGAATGAAATTCTGGATTTCAAAAATAAACTTTAACTCTAAATGATCTCTACATATCTAAATTTTATATGTAAATCTACATAATATTAAAACCAAAGCCATATAAGCATATATAATATTAAAGGCCTAGATGAATGTCTTTCGGATTAATCACATAACTAAGATTTGGTCGGCGTTTTGAACCAAATAATGTGGTTCATCCTGGGGACAAGGTGGGGAAGCAAATAAATCTTGATAAATAAATAGTGAGCATGCATCATTACCTGAAAATAGCCATTAAGAACTAATCATTAAGAACTAGCCGTTAGGACTAGCTATTAAGAACTAACCATTAGAAAGTTAGTTAAGAAATAAAATTAATTAATAAATTAATTAATTAAATTAAATATTTTATTAAAAATAAATAAATAATTAATTAATTAAAGTAAAGATTTTATTAAAAGGGGGTTTAGAAGTTTTATATAATCATACAATATAATAAGGACTATGGAGGGTGAAAAATAAATAAAAATAAAAGAATTAGTGGTTAGTTAGTGAGTTAAGAATTAAAATTTTAATAATGAATTAATTAATAAGAAAATTAATCAAGAAGTGGAATAGGTTCATGGTTGATAGTTGTGTCATGTGGCCCTATGGTCCGGAGAAACCTGATATGTTCCTTGGACACCTGAACTCGCTTTCTGATTCCATCAAATTCACGATGGAAGTAGAATTTGATGGTTGTCTCCCTTTCCTCAATATCCTTCTCTCAAGGAATGACGATGGTTCCATCTCTCACCGAGTTTTTCGCAAGAAGACCCACACAAAACAATACCTCCATGTTGGTTCCCATCATTTTCCAGCTCAGAAATTTGGTGTCCTGTGCACTCTTGCGACTCGTGCTCTTAGAATCTCTGACAACAGGTCCTTGGAATCAGAGAAGTCCCATATTCTTGACGTTTTTGAAAATAATGGTTATAGTAGATCTGAAGGTCTTAAAGCCTTTCAAAAGGCTTATAAAGGATTGAGTGGAAAATCTACTCAGGTGGATCCCATCTCTAAGGTCCGTCTCCCATCTATCCAAGGGACAACAGACAAAATTGCCCATGTCCTTAGAAGAAATAATTTCTCTGCTTCTTTCAAACCTTTCTACACTATTAGAAATTCTCTTGAGTCTGTTAAGGAACCTATCGACCCTAAGGACATGAAATGAGTTTATATTATTCCTTGTTCATGTAGAACTTGTTATATTGGAGAAACAAGTCGATCCATTAGGCAAAGAATTCGGGAGCATGCTGCAAATATTATGCACAATCGATCTCGCACCGCTTAGCATGTGGAAAGATCATGTCACCATGTTTGTATTGAAGATTCCAAAGTCGTTGCCAAAGTAGATCACTTCCCCCATAGGCAATTAAGAGAGGCAGTCAAAATTGAACGACATGCTAAGAATCTCAACCAAGATGACGGTTGCAAATTAAGTAAGAGTTACACCCCAAATCTTGCTAGATAATTTTGTTTATATATATATATATATATATATATATATATATATATATATTCAATTTTCTAATTATTTAATTATTTAATTTATATTTTTATTTATTTATTCCATTTCCTTTTTGTTATTTATTTACTTACTTTACTCTATTTACTTATTTATTTTCCTCAATTTATCTTTATTATAATAATAATTTACCCCTTCCTATTACTTCATATATTAACCCCTTTTTAATTTATAGATAATTTTGTTTATTTTATATTTATTTATATATTTATGATTTTTATTTTATTTCATAAATATTTTATTAATTAATTAATTAATTATTTTTATTAATTAATTGATTTTTTTTACTTTACTTTATTCTATTTATTCTTTTCATTTTATCTTTATTTATTTATTAAATTATAATTCCTAACCCTCCATATTTCTTTATATATTAATCCATTTTTTAAAATGTTGTTATTAATTAATTTATCATTAAAATTTTAATTTTTAACTAACTAACGACTAGTTCTTTTATTTTTAATTATTTTTCACCCTCCCTTTTCCTTATTATATATTATGATTATATAAAACTTCTAAACCCTTTTTTAATAAAATCTTTAATTTAATTAATTAATTATTTATTTATTTTTAATAAAATATTTAATTTAATTAATTAATTATTTTATTTTATTTCTTAACCAATTTTCTAACTGCCAGTTCTTAACAATTAGTTTTTAATAGCTATTTATGGGTAATGATGCATCTTCACTATTTATTCATGGCTATTTATGGGTAATGACGCATCTTCACTATTTATTCATAGGATCGATTTGTTTCCCACCTTATCCTAAAGATAAACTAATGTAACTAATGTCCAAAGATCAACCAAATCCTAATTATGTCATTAATCTAAAAGACATGGATTTAAATTATGGATCATAAAAGTTTTAGATTTAACAATATTAAAGCCATTAAACCATATAATTATAAAATCTAAATTTTATTAATAATAATATAAATAGAAAGCAGCGAACTAATTTTCTTTTTTTAAAATGTGAACCACTAAAAAAGAGATACTATCCTCCACCAGTGCACACGGTTTGACAATTGACACACGCTTGGCAATAGCTTATCCTCCCAAAAAGAACAACGTATTGAATAAGCTGGAAATGAGTTTAGGTTAAGCATAATATTTGGTACCGTATGATATTAAAATTAGCATATTAATCAACCTATCCAACGGAATTAGGGAATTTTCGTATTCTTTAGGTGGATTCGACAGAATTTGGTAGTTATGGTTTTGATAGGTTATGGAATTAGTGATGGGCATGTTGAGCCCCATGGGAAGGCGGCCAATCAAGGTTATTTTGATGGATTTGGGGAAGTGTGAAGAAATTAATTTTATTAGATTTTACACTTTGGAAATATTTTGTAATAAGAGGTGCGTTGAAATTTTGATTTTATTTTTGTGTGTCAGATTTTAAAAGATTCTCAGAATTTACAATCAAGATGAAGTTTTGAGATTTATTTTCCAAACCAGATTTAATTCCAGAGTGAATATATACAACTATAGAAATTACTCTAGGTAAGAATTGCCTACCGAAATGATATACTCATAAAATAAAAAAAAATACTTCAACTATTTAGATTTGGCAACTAAGCTTAAATTTAATAATTGACATATTCTACAGAATGCATTAACAAAACTATAACTCCAAAAATATTAATAATCACTCAAAATAAAATTATACTGAAAATGAACTGTCCGCTTTCTCCCCTTCAATTTGACTTTCAACTATTTAGACTTAACAGCTAATATTTCTAGAATTGTAACTCTATTATTGCACTCAGTATATGCCAATTCTTAAATTTTGTATTTGCCCAAATCTGATAATTGACATATACTAGAGAGTCCATTAAACAAACTATAACTCCAAAATATTGATGACCACTCAAAATAAAGTTATACTGTGAAAATGAACTGTCGGCTTCCTCCCCTTTACTTTGACGTTCATTGTGCGTGGCCACATTAGTGCTGTGACATTCGATGTTTGAGGTGCAAGCGTTACAGTTGTCATATGACTATCGTCACGGCCTACGACAAGATAGGAGCTACATTATCAATGGCTGTCGTCACCGCATGCGATGCAAGCCGGAAGATCTAAGATAGACTTGAAAGTGATGTTCTCACTAGATTATGAGTGGCTATCGTCATGGCATGCGATGGCAAGATCTAAGATAGATTCTAAAGTGATTTTAAGTGTCTTTGTTTAGAAGAAAGCATATATGTTAGCTGCAAGTGTCTTCACAAGTTAAGATAGATATTATCTTAAAGTGCTTTAATGCTGTCATTTTATATCCCGTGTTGTATATTTATGTAAGTGTGCCCATAAAATGTGTATATAATGTCGTTAAAGGGATGCATGTGAAGTTAAACAGATTATCTATTTATTTAAAGCGAGTATAAGAATGATATAAATAAAGTGAAAATAAATTTATATATATATATAAAAAGTTGTAAATAAAAAAAAATAGAGAAAAGTGTTTATTTAATTTTAATAATGACAGAGGATTCTAATGTATTTTTGGTGTTCACATATAAAATCAAATACACATTTTTCTATGTAGTTGTGTTTTTTTTTTTTTTTCAATATATCCAAAAGTTTTCATAATTTTTTAAGCTTTAAAGTTAACAAAATTCTCCATATGCCTAAAAATGAGCCATAGTAGATATTTGTGTTGACTCAAAAGCTAAGGTGTCTCATACCAAAAATTCAAACTTCAATGAGGGTACCATTTACAAAAAGATAACATGAGATAACTAAAACTGACATAAGGACGTCACAAAAGACAAACTTAACATTGCATAACGTGGTAAGAACTTAGAAAAACATAAACTAGTCAAGGATGATAACTCTCTATCCTCGAGAGCCACCAACATGGGAGTTGTTCTCTCTTAAGGCAAAATTGGCAGTCATTTAAATGAATGTTTCGTCTCTTGATTCTAACCTTTATATATTTAGAAAAAGAGGTGGTGAAGGGGAGAAATTATATATTTCATTTATACATTTTCTTTTCCCACCACCATCATAGAAAATGCATATGTTGTTCATAACAACCTTCATATAAAATGTATACTTTCTTCCCTCAAGCATAGTAAATGAACATTTTCATCCCACTTCATATGAGAAGATGATGGAAGTGGACAAGAGATATTATCATTTAAAAGGCACACTTTGTTCTCTCGGCATTCCAATAATTTCAAATGCACCTCATATTCCACCCAACACCACCTTATCTTACCCTCATTTTACTTATTAGTTCTAGATGTTCGAAAATATATGACATAACCATCTCAGAAATGATTAATATAACATTATTAGATATGATTAATATTGTTCTCACATGTGAGAGTGCAAGTGGGGGAGAAAGTATTCATTTAATGGTGATGGAGGGAGAAAAAGTGCATTTAAAATGCACACCTTCTTCTCCAACCTACCTGTGAACACTATCATATATAAGAATGGGATGGGAAGATAACATATGAATCATTTTATTTAAGATTTACATGTTCATTTTAGTTATTATTAAAAGAAGTGAAAAGATACAACATAAGTCATCCTAAGAATAAGAAACAATACTCTCACATATACTAATGAAGGTGAAGCTAGAAAGTACAAATTTGGAATGCACACTTTCTTCCCCAACTCACCAGTGAATATTATCATACTTAAAAGCAGAGATAAGAAGAGAAAAAATACATTATAAGATTTAGATGGCCATTTTAGTTATTAAAAGACGTAAAAAAATACGTCATAACTCATCATAAAAATAAAAAACAAATTTCGCATACATGCCAATGAAGTTAAAAGGAGAAAATATAAATTTGAAATGGAAAATTTCCCTCTCAATGTCACTTTAATATTTGAAATATACCCTCACCCTCTCCCAAACCTCCACCCCTATATGTGAAGATATAAGAGTATTCATTTTAAATATAATTAAAAACCACCACATAAACCATTTTTAAAATGATAAATATTAAATAGTGTATATTGTTGAATATAATATATATATATATATATATATATATATATATATATATATATATGATTGGGACAATAACATAAATTATATATGTAATTTACCATTATATTGAGTAGTTTTCCCCAACTTCATTATATTGAATATGAATTCATCTTAAATCCAAGTTTACCAAAGCACGTAAAGGGATTTAGTTTTTCTAAGTGTAATGTTTTCCACATTATCTAATATAAAATAAACAAATTAATAGATAATATGAAATTGAAATTGAAATATTATATATATATATATATATATATATCTTAAAAAAATATATCTCTATTTGTACTTGGATCACTTTTGGTAACAGAAAAGGAACGAAAGATAAGCCAAGGAGAAGAAAAGGTGAAACAAAGTGAGTTTCAATAGATTGATAAGTGTAGTGGAAAGAGACTTCTATCCTAAGGTGCTAACTCAGGTGTTGTGTCATAGTCTAACTTATAGACAAAATAGCCATTTTCACTAGAATTCACCAAAGTTCAGCAATACAATTTCAAGGTTGTTTATAAAGATAATAATATTTGTTTTATATCACAATGTTAACATTAATAAACATATATTTAATATAATATTATATATAACATTCGCAAATTTACATTTAAATTTATATACATATATGTATATATATATATATAGATAACGAGTAGGGATTTATATTAAAAAAAGAAAATGAGATTATATGCTAGTACCTTACACTTTCAAATATTTTTGTGATTTTATTATATAATCCCTTTGAAAAATATTTTCCCTACTTCTAGAAGTTCTTTTACTTACATTCCATAATTTATTCTACCATAAATTCTACAAAAGACACATAGCAACAGAATAGACTTGTAATACATCAAAAAAATATTTTAAGAGAAACTAGAACCAAATGTCCTCGCTTGTGAGTGAGAGCTGCTTAGATTTTCTTGTTGTTCTTGAGATTCTTGGGCTCAAAACATAAACTACGTCGGCGCTCCTCTTCCTAGGTCCAATTGCACTTGTATCCATCTCCTCTTGCTTGTTATTTACACCCTGGCTGAGAGTAGCTTCTAGTATTTCCACTGTGACATTTAAAACCATTTCTTTTGCCTCCATGAAGGTTCACAATTTATCAAATTTTGTCTAGAAAAGCTAAATTTTCTTGTCTAATAACAGTAATTTCAAACCTTTTTCCTTGTTATCCAAATATATGCACCTATTCATGACCTCCAACAAATAAACAACTGAGTCTGAAATTTTTTCTGTCATGTGGCTCATTTGGGCTAGAGCTTAGAAAAAGTGTGATCGATCCAAAGAATCCATTGCTCTAGAACAATGAATTTTCTCCCCAATGGAATTGTTAGCAAAGAACAAGAGTGCCTCACTATTATATAACAAGTGTAGAGAGAACACTATTTTTGAATCATGATAAATAGAAGGAGAAACTATAGAGTGATAATGACTCCCACATAGAGAATATTCCATGCTGCAAGAGAAAAGAACATCTCAAAAATTTGCCATTAAATTGCAATCTCGGGAGAGGATTTATGCAATAACTGAGAAATGTTTGAAACTTGAATGCTTACATGAATTGCCAAGAAAATTTAAGTTAGCGATCCCAAAATGCCCCTAATTTTACCTAAATGGATAACTATCATTATTGTTGATTTCGAGCAAATTCCTCTTATGGGAGTCATTAATTCCCACGTAGACCATATCCAATTTATCAGATGACTGTTGCCTCTGATTTCCTTTATGTTGATGTGGGGTTAGCTCAATAATTAAATGGGAATTTTTATAATGAATCCAAATGGAATTATGGATCATGTTTGGGGTCGTCATTTTTCACTAATTTCAGCTATCAAATATCCCTAACTTATCATTTACAAATTGTTGTTGAATCATGTAATTAGGATGTAATTTGTATATAGATTATCGATCTCCATCACACCTTGTTCTAGTTCAACGCCTTTTTTGGCTAGAGAATCTGCATCAAATATTCAAATGATGGAGGATATGGAAAAGTTTAACTTCCTTGAAATTCCTCAATTACTTACTGGTCCTTTACATGTTGTTGTGGGGAGCTTTATTAAGAGATTCCTCAATATTTTATAGTTGTTTTATCACCAACATGGGTCTCTAGAAACAATTTATCGACAAATTCCTTTTTCTATAGCATTTTATGGCCCTTTCTAGAGATTTGTGTATTCAGCTTGGTTGTTTGGCATTGTGCATATACCTTAGGCGAATTGAGTCTCTCATTGTTCATTGGGGTGAAGAATTACCCCTCAAATTCCTGCTAACCCATGATTTCCCTTTGAAGATCATTTTAAAAAAATAAATAGGTGGTCCTTTGATCTTTTCCATTTTTGAAATTTAGAAGGCTCCATCCTTACATAATAAACTTCCTTAATTGTTGGACAAAGTTTGAATATATCAATCTCAGAAGAATAATGAACAATCTCTATTTAATTATTTTCAAATGGATTTAAATCTTCAATATCTGAGAGTTTAAATCCTGTTAATGATGACATCTCTTCAAACATTAAAGTTGGATCTTTATCTATTGTTTTAGCTAAGGAGATATGGATGCCTCTAAAAATGACATTGTTACAAGCTAGTCATTTTTTCCAATAGAGGTATTTAAGAAGAGACATATAGTAGTGCATTGATAGAGATGAAGCAATTATCAACCATGAATACTTCTTCCCCATGAATCAAACATGTCCATTCAATTTCCTAGAAATGAATCAAATTCATTAAAATTCTTGAAGGTTTTTTTCCAGGCAGTTGGAGAATATGAGCACTTCCCAAAAAGGTGATGTATATTCTCCTCCTCTTCCTTGAAAAGTGCACATATTCATAGAACCTGAATCTCTCGTTCCTTCATATTTTCAGAAGTTAATATTTTCCCATGGACAATATTCCAACATAAAATATTGACTTTGGGAATTTCATTTTTGACCTAGATCATTTTCCAAATATTTGACACAGTTTCATGTAGAGGATTTTGAACCAAGAGACCATACCCTGCTATGACCAAATATTGTTAATGTAGGTTAATTCTCCATGATGTTGATTAGGGGATGGTAATTTAGTGGGAGAAAATCCTTTAAGGTAATTTATTAGTCATTCTGATTGACATTGGAAAAAAGGAGGAAGGCACAAGAAATACAAATTATTCTAAGCACCGAGATCATCCCAGTTGGAAATATCTTTCATTCTTATATAACCTTCCCGTTTCTTCTACTTAGCCAACTCTCAGATTTCTGAAGATTCTTCGAGAAGATCTGTTGAGGGGATTCTGTCTTTCCAAATGTTTATTCTATCTCCATTTCTAGTTCTCTAGCCGATATGATCTATGGTAATTAGAGTGATTGATTTACATAACCTCCAAATATTTGAACCTATTCCCGACGAGTCAAATTTTTAAGCCTTAAGGACTTTGTATTTGTAAAACTATTTCTGCAAAAAGGCTTGCTTCCACCACTCCCTTAGTTCAAAGTTGAGTCTCCAAATGTTTTTTTCTCCCAAGGCTAAGTTCATGAATTAGGAATCTTTTATTTCCAAGCCTCCAAATTTTTTAGGGAGACAAATAATATTCCAATTTACAAGCTGAAATTTGGATTAATTGTTTTTACCTTCTTGCCATAGGAATATGTGAAGCATCCCACTTATTTGATTGATCACTCCTAGGAGCAAGAATACGTGAGCACATATAAATTAGAAGAGATGATAAAAATGACTTGAGGAGAGCAACCTTTCAAGCAACATTTAGCCAGAATGCTCCCCATCTATGGATATTTTTTTTTAATATTATGTAAAATTTCATCCCATTCCTCCATTATTGTAGCACCTAAAGAGATATTCCCAAATATTTAAGGGACTTCCACCCAATCGTCATCGGAAACTCAAGAACATAAGATATCTCTTGAAGTAGATCATTTGAACAATTTCAGCCATATAAATCACTCTTCCTTTTACTTACCAGTTCCCTCGACAAATTGACATAAGTATGAAGGAGGTTTTTTAAGAGGATTACTATTATTTGGAAGCCCCTCTGAGGAGAAGGGTATCGTCTGCAAATTGCGAGTGATTAAAATATTTTCCATTCCTTTCTATACTTAATCCCATCAAACACCCCACAATTTTTTCTTGCTCAAGATTTCATCTCAGGCTCTCAGCAAAAATAATATATAGAAGGGGGGAGAGGGGAAAACTTTGACGAAACCCTTTAGAAGCCATAAAAAATGGGGTGGGATGACCATTTACTAAAGGTACTATCTAGGGAGAACCAATAGAGGCCCTAATCCAGTGGATGAATTCCGAATTGAAACTGAATCTTTCCAGAACAAGAAACATGAAGGTGTGTCTTACCCGATCAAATGCATTGACCATATCAAGATTTATGACAATTCCATATTCATCTCTCTCTTTGCTAGTGTGGATGGCTTCTTGGACGATAAGTATATAGTCTAATAAATGACGCTATTGCATAAATCCTCCTTGATTCTTATAGATGATCCTTGGAAGAAATATGTTCAATTCGTTCGCCATAATTTTTGTGATAATTTTCTACGCTACATTACATAATGAGATAGGCCTCAGTCGAGAGAAGTTTTATGTATTTGTTTCCTTAGGGGTTAAGGCAAGAAAGGAGGAATTGGTTAACCCCCTCCCCCCCTCCCCCCATTTTTATCTTTCTTCGTTGTCCAAGTTAACACATTTATAAGATATATTTTATTTAAAGACTAGAAAGTTCTATAACATCTTATCGAGAAGTTGTTTGGTCTAGAGAATTTGTTATGGTCCAATGCCGAGATGGCATCAATCACATATGATTTTTGTATCTCCTTTACTAGATGTTGATTATCATAAATAGAAATTTTCGGTGTGATACATGAGACAAACTCCTAAGTTTACCAATCCCTAGCTCTTTGTCTTCTAAATATAGCTTTTTAAAATGGTTAAAAGATTTTTATTTAATATAAAAGAATGTTGATATCTTTAGTTTTCTTTTTAGGACAATTTATTTGACTCTATTCCAGATTTCCCTTATTTTTGTTTTGTTGTGAAAAGAAATCATGTTTTTCTCATCCACTTTTAACCAAATGCTTCTAGACTTCAATCTCCAATATTCCTCCGCCTGCCTACTTATTTTGTGCATCTACTTACTTAACTCGTTCTCATTTTCAATGTGCAAATGCTCAATCAGACTATTGTCCATCAATAGTTGGTGTTGTTCCACTTCTTTAGCTAACTCCACTTAAGATGTAAATTAATATAAGAGATTGAAAATTAAAATTTTCAAAATATTATAATAAAAAAAATAATATGTTGTTCATGAAGTGTAGCTCAATTGATAATCACCTTATTATGAAGTAATATGTAAAAAATAAGATTCAAAATGCATAACTTAATAAATTATATATATATATATATATATATATATATATATATGATTTCCAACTTTTATTTCTATTTTCTATATTATTTATTTTTAAAGTATTTTATTAAAATAATTTACGGGTATCAAATTTTTTCAGTGTGCTTTAGAAAAGGAGTTCGTACACTTAAATATTGTTCCCTTGGGTCCACATCTTTGGCTTTCCATGGAATTAGGTAGAAAATAGTCGCAGAATAAAAATAATAATTCATGTATCAATATAAGCCCGAGATTACAGCTATTTGCTGAAGAGATGTAATACTTACGTGAAAAGTGAGACTTCTCTTAATACAAAACATCATTTTATATATGTCTATAATAACGACTAGATCGACTAGATCTAGAGCTTCAAGTTGTCTAAACAAAATATATGTTTTTAATTATAATATCAAGTCTACTTCCCATTTTACATATGCCTTTCCTTTCTCTTCATAATATTGTTCTATTGGTTCGTATTGATCATCCATTTGGACCCACTTGTAAATAAAATTACAATACCCTATTTTAACTATACATGAAAATAATGTAAATAACCATCACAATAGACAACTTTGCAATGCAACAAGGTTTGCTTCATCATTTCTACTATATTTTTTAAAGGTTTCCATGTCATACTAAATAATACAATTTTTATACAAAAGGTAAGAACGATAATGGGTTCACCTTGTCATGCAAAATATTTGAAGGTTTTATATTTTTATAATCTTGTTTATGTATTTTTTTCTTATATTAAACAAAATAAATTGAATATCTAAAAAAAGAAATTTCATTGTAGTGGTAGATGTTTTTGTGAATAAGTGTACAAACATAAAGTTGTTGGCATTGATGTCAATACATGATTTCTACATGGTTTGATGATGTGTCAATTGTGTTTCACAGACATGATGTTGGTGCTATATGTTATTAAATTGATTTGAATTGATCTACAGTAGAGGGATGATGACAATGTTGAAGTTGGTAGAACATATCGGCAGTGATCCTTTTGCACGTGCACAGAGATTGTCATAGGTAGGCCATAGTCACCCAACGACACTGCGACCACTGTCACAGGCATGCTTCTTCTTGACCACAACAATATGCCCAAGCTTGCCATAATATGCCCATGACAGTACTTGTAAGTGCGGAAAAGGAAAAACGATGAGTTAAGTCGAGTGACTTGGCCATGGAATTGGCTGAGAGCGTTCCCATTGGTTAATTCACATTCATGATGATTAAAGTTGTTGATTTGGTCTCTTGATGTGAACTTATAAATGTTTGAACGCAATGTCAAAACCATGAGTTAACAACTTGATCTCGTCCAAAAGGACTGGGATATGTTCAATACATTAAATTGGTCCATAGTGCTCCAATTTGGTCACGAAGTTAATGTTGCATAGTAGTGGTAGATATGGTCACAAGGCTGGTTCATTGATCCTATGCGTTTGATAGTAAGGAGTGTGATTGAAGAAAAGGATAATTGACAAAGCCTGTGCACCATTGGTAGTGTAATATGATGGGAATGGATTGTGAGTGTGGCTGAAGGTGTATTTGATGCATATAAAAGAGATATAAACTTGTGAGTTTGGCCCAAATGCGACTAGAGTATGGTATAATGGGTATTGATATTGATGGAACAATTTGATGGATTGTGGCTATCCAAATAATGTTAGCAGAGACAAAGACTTGAAGGCATAATGCATTAGTGAACAATATGCCTCGGCATAATCATCTAGTGTGATTGAGCATAAAAAGTGTGTGTACCTCTTATGGTCAATTATGAGTAATAGAAATGGGTCGATCAGAGGTTCGTTGAGTTATTTATATTGTTGGTGCAATCTAGCTAGTGGGTTTTGGTCTAAGCATGGTGTCATACACATAGCATGTGCATAAGATCCTTATTATGAAAGTTAATTTTATATGATGTGAGTTGGATTAGTTTAGAAGTTAGAGAATTTGGAAGTTGGACCGAGGAATTGTGTATATCCACTTGTGTGTTAAGGTGTTGAGCATACAATAGTGAGAGATCAAATTGTAGATGTTTTGGGTACATGGGGGGCTTCACAAGGGGAGCAATACCACACCACGTGCATTCATATTCGGGGATATATATTGAGGAAAGAATGACATAATATATTGGTGGATTCCAGATGTATAGGGGGTAAAGGGTTTTTATATTGGAAGGTATAAAAATTGGAGCTCAAAGTTAATGAAAAAAATATGAAGGGGTATAAAAAATGTTAATGAAAAAATAGATACCTACAATATCTAGTGAAAGTAGAGGTTGGGTTCTTATTAGTAGGGGGTTAAATAATGTGATTTTTAGAGATATTTCCCAATATGTAGTCAAATTAAGTTTATTGTTTAGTATACCACGAACGAACGTGATATGTTATAGGTGCATTGAGTGAAGCTCCCATGGTTGGGTACCTATAGAAAAATCATGATATCTTAGTAATGGTTCGATTGAGCTTTTGTTGTTACAGAGCCTGTAACATTTCTTTCAAAAATTGATTGTATTCTATATGGTTGAAAATGTTTTGAAGGGTTTAAATTGATGTGTTGTTATATTATTGTTGCAAATCCGTGTAACTTTTTTGTATTGATATATGTTATTGTTAGTATTTTTGTATGTTTCTATCATTATTGATGTCTTGGGTTAATTATGTTTATTAGGGTTTTATGAGAAGAGTGGTTATTGAGTTAGTTGTGTGTTAAAGAGAGTTGGCATTGTAATGGTATATTTGTATTGAGCATTTTGTATTGGGGCCCATACTGAAAATGCGTGAAAGGGTGGCATGTGGTGATTGAGGAGGTTGGGGCCTCTGAAAAGTGGTGGATTTCCAAGATAGGGAGTTGGGGCTTCCTAGCTAGTAGTGTCCAACAAGAAAATGTATAGGGAGTTTTGGCTTCTTTGTTGGTAGTTGCCAGTAATTGTTGTAGGGGTTGTGGCTCCTTGTTGGTAGTTGTTAGCATAAATTATATATAGGTGTAGTGGCTCCTAGATAGTTGGGGCTAGCATATTCATGTAAAAGAAATTAGATATTAATAAAGAAGAAAGAAGCATAATAATAGGGTGGTTATTCTCCTTGAAGGGTTTCAACTAGAAACATTTGTTCTCCTTATGTATGATTGCTATGATGTTTTTGTTCATTTCATATCGATGGTTTTCCATGCGATGATGAATGTTGAAAAAGGGAAAAATGTTTAATAATTGGTTAATAAGCCTCACTATTGATTCACCCCACCTCTCAATAGTGACCTAGTTACCAACAAAAGTGTAAGGTGATAGCATGGTATTTAGTGTTGTCTTTTGACTAAAAAAGAGATTAATTTTGAGGCAAACTTTCAAATTAATCACATAAGATGATTTTCTCATCGAAATTTTGAGCCTACTAATGAGGTTCATCTTCATCACCAAGGTGAAAAAAACAGATCAATCCAAGGGATTAAATAGCGATGATATGGGTCATGTTCCAAAATTAGCCACTTGGAAAATAATATTATTTAATAAAAACTAACCATAACGACTAATTTTTAGTTAAGGAATTGAAGTCAAAGGGCAGGATTTATTAGATAATTAATATCATTAATAATTTAGTAATATTGAAAAAATAATTAGCTCTAAACAATTTGTTAAAATGGAAATAATTTTAAAATTATTAAATGATTATTGTTAAATTGGGTTAATTAAAGTGAAATGAACTTAAAATTATTCTAAAATTATTATTAGAAGCTAATTTAAAATAATTTTGTTATTATTAGAAGGGTTATATATATATATATATATATATATATATATATATATATATATATATATATATATATATATATATATATATATATATATATATATATATATATATATATATATATATATATATATATATATATATAGATATATATATATATATATAATAACCATATTAACAAATATCATTTATTATATGTTTATTTATTTATATTAATTTTTTTATTATTATATATATATATCATAAAGGAAAGGTCGAAACCGTGCTCTTACTCAATTTTAAACCATTGTCTCTATTAAGATTATTGGCCTGTTTTTCAATTTCAATAGCCTCGCTCAACTTCCTATGGTGAAAATGATCAATCTTCACGATGACCCTAGAATTTTAAATCCAGACATGGTGCTTAGTTTTCTTCGCATGCTCAAAAATAATAGAGGATTGGGAATGATTATGCTTAATGTATTTTGCATGTTTACGAATTCCCAGACTAATGTAGCAACCAGTCTCTCCAATTTATTTGATATGGATGGCTGACTTGTTTACATATGCAAGCACCTCCCACTCAATTAAAAAAAAATTAAGGATATTTCTTATACATGCATGTGTGGAATTGAATTCTTGATTCAAGTGTATGTGTTTTACCGGTTTACTGCTTTATGTGTGAGCAATTAAACATTTGTTTAAGCTGATTAAAAGGATGTACAACAACTATAAATTGCAGAAAATTAACCAACAACACATAACAACAAACATAATAAAGGAGTTCACCCTCAACACTTGGGCTACGTCTCCTTGAGCCTCCGTCAATGGACTTGGCTCTTTGGGATTAAGATGGTATATTTATTTTACAAGCTGATGCTCAACTCCAATGGTTGTTTGGACTATGCCAATGGATTTAGAATACCAAAATAACCCTGGATTGACTGCTAAATCTCTAGAAATGGACCTAGGCTCGCTTGTGCTTGACCTCTTCACTCGGTATCCTTGAGCTTCCCTAAGCTTTTGTGTGGCACAAACTATCCTTTAAGTCCTATTCTATTCCTGAAACCTATTATACTATCTCCAGAACATATCATTTATCCAAAATAGGTTGTTAATTCACTCATAATGAACTTAGACTCCCCATTCTATGCCTCCAACTCCTGGTGGCAATGGGCTCCCTGAAACTTCCCTGTGAATTCTTCGGCTCTATAAGTCTCCAAATGCTTCTACAAACCCCATAATTGGATTTAGAAGGTTCAAGATAGTTAGAAATTACTATTGGTTTCCTGAGAATGGTCTCTGGCTGCCCTAGCTAGGCCTCATTCTCTTGATGGGTCCTGTTAGCCCTCGTGGCCCTTGGAAATTATCTGAAGAGAAATCAGGCTCAGAAGTCCTCTGTTGGCTCTGAAAACCTCACCAACGGCTCCATCATGCTTGAAATAGTCAAGAATGACTCTTCCTTTTTTTCAGAATGGTCGAAAATTGAGCCTTCTATAGTTTTTCCCAATATCTCCTAGGAAAACTCAACTAAATGTGGAGAACTCCAGTTAACAGGAGTTATATTAGGACTGACTGCCAAATTTGGTGCACCCTTACTCCCACCGCTAATACAACTATGCATTAAAACTTATGGTTAGGGTGGTGGCCAAATACGCACCCCAACTGTTAAAGGCTTGAAAGTTAAGTGGAAACAACAGAATATAATATGGGAGTTTCATTAAACATACATATGTTCGCGATCAAACAGTGCTTACATTTTAAAAAAGATCACACATAGCCTTACACAACCTACATACACGTAGAATAGGGTTCTCAAGTCCCACAACATGCAACCAATCACACCTCATCACAAATCATTTTTCTGTAAGTTTAACTTGGTACCGATAACACTGCACCATAATTTATGTGATGTGCACTCGTGCGCAATGCCCACACGTGGCTCCTGTCATCGCATCCCATATTTCAACTTTACCACATCACAACCAATTTAACATATCTTGTGAACTCTTAACTTCTAAATATTTCAATTTGAAAATTCGCTTTTCTAGGTGCCACAATCTCCGTCGTTTGTTTGTTTCTCGATTCGACGATCCACGTTATATCTCCGCCTTCTCACTTCGCATCACAGGTTAAACAATTTAAATTGTAAAACTATTTAACAGTAAACTCTATTATGTGCGATATGTGATGTTTCTCAACTGCGATGAGTTCTCTCTCGTTGATCTCCCACTGCTACTTCTACAATCTAATCACCACCGTTTAGCCCTCGCTATTGACTGGATCATAGCCGTCTGTTCCACTTGCAACATTTCCATGACTATGCAATCCCCGATTCTATATTTAGAGTTCAAGACTCCATGACAACCACCAATTCGGATCCCACTCTTCTGGTCAATCTAGTTCTGGGCTTGTTTTGGAAAGCTAACAGGAGGCCATAACTCAATCATACGATCTCAAAATTTGATGAAACAAGTTGCGTTAGAATCCTAGTGACGAGCTCTATGATCTCATCTTGGTTTGAAGAATTTTTTAGCACTTTGAAATTTTAGCTAATTTTAGGCCCTGATCCAAATTCTGATAACTCCCTCCCACTGACGGGCTTTTGGACCCATAAAAGCTATTAAATATGTTCTTGAGCTTCAACACTCTTCTACTTTCAAGTTATATCAACTGATTTTACTTGACAAGTATTTTTTGACATGCCTTGCATCGCAACTAGCTATGCTATGGTTGTTGCTAAACCACTTCAGCGTTGCTAAATGTTGTTGATTGATACATATTCAAATGTACCACATAGATCTCTATGTTCTTGGAAAACTCTTAGCCTTCCCACTGAGAATGAAGTCCCTCTTGCAACAACAACATACAAGCTTCTTCTTGGAAGTCCTCTTACCCAAATTAAGCTTGCAATATGAGTGAACTCTTGGTGTCAACACAAACAACAGCTTGTTTTGCAATGGCTGCAAAACTCCTTGCATCTTTTCCACTTCTTTACTGAATGGACCAAACTTCCTGGAACATCTCGTCACAAGAACACACGATCAATCTTGAAAAGAAAATATTATGTAAGAATTGAAATGAATACGACCTCTTTTTGCTTCTTCAAAGCAATGACTATCACCTCTTGTAACATCAAGTACATGGAAATATTCTTGCACATTGGTGTATCCAATATCGACCCACAATTGACAAACACCATCGACTAAATCATAAGTCAATCAACATAATCGACAAACATAGTAAACAAACAACATGCGACATCAACAACACAAGTTGACATGAAATGTGCAACACAATTGACATAAATCGATACGAAATGTGTGCGAAATAGATGACAACAGTCGATAAGAAATATGTACAACACAATCGATACAAGTCGAAATTCCATGATACATATTGAGAACACTCATGCATGTATCTATTTACAATGAACTTATCACAAGTTCTCTATTTACACATACAAAATTTCATGCATATGTACTCTTTTCAACTCTCTTTTTCAAGTACAAATAAGTACATAACCCCAAAACATATGGGTGATCATAAGAGTTGAACTGCATGATAAATTGCTGCAACATAAAAGAGTAACATACCCATCTTTTACACCATCTTGGTGAAATTTTGCAACAAATAGAAATGCCTTCAACCGAATGACATTCACATGCAATATTGCATCATAAAAGGTGTGATAATCTGTTGCAACTTGTCATACTTTCAACATAAATTCAAGCATACATAAGTCTAAAATTTGCTTCTATGTATAAAGTAAATGCATGCCTTACTTGGTCAAGAAATCGAGCCATTTCTTGCCAATCCACTTCAATGGCAATTTTTCCTACTGAACATCCTCTTCTTGTGAATCATCTTGACTCACATCGATGATGGAGTCGCTGGTCACATTCTCGCCAATATTTTTATCCTCTTTCTTCATATGCTTGGGATGAGTGGTTGGGTGCAGAGTCCAACATTGGGCAATGAGATGTCCCTTTTTTTGGAAATGTGTGGAAATATTTTGCATCTTTTTTGTAAGTCGCCTTCGCTTCGATTGTTTCATGTATTCTTTCATTCTCTTCCAGAATTTTGAAAATTTATGGTTACACAAACCACAATAGGAAAAAAAACTCTTTTTCCCATTCATGCATGCAGTAATGTCATGTTTAACGTAGTCATAAACAACATGATTATGTGAAAAATTATACCTGGAATGCTGCTTTGAATGTCCATCTTTTTAACCTTCTTGAGAAGATGAACTTGAAGATGTTTCAACTCTATTTTGAAGACCAACAACATTATTCATGTCCTTAGAGTTATCACAACTCTCTTGTTCGCCATAAGCTGCATGTCTAAAAGCATCTTGCTGCAACATGGTTTTCAAAGAATTGCATTCATCTTGATTACAAACTTTGCATATTTGATGGTTTGAACCTACAAAAAAAGTCCTTCTTGGAGCTGTTTCAAGTGCCTTCATGGCTTTATAACTTTCTCCATAAAGTTGTCCATAGCCAAGACCCAAATACTTGGGCCTTTCCTCAACCATAATTGGCTCAACTATGCCTTGTGCATGTTTGCCTAATCCTTGACCTTCGTAGCCCATTTTCATCATCAATTTGGTCCTTATTCCTCTAGTGTGTTTTTCAAAAGAAGCTACACATTTATCTTGAGAGAAAATTGAAGAAAAACTTGAATTATTTACCTCTTCTTCAAGCACATGCTTGGCTAAGGCTTCTTTGGCATCATGGATCTGAATCTCCATCTCATTCATCTTTTCAAGAAGTGCTTGCTTCTCTTTATTCATAGCAACCAATTGCTCTTGAAGTTTAGTTCTCTCCATTACATCTTCATACAATTGTTGCACCATATATTTCATCATGTGAAAGTCCTTCTTCATCTCTTTATCAAAGAGTCTTGCAAAGGAGGAGGCTTTATAAACATCACTTGATGAATTTTTCATAAATATGTAAATGAATTAAAGAACTTCAACAACAATTCACAAAATATTGGTGAGAAGAAGTGGCAACTTCTGCGCGCTCGGCAACTTAGGGTTTTTTGTTCGCCCCTGCAACGACGTAGTATGACCCCTCCTTGCCTTTGTTTTCTATCCACCTTCACCCTAGCGACAAAAGATTGCTGGCATAAACCGATATGCAATGTTAGACCCTCGGGGGGGGGGGGGGGGGGCTTCAAAGCCTTCCCCCTCAGTCGAGAAATAAAATCAAGCGAAGAAACCGACAAGGCCTTCCAGACCAGAACAAACAACCATGGATAGAAGAGATTCCCCAAAGAAAGATATGACAAACACTCCCACTGATTAGTTAGACAGGCACAATGAAGTACAAGAAGGAGAGGTCGGGCAAAAGGAACCGCTTAAGGTTACATCAACGACATGCAAACCCATAGCAGCTGAACGACCCAAAATAGAACTTCCCAGCCATAGAATCAATGGTCAAATCCAGTACATGAGGGACCATGTGCTCATTGGAAAATTCATTGGATACTCGCCCACTGAAAAAGCTCTGCAAGGATGGATTTCTTCCAAATGGAAACCCAAGGGACATGTCACCCTGCAGCTGGGACCAAAGGGGTTTTTCACTACGATTTTCATTTGCATTGAAGACCGAAATAGGGTTATGGATGAAGGTCCCTACTTCTTCAACTCCACCGGTCTGTACTTAAGGGATTGGGTAGAGAGATTTAACCCTGATAAGGAGGATTTCAGCTGAGCACCAGTTTGGATCTAGATGTACTCACTCCCGTTCGAATACTGGGATGAAGAATCGCTGAGCGACATTGGCAAGGGGATAGGGGAGTTCATTAAAATCGCTGAAGAAATGAAGCCGCGCAGATACACCTCCTATGCCCGTATTTGTGTCTTCATGCGCCTAGAAAAAGTACTTTCGGATTTAGTAAGTCTCTACCATGATGATTTTGAATGGATCCAACCCTTAGATTTCAAACATGTACCCTTTCACTGTCGTAAGTTTCATGCCCATGGGCATCCTTTTCGGGACTTGCCTCTAAATGCTAAACCCCAAACCTATGACCCCTCAGACAACTCGACCTAAGAATGTCTTACCAAGGTCACAAATCGAAAAATATCGCATAAAAAACCTACCTCCGGGAAAAAGCCCCAGCAGGACGCTGCCTCCATTCCATCCACAAACAATAGTTTTGAAGTTCTTGCTAAAACTACTGAAGACCCCCCTTAGAACATTGTACAAATCCCACTGCTGATCATCTCGACCTCTCCTCCCCCTCTATCTGGCTCTTCCCCCACTCCTTTGCCCTTGAGTGATAACCTTGGGATTCCTGAGGTAGCTCTGAAGGACCCTGACTGGAAACCAGTTTTGATTTTCTTGTAAGAACTTTCTGGTTTATGTCAATGCAGGAGATCGAATCATTGGGTTTCTATATTTCCTATATTGATGATATAAAAGGTCAAGAGGAAAAATGGCCCTTTCTCCAGCTCAAAAAATAGGGAGGAGTCCTTGGTTAGGCATTGGTAGCTGTATAAAGACTGGGTCATCCTGAAAACATCTTCACGATCATCCTTCAACTCCCCTCGCAAAGAAGAAGCTTTCCTTGCATAGAAATGAAATCCCCAATAATCAGAGAGTTCAAGAGAAGAACACCTTGAATAATGGCAATTCTAGTGCAAGTGCTATAGTTGGTGGAAATGAAGTAAAGGTCGAGGACAAAAGGAGCCCATTTAAGGCAACTAAAGGCACGAAATGCAGTGAGGGTGGAATTGTACTTCGCTACAATTACTGAGGCGTTGTCTTCCATGAGTTGAGGAGAGCAGCCGAAGAAAAGACCAAGCCTTTTAACCCAACCCACACAATCGACTTGCATGTCCTCGTAGGTAAGAAAAATTACCCTACTCAGATCTCGCTCTCTGCAAATGGACCACCGCAGAAAAACCTAGAGCAGAACCCATCAAAAAAAGCTTCCTTGCTGAAATATTCATTCAAAAAGCTGACCCATCTGCTTGAATTTTATTGAGAAATTTCCAACGGGAAACGAAGACATCCTAGGGGTTGCAAACAATGTAAACAATATTGAAAGCAGAAGGCCTCACAGGAGGAGGCAAAAAATGGAATGGCGAATGGGTGTGCAACAGAGTGGATTGAAATATCGTACTTTTGATGGTTAGATGTAGAAACCAACAGAAAATTTTCCATGGTGGGTTTCCATTTTTTGCTTGAAAAAGCTTGTCAACCTTTCCTGATTGCACCTCTGTGCTTGACTCTCTCTCTTTCTTATATATATAAAATTTTAAAATTATTATTTAAGGCTTCCTTAATCTACTCAAATTCATGGTAATTCCACACACGCTGATAATCTGAAAGGAGAAAATTTATTTTACTCAAATTCATAGTAATTCCACTCACGCTGATAATCTGACAGATATGGAGACAAGTTGAAGAGGCTGCTAAATCTGAGGAGTGGAAGTGTCTAAAGTGAAGAAGTATCTGCAATTTGAGTATTTTCATGTAAAATTGAATATATAAATGCACCTCGGAAAAAACATGCTAATTGTTATGTTGCTTTTTATAACTCAAATTTTAAATCAGGTTTTGATAGGAAACATTTTCTAAGATTTCCGGAAATAAAGTTGTTGAATTAATTATTGCAGGAAAAAACAAGGTTGTGCTCCTACTAGAATTCTTGTCCATGTAGCTAAGGCTACAGGCTTTGCTTCTATTGCTTATTTACTCAAGTGTCAAGGTCTTTTTGAGGTAAATTTGAATTTTTCCTCAAGGGAAGCCAATGCAGTTGATTGCAGGCATAGAATTTTTGTCAAATGATGTTGGATCATCATTGCAATTTCTGGAATTTTTCTTAGCATTTGAAAAAGTGTGTACTTTCTTATCCAAAATGTGTTTTAATTTCATATCTAGGTTCAAACTAAAAATTATGCACTATGGATATTTTCTTTTACATTGTTGTAGTTATACCTTCAGTGGTACCAATTTTTTTTCTACAAACACACTAGTGTGACAGTGTGAAGTGGAAAACGTTTAATACTCATCAGTTTACACCATGATTTGGGCTAACATCACTTCCTACTTATTCAGTTCTTGATTTCTACATGTTAGATATAGCCCAAAACACCTTTTCATTCTTTCAGAGTTATGCTTTTACACTAGTCAACAATAATTGTTATAGAAGTTCTTTGATTTTTAAAATAAAAGTAATCTTTCCGAGGAAGAATTTTGGATGTATATGTAAATGAGGTCTTATAGATGTACCTTACCGATAGATGACAGTACATGCTATGCTTAGTGCAAGTGAAATACCAAAGGCTCTATGATCATCAAGAAAATATTGTTTTGTAAGGTCTCCGTATTATATTGAATTTCCACTGTGCTGCTGTCCACATGCTTATATTGCAACTATGAAAGTTTAGTCCCAATTTTCAATCCTTGGCCTTGATTCTATCCGAAGCAACTCCTCTTGTTATAGGGCTTTGACACATGCTTACCATTCAACATAGAAGTATATGATAAACTTTGTATTCATAAAAAAATGAGCAATGATGACTCAAAAATGCCACTAAATGAATGAAAAAACCATTGTTCTATAGGGATGTATCCCTTAGGGTGGGAGGGGAACCTCCATGTTTCCCATGTTCCCAAGGCATTTTTTTTATTGTACGATGCTCCAAGAAACATTTTTCCACATATCTCTTTTGGGAAATGCGGTGAAACATAGAGGGAAATGCATTTTCCCAAAAGGGTTTTTTATTTTTCCCTTTTTGGGGACGATTGAAGAAACATTTCTCTACATATCTCTATGGGAAACGTAGATGGAAACTTTTCCCTAATGTGAAGGAGGAATTTTCCAAAAGGAGGATTTTAAAGATTTTCCCTATAAAAAAAATGCGCTTTTGGATGTCTCTTAGAAAAAATGACTTGTCAAATTTTATGGTGTCCCAAATGCTTCTAGTTTCTTGTTTTACCATCCCTATATGTGCAACCAAGACTGTGATTCCTTTTATTCCTTCTCCAAGTGACTCTGTACTCATGTTGTGTTCACTCTTTCCAATGCCATTGCAACCCTCGCCTAGTCCAATATATCATCATTTCGACTCGAGTCATTGATCCACATTGTACTTTTGACTAATCAATGCTCATTAAATTGTACTTTGTGAATTTTGGATTTTTGGCCATGTTATTAGAACCCCATTGTCGAGGTTCCTAGTGTAGTCAATGTTCTTTGTCCACGTTTTTTTCACTCTTTCAAATTCAAGTGCAACCCACACCTAATCCAATATACCATCATTTCAACATGAGTAGTTGATCCACATGGTAATTTTGACTAATCAATACTCATTAAATTGTGCTTTGTCAATTTTGGATCTTTGGTGATGTTATTAGAACCCCATTTTCAATGTTCTTAGTGTGCTTGATGTTCAAGTTGATCAAAGGTTATAGATATTTTGCCACTTTTAGTGGTATGTAGAAGTAATTGATTGATTTCCAGTAATAAAAGTTTGTTCCAATTATATATTGTTCGAGCTTTTAAAAGCCAAAAAAATTCTCTATCACTTTTCGGATAATATCATTGGATTGTTTACATATATAATCACTAAATATAGCAATAAGTGAGACAAAAAACTAGATATGGAAGGCAACAACCCCCACAAAATATTATTCATATACTCTTGGTATTCTAGCACTTGTTGAATAAGTTGGAGAGCCTCCTTGGAGAGCTTGTCTGCTAGGGTATTGAGTTCATGGTATATATGGCCACAAGAGAACCAATCCAACTTGTTGTAGGCTTGTTTGATACCTTGAAAAATGTGATCCAAATGAGGGGCCACTATGTTGACTTCGTCACAGACTCAATCCGCAACAAGTATTGAATCCCCCAAAATATTTAGTTTTTTGACATATTTTTGTTTGACCACATTGACAAGAGCCTAGAGAGTTGAAAATTCAACTCTCATGTTTGTGCCCATACTTGGAGCATATTTGATATGCAAAAAATGACCAAGTTTTGCATATTTATTTCCACAATGATTTTATTTCATTGCTTTGATTTTTGTTATTTTTTTAGTTAGGTTTTTTGTACAAAGAATGGATGCATAATATAGCCCATTAATATGTGTTTGGATTGTCTCTTTGTTATTGCTTAACATGTTAAAATGGATTACGCTTTGTCAAATGACATTTACATGATACACGTTAATTTCAACATACCACTAAAATGTTTTTGAACACTAATCATCTAAGCTCTCTATACTTAAGGATGAAATGATTTTTTATATATTTTAGCACATCTTAAGCTGTCTTATCTTCATTAACTTGATTTATGCTTTGTTTATTTGTTAGTGGGTGATTTGGGTGAATCTTAGAGTAGTGTTCCTTAGTTCTATAGAAGGATTCACATAGGGTCATTTTTAGTCTTCTCAAATTGGTCCTTGCGTGTCTAAATTTATTTGATACAAGTTGATGATCAAAATTTTCTTTGAAAATGTTATTGATACTTGTTTTCTAATTGTCTTCAGTTTTTAATGACGATTGATAGGTTTTAAAAGGAATAATTTGTTGAGTCCTTTCCTTGCATGTCTACTTATGTGTGGAAATTTTGCTAATTCATGTCTTGCAAAAGGAGTTTAGTTTGTTGTGCATGGATTTGTACTTTGTAGGACCATACACATCCTTTCAAATGTTGGTGTGGGATATTTTATGGTTTGTTGCCCATAAAAATCCCACTTTAACCCTACACCAAGGTCCTCCTATACATTTTAGCGATGGAACGTGGTGTGTTCAAGTGTCTCCTTTAGATTCTCTTGCATTAGTATAGATGCAAAATTGTGGTTTTCCATTTGTTGTGTATTGCCTTTGTAGGTACCCTTTTTGGATTTGTCCTTGGTTGCATGTTTGGCTATAATATATGTTTTTACCAATTAATTTGGGTCTCTTTGTTAATTTAGATACCTTATGGTATATGTGCACTGATTTGGGTCTTTGTTAGTCATGGAGCCTCTCTTGGTTCTTGATTTTGATTTTTTAGGATATGTTCATTTAGATGTTTTTTTAGTCAAACTTTACCTTAACTCAAGTGGTTTTTTGATCAATTTGTTATTTTATTTAATTGTTACTTCAAAATATAATGCCCTAGTGCAAAGCCTCTTTGGTACCTTCCCCACACCTTGTTTTAGAAAGTGACGTACCCGTCCCTGCAACATAGTGAAAAACATATAGTTGTCAAATAAAATTTTACACAATTTAGTGGCATTTAAATGTGCACTCTTATTTCAAAGGTAAAAATATTTTTCTTTTTCTTTTATTTGTTAATTTATTTTTATTTTTTATTTTTCATTTCTTTCTTTCGATTTTTTGATTTTTCATTCTTTTTCTTATTTTTATTTTTCTATTTTACTTTTTTTATCTTTTTGAATAAAAAGGAATTTACAAACTATTGTAAGGGTAAAAATAATTTACAACAACGCCTTTAGTAGTACTCATGGTAGCTTTGCCTTTTTTTGTTTGGGGAATTTTTTTCAATATATCAACAAGTTCTTCTTCAATAGGGGAATTCTCTTCTTCATTAGTGAGGGTATATTATTTTGGCATCATTAATTTCTCATCTGTACCTTTTATTGATGATTTCTACTACTGATCCTTCCCCTTTGCTCCCAAGGATTCAATATAGTCATACAATATCTGTTGGTCTTCATGTATCTCCATGGTATTTGTTGAAGAGAATTTAGTTCTTTTTATTTTTGCCACATTGGAAAATGCTTGCTCATTTTTTTGTTCATCTTCGTTTTGTCTTTCCATAGCCCTTGTGGCCCTCCTACTATATGTGATGGGTTATTTTCTCGGTGCTTGTGTTGGTTGAGATTGAGGTGGAGGTATCTCAACTATTTCCTCTTCCTCCCTTGGGGCTTCTTTCTCCATTATTTGTTTTTCCTCACAGATATTTTCAACAAACTGATTATCTTTGAGAAACTGATCCCAAGTCTGCTCATACTTCTATAGTTCCCATTCTTTGATTAAGTTGATGAGGCGATGGTGATATAACCTTCTCTGCTCATTTATGGGGTGCTTCTGAATTAGCTTCGCAATTTTGGTGAATTATATAGTATGGCACATTTAAAATTTTGTCTCCCTTCAAATGTTGCAATATTATCATGTGGTATAAGTAAATGAGGTTTAATCTTCCCTCAAAAGCCACATCAGAACCAAGAAGGTTAATTCATCTCAAGGATGTTTTCACCACATGTTAGCCATGCCTCTAATTATCCTGCCATTTTAAACTCTTGTTTGCAATTTATACAAAATTTCATCCAATACATCCAAAGGGTCAAAATTGAGACTTACACCACTAGAGGTTTTTGGGCACCATACTTGCTGAAATTTTCTATTCTCAGTGCCTTCTTATAGGTATTTGAATTCTTCAAATTTTGATGGAAAATTTCAACAGCACAACTCTGATGCCATGTTAAAATTTCATGTCATGACAATGGATTGACACTCATATAAATTCAGCTCTACAACTGAATTTGAAACCTTTTGAAACAAATAAAAAAACTTTAGATATGCAAACATCAAAATGTTGTATTGAAGATTCAAGGGTGTAGACATTGCATGGAAAAATGTTAGATCTTTCCAGCAACAAACATGAATAATTCTAAGGAAAGGTAGATTTGGAAAATCAAATCAGCACGCTATAGTGGCAATCAACAGAAAATATATACCAGAGCTATGAAGAAACCAAATTAGTGCACTACCATCCCAACAATGAATAGAGATAAATCAGATGTGAAGAAATCATATCAACACACAGAATCTCTACCAGCAAACATATCTTTCTATTAAATGATAAAAGAAGATTAATAAACCAAAATCAACTTCTCCCAAGCATAAAAAGTAAAAATCGACTAAATTCTAACAAACCCATGAAGGGAAGCACTATCACTAGAAACCACGTCTCTCACATACCAACTATTATTGTATAATGTGATATGCTTCTCCTTCTTTTTTATAGAGTAAGAGGGTATGTTATAATGGAAGCCTCTAGAATTGAGCACTACACATGACCAAGTTCGGCACTAACCTAAGAGAGTGCTCCCTCCAATGGAATCTTTCCCAACTAGAGCACCTCGCATGTGCTTACTTGACAGCTCGTGCTAAGCATGCTTCTCCAGTAGCTAACACTTGTAGTGCCCCTTGAATGTGCCAATTTCATCATGTAAGAACATGCTCACATGTGCCAACTCACAGACTCCAAATATTTTTATGCAACACCATGTGTTTTTATGTAAAAGCTTAAGTAGTGCACCCTCCTAGTCCTAATTAACTCCAAATGGCAGAAATAGATGAAAAGGGTCTACGATACAACTTGCCTCCATGAGAATTTCTCCCACTGATGCTTCCCTCTCATAGCAAGAGCCAAACATTGTTTGAGAAATAAGGAAAGTAACAACCCTAGACATATTGGCACTTTATGTGAGAAGCCAATGGCAATGAACACTTGGTATACAATGAGTTTAAAGAATAATGGATTTATGTTTAGTGTTTCAGTATTTGTTTGTTTTTTTCTTTTATTTTGGATTTAAAGAAATATTTTAGGATAGCTTCTTTTTTTAAAAATATTTTTTGAGAAACAAGGGTAGTAATGATGGCATTTCTTTGAGAAACATGGAGGTTTTTTCCAAAATGGGATGAAATTCTCCCACAATACATTACCTATACAAAAGCAGGAAACATGTTCCAAATATGATGCTTTTGATGGGGTTTTTTTTTATGATGTGTTTCGCATAGTAACCACTTTTTGACATCATGTTTTCTATAATGTAGCTTTTGAGCACAAATTTTGACATAGAAAAACTAGATACCTCTTTGGTTAGGGAAATCCATCAAATGAGATAAATCTGAAGCAAAATGAACCTAGAATCCATTCATAATCTAGATTAAAGGGGAATACCTTTCCTAAATAAGTTCCTTTCAGCCCATGGGAGTGTGGTTCAACAACAAGTTGGATGGTAATAAAACTTGTATCAATGTTGAGACCTTGGTCAAGCGTCCCCCCTCCCCTTAGGTGGTGTGGAAGATGCCAAGGGCCAGTCCTAGGTGATTTTCATAGCACACATTAAGGGAATTTTGAGGTCTAAAATGGGCCTCCTAAGGAAATAATAAAATAATAGCTAAAACAATAAAATAATATTTATGAATTATCAATTCACTTTTTGCACCAAAATCCATGTAACCATAGTTACATTCAATTGAAAAGTTGTACCAAAATAAAATTAGTAAAAAAATTGTATTGAAGTGACTATAAATAAGAATGAGTTTTTCAAGAAAAAATCATTATCATAGAACAACTAATGCATTTGTACTTTGTACTTAAATAACTTAAAATAAAATACAAATATAAATTCATAAATTCTTAATTATATTATATGCTATTAATTAAAATTTATATTATTTAAATTGTATAGTAACATGTAATTAATATAATATATAAAATTAATATAATATAATAAATGTATAGGGATATGCATTGTTTCTTTCAGGAAATATGTAATGACAACAATATTATTTTATTCAAAAAGTGTGAAATGACATTTATTATGAGTACTTTACTTTATGACTTTAAAAGTACTTAGAGCACTACCATGGTTAACCATGAGTTTTTATCAACCATTGAGAATGTAACAAGTAAGTATCTTTAACTCAAACAATGCCAGCTCAACCATTAGGGATGATTTCATCCCCTAAAATGTGATTGGTTCTCATAAAGTGAATTTTGATTGTACATTTTCCTTAGGAGGCCCATTTTAGACGTCCAAATTCCCCTAATAAAAGTGTCTCAAAATTGCCACTCAAATAAGTTTTCTTAGCTGGAGGACCTTTGCTAGCATCCTTTCCAAAACAAGTTCCTTGTATCTTTCAATTGTCCTATTCGATGGCTCTTCCTTGTCTTCTAAACATGGAGTGCATTCTCTAGGGAGTCTATCTATTGACTTGATATTTAGTTATCAATTTTCTGATTATTGGGGGTTTAGGGATTGTTATGAATCTATGATTTTGTTTCACATTGACTTATATCTTTGCTAAATTTTCTACTTGCTGATATACATTTTTTTTGTATATTTTGGATGTGGGAATAACCCTTAACCCCTTAACTTGACCTAAATGGTAAATACATAAATTTCTCATGAAACTTTTCTTAACTGTGTAACTTCTATAAGTAGGAAGGGATTGTTAGATAGATAACACCCCACAGTTGTACATGCTTCTCAAACCATCCATTTTCTCCAAAATAGAGCATTATTCCAATGAACACAAAAAGCAAAAAAATTAAGATTAAAACATAGATTAATATTAATGGCTTTGAAAGATAGATTCAAAGTTGCAACATGCCATACAATAACCACTCATTACGCCTCTTACAACATAATATTTTGGAGCATTTATGATTTATTTTGGAAAGGAGGGAAACACATTCTTGGTGGTTATTCTTGGTCAATAAGTCATGTTCAAGACAATAGAGGTCTTTCTGTGGGATGCCTGGCCACCTTTTTTTTCTTCTAGGGAGAAAGATCTTCTCTCTGTGATTTTTCTATGGTGCACCCAAGCTCATAACCATTGGTTAAGGAAAGGTAAGGCTGCAAGGGGTCCTCTCTGATGCACTAAATCAAAACAGGAGGTAGCAAGATTGTTTTCAACCAAACAGGAGATCAGTAGGTTACTAGGTGGTTTTTAGGGCCCAGTTTGAAGCATTTAGGGCATCGGTTGTATGCAGCCTTCCTCCTGAGTGTATTTAGGGCCTCAAAAGATATCTCTTTCAGGGGTCTGTGATCACATGAAGCTTTGAAACTACTCCCCAACAATTACAGGCCTCCAATTGTAGGCCAACAATTACTAAACATCCCAAGTAGGGCTCCAGAAGCTATAGTTTGTTGACGTGATGTAGCAACAGAATCAAATCTCCAACTACAGGTGAAATTTGGATCAAAAGGGGAATTTCATAAGATCTAACCAGCCATTTGACTAGGTTAAGAGACTACTCCCACCCCAAATTGAAACTCCACTAAGAAAGGGTTGTCGCAAGCTCTTCCTAACAACAAACAATTTTGGAGGCATCACAGTTAGATAGTGAGCTATTAATTAGTCTATTACCAACTAAAATTGGATAGTGCTAGTGTGGGTTACAATTGGAATATTGATCTATTGAATATTGACATTACATTCAGAATTATATTGGTGGATTATTGGTTGTATATGCCTACTATTCCTTAGGCAGTTAGCCCTAACTTATGGTGGTTTGCTGAAGAAACATATCGGACTGCTAAATATCTCTTATATCATTAGTGAATTATATAGAAGGGTACTTACCATTATATGAGTTGATAAATTTTCACTGCTGTTATGATTATTTCCATGATTGGAAAATCCTAAATAATGATTGAACCCCAAGGCCAAAAATTACCTAGGGACATTGCATACTTCCATTAGATAAACAATAAAAAATGCATTTCAATCTACTTGGATCATAAGCTATAACCAAAAATGTTGTATTATCAAATCCATGAGAGGTTTTTGTGGGATGATGGCCCGCAAAAGGCAGAAAGGAGTTGCAGCAAGGTATACTTCTATAGGTGTGCGTTGATATTGAAGCGGATCTCCATAATGTGTCCCTCTATGGCGAGGATGCATGGTAGGACATATTGGTTCAGAGGGAGGTGAAGCAGAGGGGAACATATTTCCAAGGGTGTCTAAGTTTGTTTTAGGCTACAGTGGATTCATAAGGGATATGCGGGCTTAAAATTCTATTTTGAGTTTTTGAAAAGAAAAGTGGCAATGAATACGATCTTGGATTACTCCATGCAAATGGTTATTTTTTTGGCACTCCAATTGACATTATGTTCAAATTGAAATTTCAAAATAATTTTCTCCTTATACCGTGATGGATCATGTAGTGGCTACAAGAAATGCTTATTGTAGGGTCAATACTCATAATGTTTTTACTAGTGACTAGAGCAAGTTGAAGAACAATGACTTCTCAAAAGAGGAGGATTTTGCTGCACTTAGCTACATGAAGAATGGAAAGTCTCTGGGTGTAGAATCTAGATGGAATCCTATGTGAATTTTACAGGGCCATGAGCCATGATTAGTGATAATTTTTGTCATTTGGCAAACACATTCCCAAAAAAGCAGCCACAAACACAATTGATGATTGGCATCCAATTACATTGCTTAGTGTGGCACACAAGACAATGGCTAAAAAAGAGACTCTAAGGATCTAGGAAATGCCATGGAAGGTTGTCTAATGATAACACAAGTTTTGTGTTCAAACAAGTAATCTCAGTACCATGTTTTCAACATGTAAAACCTTAAAATGTGCAGAAAAACTAGCCAACAACACCTTTAATTTGAAATTGCATTTGACAAAGCTTTTGAATGAGTGGATTGGAGTTTCATTATTTAGATGTTGACTCTAGTGGAGTTTGGACCAAGATGTGCGACTATGGAGAACACATTTTTCACTAATAAATTAGCTCTTATATACCAAATAATGCTTAGATAAGTTTAGTTGATGATGGTCACAATTGTTTAGACATCATCAACCTGGCATCAAGTGATTTTTTTAGTGACTAAAAAACTATTTTTTTCCTGGTGGGGTTGGACACTCTTCCTAACTAGAATCCCTTAGCTTGGACATTTACCCCACCCTGGATGGTTGTTAGATATTTGCATATTCCCTTTAGTCTAGATCTTTTTCCAATGTCCACGTACAATTGGTAACTTCAGCAACTACGAAGGAAACTTATTGTTTAACATCATCGAGAAATTCCCTTTATGAGGAATTTGACCATGGTTGCACAATCCTAATAGAATTGAAAATATATTATGTGTCTTGTTGGTTGCATAGCAAGGCTCAATATCAATAGTAGAGTAGATTTTGAGATTGTAACCATGGTCTCAATAAAAAAAGGGTCTTCCATTGGCCCCTTGGGGATGTGTTACTATCCCCAAGGATGTCAGGGGGCTTGGTTTGATCAAGATTCCCACTAAAGTGTCTATTTTGGCTACCATATGAGTGTCAAGGGCTCTAGAGGGTGATGCTCCATGGAAGGTTCTGTTTTGACCTGTAGGATGTCAACAAGTGGGGAAAGTGCAGTGGGATTTTTCTTTGTGTGATATCATCTCCTTAATCCTTCCCCTGTTTATGATAGTAGCACCGAACAGGTACTTCCAAACAGATTTGAGTGTCTAGACATGTGATTGGATGAAAAGGGAATTTCATCCAAGTGTATATGGTTTGAAATCTGCATTGCAACAGAGTGATTTCTGTAGCAAGGATAATTCCCAATAAGTTTGTACAACAGAAGTCTATAGATTAGCCAACAACAGTGGCACAGTGTGTACATACTCATATTGAGAGAGAAACATGAGTTGTGTGGAGGGTTCAAAACGGTCATGTGCACTACAGTAGCACCGATTGTGCTGTGCAAAGTGAGCAGAGCAGTCACGCATGCCATAGGAAGAAATAAATTGTTGGACGTGCTGTGGGCAGGGGTGAAAACAACTGCACAAGTGGGAGAAAGGCTGCACTGCAGGTTGAGCATATGGAAAGTCGTGTGGTTGCTTAGGAGAATTTGGGTAGTACAACCTGCACAGGTGCCCAGAAAATTTCTATAGTTGTTGGAGATTGTAATTTTCCACAAAAGACCATGTTTCCAGTAAGGAGACCCTTGTACAATAAGATATTATTTAATGAACACAAAATTTTGATGTGTAGATTTTCTGTGTATCCATGTGTGGGATTGGTGTACAATTTTCTACCGCTGATTTTATTTTATTTACCTGTTGAATCCCAAAAATGATTTTTATTTAGTAAGCTGAAACTTTAATTAATTTACAATAAGGAAATTTACTAGAAAATAAATTTTCCAGTTGCTAGGGTTAAGAAAATTTAGCACACCAAATTCCAGGTCTCAAGCTCACTTATTTGAATTTCCTAGAGTAATTAGTTAGCATGGAAATAAATTGTGGGCTTGGTTAGGTGGAACATGAAAGACAAATTGAGATCTGGCACGCACTCCATTTGCAGTTGGAGACGCAGGGTGATTTCCTTTGATAGTTGTGCCTCCTTCATGCTCACACATTCGACAATAAAGGCATCCTCTTTTGGGGATACATGCAAGATGAAACTAATTTATATTAGTTGAATTGGCAGTGCTTGTCTCAATAGAATGACCTTCTCAGCCCTAATAAAGATTCAATTATGGAGTTGGTCAATCCACAACAAGATCTAATGAAAATAAACATTGGAATGTCAGCTCCATTTTATAAGGACTAGGAGTGGAGTTTTGGTAAGCCTTTGTAATATTATTGCTCTTCTCAACTATACTCAATATTGCATCAACAATATTTGATATCCCCCTGAGCTCAATGGAAATAAGTTTCCAGTGAATCATCCTATTTTTCGATATCTTAAGTATTAGCACTTCTTTCTATTGTAACAGTTCTAGTTTCTTCTTCTTTTGGTTGCACTCCATTATGGGATGTGGGTTTAATGCCAACTTTTCTCCCTCTTCTCAAGTTTTGGATCCAAAACATATACACTTGGTAACAACTATTGTGCATGCTCTTGAGCCTTTTATGGACAATATTAATCATGTTGAAACCTCCTTTAGAGGTTTAGGAGCCTTGGAAAACACCATATCATGTTTGAAGTCTGCCATTTTCAAGAGAAAGGAAGCAAAGTGGAGAATCACAAGCAGGTTCCAAGGGAAAGTCTCCTCTGAAAAATGCTACTAGGTCAGAGGCAATAAAAATTTCTCAGCCTGAAACATTGGTTCCTTATCATAGAAAAATTATTTTGAAGGCTTTGCCTTGGGCTCTATGTCTTGGCACATATGCTCCTAGAAATACTACACGACTATAATATCTGAAGAGAGTTCTATGCCATTTTTCTTGTGCATTATATTCAGAAGATCAAATGACTCTATTGTTGGGGTCTTTTCACTTGCAACTATAGTCACAAGTGATCTTATTTACAAAGGTCCAACTTTCTATTTTGCTCTATATGATGCTGGTCTGCCTAATGCTTTTTTGGATATCATCATGGTTGGTATCCTCCCTTCTGCAGATGCAGTAGATTGTATACCACAATGCTTATATGCTTTGTGACTTAATAACCTTAGACTTCAAGCTATTAATGATTATGGTGCTCTAAGATCTTTTGTGAATTTTTTTACATCAAAAGCCTACTTACGTGCTTTGGCAGGTGACACTCTTAGGTCCTTATCATCTGCCTTGCATGAGATGATTTGACATGCTCCTTATTTGAGGGGGCATGGGGTGGATGTATTGATTGAAATATTAAATACTATTGCAAAACTTGGATTTGGTGCTGAAGTGTCTTCGCTATTGAAAAAAATTTCCAGCTCTTCTGTGCCTATTCCCATGGAAACTGATTTAGAACAAAAAATAGCTAGTTGAGTGGATGGTGATGAATCATCAAGGGTGACATCTGAGCTAGGGGTTGATAATTATGCTGAAAAATTGTCTTCAAACATGGAATTATTTCTCCCAGATTGTATAAGCAATGCTACATGTCTCTTAAAGAATATTCTGCATAATATAGATACATGGGTGTTTGTTGAGAAAAAGGGTATAGATTCTATGCTGCAACTGTTTGATTTATGCCTCTTACCATTGTCATTTCAAGGTGGCCAAAATATTGTTGTTGCATTTAAGAAATTTTCACCGCAACACTCATATTCTCTTACAAGGGTTGTTTGTACTACTTTGAGAGAACAGATGAAACCTGCAAATGAATTCATGGATTTGTTGGCTATAACAATGCTAGCAGATATTAAGGTAGCACATTACATATGAACTTTGAGATGCCTTTCAATTCTAGATGGTATTTTATCCTTTTCAACACATTTACTGAAAAGCACAACAACAATAATGTTTGAAATTGGTTCTAGGGATGCAGACATATTGAAGCATGTAGGGATGGTGTTCAAAGAAATAGTTTGGTAGAAATATCTTGTTAGTGATTCAAAAGTAGATGCGAATAAAGAGGTTAAAAAGGACCTACAATTGAAAATTTGGCACCAAATGTAGCAGGTACAGAATTTGGCAATGACACTAACACAGTTTCAATTGTTTGACATGTGAACCCAGTGTCTATGAGGAACGAGATTGCTTCTCATTAGTCCATTGAACCCTAATATATTTGTGTTGTACAAACAAGACAAAAACAGACCATGGTATCGAAGGGATTCCAAGAATGTGTCATGGTCAACTTGGGCGACATGCAGATGCATCAGAGGATGACATTGGAGGATCTGTAAGTGTAGGAGAAACATCTCAAGCCTAAAAAGTTAAAAGGATGTCACTTGATCTCTTGGAATTTAACAATATGAATAAGGTTGTGTCTGCAATGTAATCGTCTTATGTGACTCCTGTGAAGGTTTTTGTAGTTCAAAATCGACATCGTGATGATATAGGATTACTTTGTGCAACAACCAAGAATGTAATACAAAAATGTTGAATTATTTATATGATCATGGTACAATTAAAAGTATTTTTGACTGCTTTTGAAGCAACAGTTCATTTACTCTGGATACTACCATTATCTCATAGCAAGGAATGGAAATAGAAAATGACACGCAAGAGCATGCACCTTGGTTTTTAGAGACATATGAAGCTATTGCATGCTTTTGGAGTAGCTTGTGAATTCTTCTTTTCTGTTAATTGTGCCATCTGCATCACAACTGTTAGTGCAACCAAGTTTTGGAGGCTTTATCACTGTTCCGAGGGATTGAGAGGTTTTTAACTGCACCCTACCAAATCAAGTTATCAATGGTGTTCTACCTATCCGGAGCATTCCAATGTTTTGACGTTGCAATCCAAATTTAATTACCTTTGTTTCCATTACTACCCTCATTATGAAGAAATGTTTCAAATTTTTGTGAACATGTAAGAGAGAAAAAGAGGGAATCCCTTTAGTAAGTGGCGACCATTATCTGAACCAAAGGAAGTTGTTGGATTGGGTTTAGAAAACATACATTCCTTTGGTAAGGCTTAGACAACCAAGAGTCTATAGAGGTTGATTTCTAAGAAATTCATACATAGGAAAGTGATTATTCGTAAGTATATAAAACCACTATCAATGGAAGATTGGATTAGAGAGGTAGTCTTGTTGATCATCATAATGTAGAACCAGGGAATCTATTACTTGTCATAGGCAATAGATCAAATTTCCATACCTATTTTGAACCAGAAAATCCATTACTTGGCACAACAACAGATCCAATTCCCAAACCTATTTAGAACAAGGGATAGCCAAGTGAGGTAGAGTTAAAGTTATCATAGAGGGAAGTAGAATAGTGTAAGGAATATCTAGTACAACTTTCGAAGAATTACATCAGGCTTAGAGAGGAGGAGGATTCTTTTGTTTGGTCAAGGAATTTTCCCATAGGGGTATATACTCTGAGGCTAGTATATAAATCTATATTTGTAGATAATTAATGAGGAGAAACCTCGTAGTGTAAGAAGCTCTAGAAGTTCAAAAATATTCAAAAAACTAAGTGACTAGATGCATATATACCTATGAGCGATATCGTGTTCAATTTTAAAATACTGGGTTTTGAATAAAGACTTAAAGGGTTGCAAGGCATTGCGTCTTATGGTGTTTTGATGTATTTGGCTTGCCAAAAACTTTGAAATATTTCAAGGTAAGGTTTAACCATCGTTTCAGTGTGTCTCCAAGTCATGAATGTGCTTTCAAAGTAAGAAGGCCCCTAAAACTGGTAAAGAAAGGACAGTGATCCATATTTCTATTGTTAAGAGTGGGAATAGTGTTATTTCAATTTTCAACAGTTCCAGTTAAGGTCAACAAGCATAATATGTTGCAGGAGGTATCCTATACCATAGTGATTCTGTTATACTCATATCTTAAAAAATTAAAGCATTTATTAGTACAAGCTTTAACATTTGTGATGAAATAAAGGCACTAATTTTTTTTTTAACAGTAGCAGTAGAGGAGAGGTGACTGAATTCTAGGTCTTTGGGGATTCCTTGGTTATCAATTGGTTGAATGGAGCTTTAGGATGGAAGAATTGTTTTTGCAACCCATTATGGTGTAGTTGAAGACAATCAAGGCACATTTCTTGAAGATATCATTCCATCATATTTATAGATAATTTAAGTCAGAGGCTAATGGACTGTCTAAAGAAGGCTTGCTAATGATGCAAAATGATGGTTTAACATAGGAGAATAGTTATGGTGTAAGACTCTAGGAGAGGTCATTGCAAGAACTTCTCCCGTGACTTTATATATATATATATATATATATATATATATATATATATATATATATATATAAGTCAAGTATTGTCTTGTGCTTTTTTTTTCCTTAGTCCCTCAGGTCCATCTTATTTAGTATCATTTCAAACATTTGTGCAAACTTTGTAAGGTGATAGGTACCCCAATAAGAAATTGAGCACAACAACATTAACACTTGCAGATTCAACATGTACGATTAGAAAAGTTTTCATGAGTCCTTCCTATTATCACTTTATACTTCTTTTGACACATATGAAATAACCATTTAGGTTGACCCTAAGTACCACCAACAGAACTACTGAATTTACACCATATGCAAATAATTGAATTCTATTAATGGAAAAACAATTGCCTCTTTTATTATTCGAAGAATCCATTTTATCTGTATACTGTTCATAAACATTAAAATTTTAAAAATAGGAGTGAAAAAACATCTTGCGCAAAGAAATAATTAGATCATACTAGCAAGCCAAGAACCTTCACATTGTTAATGACACCATTTCGCAGAGATGAAAATAATGGGCATTTAATGCATGCCTCAATCTTGGTAGAATATAAAATTTTGAATGATTGGTTTCATGTACATGTACTCCATAACATGCTATATTTTGATATGTGTATGCACATATTTTTTGAAGCTCCACATAGAAGAAGGTTTGAGAACTAAGGAAAAATATTTATGATGTTACTTGTTTACAAATTTGAGAAAGCCTCAAGGGTTACAATAAAAATCTAGAAATTTTGTTTCCTGGTGGGATGTGAGACATTCTTGGATTTGTATAATGCTTCAGTGCTTGTTTACGATCTAGGTAAGTCTGAATGAATAAAAGCTTTCTGTCATTGTTCTATATGGGATTCCCATTCTCTCTAAGTTATCAAAGGCAAGTTAAAACTCGATTAGACTAAGGGACAACATATTCCATTGCCAAAATTTAACCTTACAGGGAAGTGCACTACACTTGTTTGATACTTCCGCACATTTTGAGGGCATGCCAATAGAAATGTCAATGTTGTTGGATACACCAACATTGGTTAGTTTTAGAAAAGTTCTATTTGTCAAATATGTTGTTTTCATGAAGTAATATTTCCAACCAAGAGGATAAAGACTTGGAATGTATAGGACATAGTGGTGTTATTTCTTGCCTGTATTTGTGATTTTAGTATTCCACTACTAATAACTTCATTACGTATTTTTCTGTTTAGTAGCATATTACAACAGTGACTTGTTAAAGGAAAATGATTCTAGTTTGTTTGAATGTCATAAAATGGAAGGGAATCTAACTTTGAATTAGAAAAAGGGAATATATTCTGAAAAATATGTTTTTTGATCAAATATAGGTCCGTTGCCTGATCTTTAAAAAAAAAAAAATCACGAAAATAAACAATGATTTTGGACACGATGAATTACAGGACTCTCTAGCTCAAAAAAAATTTAGCCTATTCAGTTTTTTCTGCATCAGAGAAAAATGAATGAGTAACATCAAGTTTTCTTTGAATATTTATAGAATCATTTTAGAGATTCTAAATGGAAATTGTGTGCTAATCTTTCTCAATTAATTACAGGGAAAAAAAGGGGCATACATAATTTGTTGGCTTATGGGAATTGGATTCCTTTTCCCTTGGAATAGTATGTTGATAATCGAAGATAACTATATTGAATCTATATTCCTGGTTAGTATCACAATTTACAAAGTCTTGTCTTATTCTTTTTTAGTTTCTTGTTGTAATCTTGTCTCAGCAATACTTTGTTCCACCCATTAGATTTCTACTAACCATTTTTATTGTTGAAGTGTCACTACTTAGAGATAATTAGAGGAAACGATACAACTAAAAAAGTGGAGCATGAGACATTCTTAGTATAAATTGCTAGCCCTGTTGTGTTTATTTCTGACATTTATTTGCTTTGTTTATACAGGTCATTTGGCCACATAGTGGCCACTATTTCCCAACTAAAGAAAACTTGTTCGAGTTTGTTGCTTTTATGGGGAAAAATGACATTAACAATATTTTTGATGTTGAGGTATAAATTGTATAAATCCTTTATGGTCTACTTTAGTTTATATTCCAGTGTTCATTGGCTTTCATGTCTTATACTTTGCCTTGTAACTTTTTTTTTTTTTTTTTGCAAAAATGGACTCAGTATTGATGGTAAGAAGTAAGGATTGAAGAAAGAGGGGAAAAATAACACTAAAGTGACAAAGAGAGAGAAGTTAGTACTAGTCTAGTGGTACCCATAGAGCCAATATCCCACATAAGACACACACATAAAGATTGATGGTCAAGTTTTCAGAGTTGGTGAATTCACTTGCAATTCCTTGGAAAGATAATGATAATGCTTTGAAGTGATCAATAATATTTTATCTGTAAATTGTACTCCAACCAATATTAAGTTGGAAACTTATATTGTAATACTTGACATTTTATATAATATAATTTATGTGCTTAGAATTATTTATAATTGCACTTGATATTACTTGGTATTTTAATTAGCATATGTAAATTTGTGTTTTCATATTAGATGAACATGTAAGTTGTATGACATTTTTTTTTAAAATTTAGTTGCAAAATCATACTAATTAATTTATGTTGATTAATAATGAACAAATAAAATCAATATAAAACTATTAAAACAATAGTTTATATTGATTAATGATGAACACAAATAAAATGAATATACGACTAAATTACTCATTTATAATGATTATTAATGAAAGTAAATGAAATGAATTTATAAACTACTAAATTAGTCGTTTATATAATGAATAAATGACTACTGCAAATAATAAATTTGTGACTACAAATGACGACTAAATTTTTCATATATACAACTATTAGTAGTTAATTTACAGTATCTTATAACACGACTAAAATTTAGTCATATTTATTCGATCATTAATTGGTTTCAGACGATGAAATTTTTTTTCATATATATGACTATTAGTAGCTAATTTACAGTATCTTATAACACGACCAACATTTGGGTCATATTTCTTTGGTCATTAATTAGTTTTGTCGGGTGATCATATAGTAATATATTTTGTTGTATATTTGGTCATTAATTGTGACAATTAATGACCAAATCAAAGGTTAAATCAATGATTAAATCAATGACTAAAGCAATGACCAAATTAATGACCAAATCAATGACTAAATTAATGATCAAGTCAGTGACTAAATTAATGACTAAACTAGTGACTAAATTAATAACCAAATATACAAGTAGACAACAAAATTGAGATAACCAATTAATCACTAAGCTAAAAATGACCAAAATTTGGTCGCGTTATAAGATACTGTAAATTAGCTACCATTAGTCACCGGCCGAAAAATAGTTGTTTAAATGCAAATTTTAGTCATTCTTTTAGTAACTAATTAGCCATTTTGTACTAGTGAAAGGCATGGAAGCTAAGATGGATGGTTTGAATAATGACATGGAAGCTAAGATGGATGACGTGGAAGCTAATATGGATGGTATAGAAGGCAACATGAAAGATTTGAAGAAAGACATGGAAGGTTTGAAGGAAGGTTTCAGAAAGTTACTACAAGAAAATCTTCCTAATGGAAAAAATGTAGTAGAGGAAACTCGTGATGAGAACAAAATAAATGTTAATCATGATATCATAAACTCTAATGTTGGATATAAGACCCACCATATTACAAATATAGATATGAGGAATTTTGATGGCAAGGATCCGAGAACTTGGATACTACAAATGGAGCAATACTTTGAGCTCCATAATACACAAAACACACAAAAGGTACACATTGAAACTTTATATTTAGAAAAAAATCACTTTCTATGGTATCGATGGCTTTGTTAGCATAAACCACTAGTCACTTGGTCAATTTTTATGGAGGAAATGATGGCAAATAATGAGGATACAAAGAGCAACACCTTATTTAACAAATTGATAAATCTCAAACAAAAGGGTTCAATGATGGATCACATTGAGAATTTCCAAAAGTTGAATATAAGGGTAATTAATATTCCATAGGAACATAGGATTGATGTCTTCATAGGGACTCTAAAGGATAAAATCCAACATGAGGTTCGCCTTTGGGAACCTGATACATTGGAGAAGGTATTCAAGTTGGAAAGACAAATTGAAGGAAACATTATGGCGATAAGGAAGCCTACCACTAACAACTATAAAGATGGAAGTGTTGCTACTCCTAGACTTCCAAAATCTACAAGGTTGACACCACAAAAATTGGAAGAAAAAAGAGCAAAAGGGCTTTGCTATAGTTGTGATAGTAAGTACACTAAAGGTCATAAGTTTGTTGAGAAGAAATTATTTTACATAGATTGTGAAGAGGAGGAAGAAAAGGAACAAGAAACTTCAAAAGAAGAGGATATACACAAAACCACCCTAGAGGAAGAAGAAATGAATCCTACCATATCCTGTAATGCATTGGCAGGAATTACCACTCCTCAAACTCTCAATATAGAAGGAAATATCAAGAAGAAAAATGTAATAGTGCTTATTGATTAGGTAGTATCGATAATTTTATTCATCATAAGGAGTCCCACCTATTCATGATCATGATCATGCTATTCATTTGATTACATGAAATTTTCCTCTAAACATCAGGCCTTACAGATATCCTTATGTCCAAAATAGCAAAATTGAATGTATGATTATAGAAATGCTAGAGGCTGGTATAATTCAACCTAGTCCGATTTCTTTCTCTACTCTAGTAGTATTGGTGCATAAGAAGGATGGATCATGGTGTATGTGTCCGGATTGTAGGGATATCAATAAGCTCATTATTAAAGATAAACTTCCCATTCCTATGATTGGTGAATTACTGGATGAATTACATGGAGCAATTTATTTCACCAAGTTGGATCTCCATTCAGGATATCATCAAATTATAATGAAGACTGAAGACATTCCGAAAACAACATTTTGAACTCATGAGGTGCATTTTAGCCTTACCAATGCACCTTCTACATTTCAAGGGTTGATGAATTCCATTTTCAAACCATTCCTTAGAAAATCTGTGTTATTATTTTTTGATGATATACTAATCTACAGTAGGTCTTGGAAGGATCATGTTTAGCATGTTTACAGGGTGCTCAAACTATTGGAGGAGAAACAATTATATGCAAAAACATCCAAATGTTTCTTTGGAGTACAAGATGTGGAATATCTGGGTCATATTGTATCTCGGGAGGGTGTTAAGGTAGACCCTAAAAAATTTAAAGCCATTAAGGAATGGAAAGTCCTCACAACCATAAAGTAGTTGCAAGGATTTCTCAGGTTAACAGGGTATTATTGCAAGTTTGTTAAGAATTATGGGAGAATAGTAGCACCTCTAACAAAATTATTGAAGAAAGATGCATTTTCATGGACTCTTGAAGCAACTAAGGACTTTGAACATATTAAAGAGGCAAAACACCTTTATTATGGAATCTGATGCCTTAGGAAATGGTATTGGTGTTGTTTTAATGTAAGAAGGAAGACCCATTTCTTTTGAAATTTGTCCAATAAAAGGAAAGTATTTACAGACAACTATTTATGAGGAGGAAATGTTCACAATAATACATGCACTAGAAAGAAATGGTGACCTTACTTAATGGGAAGACACTTAAAGGTAAGAACTGATCATGATAGTCTTAAATACTTTTTGGAACAAAGATTATCCTTAGAAGAGAAGCAAAAATCGGTCACAAAGAAGTTTTGTTATGACTTTGAAATCATCTACAAAAATGGAAGCTAAATGTTGTTGCAGATGCACTCTCAAGAAAGGATGAGGATGTGGAAGCATTGCTTTGCGCCATTTCTATTATCCAACCAGATTGGATAACCAAAGCAAGGGAGGATTGGAGGAATGATGAATAAGTATGGAAACCCATTCAAAAGTTACAAAAAGATCCCAATACATATGATACATTTATTTGGAAAAATGATTCCTTATGGTACAAATATCACTTATATATTTGTAATAATTCCAAACTAAAACAAAACATTCTTTTGTAATCACACACCTCTCGCTTAGGAGGACACTCAGATTTTTAAAAACTTATTGCAGGTTGAAGAAAGATTTTTTTGGGGTGGCCTTAAATCTAATATTCAAAAGTTTGTGGCCGAATTTTTGGTTTGCCAACAAAATAAAGTTGAGACAATTAAGACCCTAGGTATTCTATAGCCTTTATCCATTCCAAGTCAACGTTGGAAGGAGGTTTCAATGGATCTTATCATAGGTTTACCTTAGTCCAAAGGAAAGAGTGTCATCACGGTGGTGGTTTATAGACTTACCAAGTATGCACACTTTTGTGCATTATCTCATCCCTTTAAAGTGAGTACATTTGCTACTGCATTGATGGAAACAATTCAAAATCTACATGGAAACCCAAAGATTATTGTAAGTGATAGAGATCCCATTTTCACTGGAAATTTTTGGATGGAATTATTTTCTTGTTTTGGTACTCAACTATCTCATAGCTCATCTTATCATCCTCGATTCGGTGGGAAAACTAAGATAGTGAAAAAATGTTTGGAAGGATATCTTCATTACTTTGTATCTGATAAAAAAACACGATGGGTCAATTGGTTACCTCTCGCTAAATGGTGGTATAACACTTCCTTCCACATTGTAGCAAAAATGAACCCATTTATGGAACTTTATGGATATCATCCACCATCCATCACATTATCTTTAGGAGAAAATTCTAATGTTCTAGCAGTGGAAGATCACATCAAGAATCAACAAAAAGTTCTAAAACTCTTAAAGGATAACCTAATTTTGGCACAGAATTGAATGAAACATTAGGCATATCAACGTCACAGTGAGAGAAGTTTTGATGTAGGTGACTGGGTATTTTTACGGATACAACCATACAAACAAATGTCCCTCAAGAAATCTAAGAAGGATAATAAATTATCACCAAATTACTATGGTCCTTACAAGTTGTTGCAAAACATTGGTACTATGGCATACAAATTGGAGCTTCCTACATCTTCCCAAATGCACCCATTTTTCCATGTTTCATGCTTAAAGAAGGTTATAGGTGACAAAATTCTGGTTCAAACAATATTGCTAGAACTTGACGAGGAAGGAAAAATCATATTGGAACCTGAAGCAGTCACAGAAACAAGAACTCGACAGCCTCGGAATCGATCAATTTCAAAGTATCTCATCAAGTGGAAGAACTTAGCCACTAAATATTCCACATGGGAGGATGATAATTTTATATAGAAGCATCCAAAAATACTCAAGCGTTGAGGAAAACACTTTTTTGAAGGAGAGGGGCATGTTAGTGCTCTATATTACTAGTGTAGTCCCTTATTGCTGTTAATGTAGCCCCCTTATTGTTATTTTTGTACCCCTGTAGTCCCCATATTATTATTATTGTGCCCCATAATAGCTCGCTATTGTTATCATTGGGCCCTTACATTATTATTGTTAGGTCAGATAGGATTATATTGTAATCCCATGGATTCCTATATATAGAAAGGATGTTTTTTCATTTGAATCATCGAAAAAAATTTCAATTATGAAATGTAAAATAGGTTTCCCCCTCAAAGAGGCTGATTTCTAAAGCATTGATCTATCTTTTCTTCTATTTTGTGAGTTGGTTTCATAATAGACTTAGTGCTAGAACGTAGTGTAGGAATAGAGGATGACTTATAGCAGTTGTGTGATAGAATTATGATGAGGTTCTAGAGATGCTATAGTGTTATGCAGGTTATAGAGGAATTTTAAATAGTACAAGAGGTCCTATAGATGCTAGAGATAATGGACAAGCTCTGGAAGAGTTGTAGTACTAGATGGAGGTCATATGTTTCTAGGAGATGTGGTTTATGAGTTTTATGTATTTTTTTATGGAATTATATGTAGTTTCTATTATGGCCTAAATCTACCTTAGGTTGAGAAAGGAAAAATCTAGGGTAACATCAAATTACGCTTAACCTGGTAGCTAGCCCTACCAGATTGGGAGAGGGCTCTCTCCTTGTCAATCTCAGCAAAACAAATAAAATGATCAATGAGGCTTGAGATGACTTAATATGAAGACTGATTTTAGGCTAGGTATGTGTGCAAAAGAGTTTGATTGAATTTGTGGATGTTTTGTTGGATCAAATGGAAAGAAAAATTTTGGGTCTGGGGAATGAGGCTTAGTTTTGCAGAGATCTCAATGGGGCAAGGTAGGCAATTGATTTGAAACTTCAAATTGAAAGATATGGAGAGCTTTACATAGGTGAGGAGTTGAAGAGGGTAATAAACCTTCAGAGATCCTCTTCAAACAGCTGAAAACATGCATCACTAAACAAACCCTAGGTACAACTCTACAATTTTAATGGATTCTACCTTTATCCTTGTTTGTTTAAGTTAATAAGAAATAAGAGAGAAAATGGAATACATAAAACACAAGTAAACTTACATTTACAGAGAGAAACACAATATCAAAGCAAGATGCCACATGAATCCCATAGAGTGCTGCAAACCCTGGTCTATTCCTTTGCCAAACTGCAGAGATGAATGTACAATAATGCTAAAATCATTCCCAAAAGTCCAACCATGCTAATGACTGATAAAACATAAGATATAGGCAAAAAAAAACTCATCCTAGCCTCTAAGGGTCGAACTATTAATATTAGGAGTTGTTCCAAAAAAATTTAAATTGAGAACTAAAAAGTAGGTAGTGGAACAACTTGCCTCGAAAAACTAGGAAACTGATTCATTTAATTGCAAACTACCTTTTGATGGATGAATCTACCTCTATGAGTGAAAATTTATCAAAATTACATCAAAATCCATAATGTCACATTAAATTACATCATGATTTTGAAAACTAGAAGGAAAAAAGTCAAACTGTGAAAAAACTAGGCGAAAAACAGAGTTTTTGACCAAAAGTGAGCAAAATTCCTCCAATGCGCTGCGCTTGATTTCCCTATGCGTAGCGCCTGTTTGAAGCTGATTTTGGAGGCCTTCCCGGTGTCCAAATTTGCTCCAAGTGAGTGTGTTGGAAAGGTCTTCCTGTCAAATTTCCATCACAAGTGGAATTTTTGAATTTGGCCTCCATTTTCCCCTCCAAAACTAAGTTCTCCCAATACTGCTTCCTGTGTGTCGAAAAAGGGGCAGAAAGGTCATTTTTGGGGTGTTTTTGACATTTTTGGAAGTCCAAAACCTGTCAAAATTTCTTGGCCATTGGTAGGCATGCGTATTCTTCATGAAAAATCCAAAAATTTTGATTTTTCATCAAAAGGAGTCCCCCATGAAAAGCGAGCGCCAAGTGGCGCGGCGCATTGGGCAGAAAAACTTGTTTTTTAAGCCAAAAATTTCAAAATTACAAAACGTGTCCCAAATTTTTTGAAATTTGGGCAGAGTGTCCTCCATTAAGTGCTGTGTTGGGCCAAGGAAGCCTCAACCAATATCTAAAGTCTATCATGCTTTTGTCGCCTCCTTGATGCCTTCTTCAACTTGGCCTTCAATATCTCAATTCTTGCTTTGCACACATGGTTTCTCACCCAATAATGGTTGGCCATGTGCCTCAACATTTTTTTCTCTTTTTTGGCCTTCTCCAACAGCTTTTCCAAATGTATATTTACCCTTTCAAGCCAAGTTTCACGATCAGCTTCAATTTCTTGCTCAAGTGATGGCAACTTGGTTTTGCTCCTTTTGGCAGCTTGCCGATTCTCTCGTATGTTTTGCAGCTCCATAATGGTTTTCTGATCCTCTAGCTGCTTGTTTCTTTGCTCAAGGTATTTGATTATCCACTTGGCTCTTTTTAGGTTGAGGGAAAAAGCATTAATGTTTGATCGTTGCTCCTGAATGATCTCTTTAAGCTTTGAGCTTGGTGAGCCCAAATCGGTGTCATCATTCTGAATAAGAATGAAATCTGTCTCTTGCCCTCCTAAAGGCCCCTCATCATGTAATGGATGCTTTCCCCTATCTTGTACCTACTCTGATGATGGAGGAAGTGTTGATATTGCAACAAGATGATGAGCTTAGTGGAAAGGAGTCGCCTTCACTAAGTGGGCCCGCAGGCTATTTTTGGCGCAAAGTCTATTTTTAGACTATGTCTATTTTTAGACATATGGATCATGTTCTATGAGTTGAAAGATGCTATTTGTGGATGGTTGGTCAAGTCGGAAAAAATAGATGGACTTCTATTTTTAGACATACTGGGCAGAATCTATTTTTAGATTGCCAGTCTAAAAATATATATGTCGAATATTATTAGCTCTTAATAATATTTAGACTCTAAACATTATCTTATTCTCTTGGAGCACTTCAGTTAAGTGCACAGATGTGGCACAGGAGCTGGAAGAAGGAATTACGCTATTCCTAAGGGTTATGTGGAGCTATTTCATGGATACTTCAGTTAGAACTCATGTGATAGAGTTTAGTGGAGTTGATTGAGGAAGTTAGTGGAGTTGTATTAAGTTTAACTAATCTAAACATAGTTGAGCTATTTGTATTCAGTTTAACTAATTGATACAATTAGTGAGAGTGGTGTGAATTAATTATTAATTAATTCACTAATTATAAACTCATTAATCAACTAAAGAGTGTATCAATTAACTTGCATGACGTTTGGAGGCCATAGATAGGTGAAAGAGCAGGTTAACCATCGGTTGTGTGACTATATTGTTGCTATTTGCAACACACGTGATAGGTGGAGTAGCCCATGAGGATTAGCGCAGTTCAAGCCAGGTGGTTTATCTATTTAATGAAGCCATCCCATAGCATTAATTACGCAATAGAGGTTGGCTATCAAGTGGCAAAATATTGGAGCATGTGTTTTGCTAGATCTAGCTTGATAGTGTGTAGCAATTGAGAGTGTGCATGAGAACTTGTGAGGAGATTTTGTATTATGATTGTTACATGATCTCCATGACATATAATATACAGATAGTTGGGGTTTTCAGCTTTAATCTTTCCCATTAAATACTGTGTTCATATGTGTGATTGTTAGTGGTTTTAATGTATGCATGCAATTGATTTTATTTCCGCATGTGATGATCAATGGTAGAAGAGATTCTGTATTATGAATGAAGCTAAAATAGTGTGTGATCAGGAGAATCTCGGTGAATAATATCTCAGTTATTCAAATTTTCTACATGGTATCGGAGCGATATTGATCATTGGAGCAATTGCAAAACATTGAAGCGGTTGAGTTTTGTGCCAGTGGAATTCGAATTTGCAGCAGTGTTTTCTTTGTGTCGAAGTTGAGATGTCTTTCAATGGATTGCGATTGGAGTATGCCCTTGAGGTCAGCTCGAATTATATTTCATGGAAGGACAGGGTGGAGGCGGTGCTGGATGACAACGGGTTGAAGGAGCTCATAGATGCTGAAGTTGCAAAGCCTACTTCTAGTGATGCTGTCGTACTTGACGCATGGCAAAAGAAGACAGCAAAGTGTCGAAGGATTCTGTTGGAGGGTGTGAAGGATCACATAGTATCCAGCCTTCATGGTAAGGCTTCTCCATTCTTGATGTGGAAAGCTTTGATGGATTTATTCCAAATCAAGAGCGACCAGAGGAATTTCACGCTCAAGGATAGACTCAGAAACATAAAGATGGAGAAAGGCAACAGTATGCCCAAGTACCTCACGAAGTTCATGCAATGCAGGGATGAGATGGGAAGTGTGGGGGTGATTGTAGATGATGAGGACTTGGTGAGCTTGGCTCTCCTTTGGCTTCTGAAGAGTTGGCATTCCTATCAAGACTCTATCAATGGTCGGGAGAAATTGCCAGGATGGGAGCGACTTTGGTCAGATCTTGTGCAAGAGGAGATAAGGCGGAGTACCAGGGACAGATCATCATCAAAGAACTCTAATGAAGAGAAATGTGCTTTGGTTGCCAAAGCAAAGAAGGGGAAGAGAAAGAAAGCTTCTCATTCCAATGCGAAAGGCAAGAAGTAGGACATGTCCAAGGTGAAGTTCTTTCACTGTCACCAACAAGGACATTACACCACTAATTGTCCACAGAAGAAGAAAAATAAGTAGGCTGCTAGGACTACAGCTGGAGAGGCCTTAGCCTCACAGTTTGAGCTAGATTTTTCACTGATCACATGCTTGGTCTCAAGTGTGATGGGTTTAGTGTGGTTTCTGGACAGTGGTGCATCTTTTCACATGACAGGAGATCGAGATTTATTTACGGATCTGGATGAGAAAGATCTTGGAGTGCACATCGAGATGGGTGATGATGCTAGATACAGTGCGACCGGTATCGGTACCATTTCCTTTGAGAAGGATTCTGGTAAACCCTTCGTATTGAAGGAAGTGATGCATGTTCCAGGATTGAAGAAGAATCTTATCTCTGTGGCGATGTTAGAAGACAAGGGATATGATGTTGTCTTTAGCGAGGGAAAGGATTTCCTATGCAGTAAGGCAACTGATGAGACTCAGAGGATAGGGGTTCGAGTTAAGAACCTTTATCAATTGTAGGTAGATGGCTATGCAGCAATTGCAGGCAAGGCAGAAGGAGTGGTGAGCCGGGATGATGGCGAGTTGTGGCACAGCAGATTGGGCCACCTTCACCATGGAGCTTTGAAGATACTGCAATAGATTTATACTAGGCTTCCTAAAGGCACTCTTGCGTAGTCAGATCAGTGCAAGGGCTGTACCCTTGGAAAATTTGTGAAAGCCACCTTTCACGAGAAGGATAGTCATGCCATGGCGATCCTTGAGAGAATTCACACAGACGTATGTGGACCTTTCTCAGTAGCTTCGACAGCAAAGCACAGGTATTATGTGATATTTGTTAATGATTTTTCTCGGAAGTGCTGGATCTTCTTCATGCAGAAGAAGAGTGAGACATACTCAAAGTTCTATGAGTTCAAGGCGCTGGTTGAGAAAGAATCGGGGAAGCAGGTGAAGGCTCTTAGGAGCGACAATGGTGGTGAATTCATCTCTGGTGAATTCAAGGATTTTTGTAGTGCAGAAGGAATTCAAAGAAAGCTTATAGCACCTCATAACCCACAGCAGAATGGGGTTGCTGAGCGGAAGAACAGAACGATCGTGGGTGTTGCACGGGCGATGTTGCATGATCAGGGCCTACCCATACACTTGTGGGCGGAGGCATGCAATACTATATTATATGTGCAGAACAGTTGTCCTCACAGGATACTTGGCATGAATACACCCGAGGAGGCGTTTTCTGGTAAGAAGCCTGATATTTCCCATTTGAGGATTTTTGGTTCACCTGTTTACATTCATGTGACGAAGGATGCCAGGAAGAAGCTAGAGCTAACTACAGAGGTTGGGATATTTGTGGGGTACACTGATACACCCCACAACTATCATGTGTATTTTCCAGACAGTTGCAAGATTGTTGTGCGACAGTATATCAAATTTCAGGAGGAGAAAGCCATGAAGTGTTCGCTTGAGAGGGGGCCACACTTGCATGCAGAGGAGGAGCTATTAGTTCCTAAGGATGAGCCTTAGGATGTGGATTAGCCACAAGAGGAGGTTCATGGAGTGGAAGAGACCACTCAGGCAGCGCCAACCATCAGAGGGCAGAAGCGCACTACATAAGCTGAGCGACTGGCTCAAGATGCATAGAAGGTTGTAGGAGCACCTACATCACAGTGCAGATAGAGACAGTCACCTGAACGGTATACTGGATACATGGCTCTCATGAGCAAGTGTATCGTGACAGAGCCATCCTCTTTTGAGGAAGCTGTGGAGGACCTCGCATGGGTAGATGCCATGATGGAAGAGTATGATTCGATTGTCATAAACAGTGCATGGGAGATTGTACCGAGGCCAGAGGGAAAATTAGTGGTGGGTTCAATATAGATCTACAAAGTGAAGCAGGCAGCTGACGGGAGTGTGGAGAAGTACAAGGAAAGATTTGTTTCTCGAGGCTTTTCGCAGACAGAGGGGATCGATTATGAGGAGACCTTTGCACCTGTCGCAAGGTATTCTTCCATACGGACGATTCTAGCTCTCTCAGCGTAGATGAGGTGGTACATTCATCAGATGGATGTGAAGACTACGTTCCTTAATGGAGTCATTGAGGAGGAGGTGTACATAGAGTAGCCCAAAGGTTTCAAGATCTTCAGCAGCGAGTCGCATGTGTGCAAGCTCAAGAGAACATTGTATGGGTTGAAACAAGCACCTCGTGCTTGGTACACACGGATAGACAATTATTTCACTAGACTTGGATTCTCCAAGAGTGAGGCAGATCTAAACCTATACCAGATTGTGGTGGAGGGTAAGTTGCTGATCATTGTACTTTATGTAGATGATTTGATTTTGACAGGTGATGAGCTGTTGATACTCTCATGCAAGGAGGATCTTGCAAAAGAGTTTGAGATGAAGGACTTGGGCCTCCTTCATTATTTCCTGGGATTGGAAATTTGGCAGCGCAGTGATGGAATGTTTGTTTCTCAGGGTAAGTATGCCCGGGAGATACTGGAGAAGTTCAACATGCATGGCTACAAGCCTGTTGATGCTCCTCTTCCTGGTGGATGGAGGAAGAAGGATGCTACTTCAGTGGAGGTAGTGGATGTCACTATTTATCGACAGTTGGTGGGGTCGCTTATGTATCTGGTCAATACACGGCCCGATATATGCTATGCAATTAACCAGCTTTCATAAGCTATGGTTAAGCCTACCAAGCTCTTTTGGAAGGCGGGGAAGCATGTATTGAGATATCTCAGAGGCACATCAGGATATGGATTGTGGTATAGACAGTCGGATGAGGTGAGGCTATGTGGCTTCACGGATGCATATTCGGCAGGGAGCCCAATGGATAGAAAGAGCACATCTGGAGGGATTTTCAGTATCGGGTCAACAACAGTTTCTTGGTACAGCAGGAAGCAGAGATCCGTGGCACTCAGTTCAGCAGAGGCCGAGTATATGGCAACAATTTTGGCTGCATGTGAGGCTATATGGATGAGGAAGATCCTGGTCGGGTTGTTCGGTTTACACTTAGAGCCTACTATGATTTATTGTGATAATCAGAGTTGCATCAAACTCTCGGTTAATCCAGTATTTCATGATAGATATAAACACATTGACATCCGGTATCATCATATCAGATATTGTGTGCAGCGGAAGATCATGTTACTTTCATACATTCCCACGGAGGATTAGGATGCTGATATCTTGATGAAGGCGCTCACCAGCAGCAAATTCGAATACCATAGGGGCAGGATAGGGGTTGCAGATAATCCATATCTTGTTGAGAGGGAGTGTTAATATTGCAACAAGATGATGAGCTTAGTGGAAAGGAGTCGCCTTCACTAAGTGGGCCCGCAGGGCTATTTTTGGCGCAAAGTCTATTTTTATACATATGGATCATGTTCTATGAGTTTCAGGATGCTATTTGTGGATGGTTGGTCAAGTCGGAAAAAATAGATGGACTTCTATTTTTAGACATACTAGGCGGAATCTATTTTTAGATTGCCAGTCTAAAAATAGATATGTCGAATATTATTAGCTCTTAATAATATTTAGACTCTAAGCATTATCTTATTCTCTTGGAGCACTTCAGTTAAGTGCACAGATGTGGCACAGGAGCTGACAGAAGGAATTACGCTATTCCTAAGGGTTATGTGGAGCTATTGCATGGATACTTCAGTTAGAACTCATGTGACAGAGTTTGGTGGAGTTGATTGAGGAACTTAGTGGAGTTGTATTAAGTTTAACTAATCTAAACATAGTTGAGCTATTTGTATTCAGTTTAACTAAATGATACAATTAGTGAGAGTGGTGTGAATTAATTATTAATTAATTCACTAATTATAAACTCATTAATCAACTAAAGAATGCATCAATTAAATTTAGTGCATGGACGGTTTCAGTGGAGACCAGTGCAGAGATAGGTGAAAGAGTAGGTTAACTATCAGTTGTGACTATACTGTTGCTATTTGCAACACACAGATAGGTGGAGTAGCCCATGAGGATTGCGCAATTCAAGCTAGGTGGTTTATCTATTTAATGAAGCCATCCCATAGCATTAATTACGCAATAGAGGCTGGCTATCAAGTGGAAACAGATTGGAGCATGTGTTTTGCTAGATCTATCTTGATAGTGTGTAGAAATTAAGGGTGTGCATGAGAGCTTGTGAGGAGCCTTTGTACTATGATTGTTACATGATCTCCGTGACATATAATATACAGATAGTTGGGGTTTTTAGCTTTAAGCTTTCCAATTAAATACTGTGTTCATATGTGTGATTGTTTGTGGTTTTAATGTATGCATGCAATTGATTTTATTTCCGCATGTGATAATCAATGGTAGAAAAGATTCTATATTATGCATGAAGCTAAAATAGTGTGTGATCAGGAGAATCTCGGTGAATAATATCTCAGTTATTCAAATTTTCTACAGGAAGCGAGACCCCTTCCACCCTGGGTGGAGATAATACTCGCCTGGCTGCTGCAAACAACCTTCTAGTCCCTTTTGATAGGTGAAAAACACCGGCACACTAGTGGTCTATGTCTCATGACCCTCCTGCTGATGTGAAGGTCCGCCTGTCTCATGAAAAGCTCCCGGAGGTATCTGAGGAGCCGTGAAGAACTCATGAGAAATTAAATCCTCCCATGAGATGTCCTGTAAACCAAGCTGATGCATGACCACAATTTTGATGAGTGAAAAATGATATATAATTTTATACTGTTGCTGAGGAGTTTTCTTTTGCAATAGGGTGGTCATCTTTTCAATATTTCGGCACATGAAGTGGGGGAGATTCATCATTCTCAACCTGGTAAAGTGCATCAACAATCTGATGTGATAGGCATATAGGCGAGAAAACTGGCCCTCACAGCTGAAATACTTAATTATGAGTTTCATCAAGGGAGCATATGAGTCTTTGAGATATCGAAAGGGAAAAAATCTACTGAGTTGTCTCAAATAGCTAGGCTTGATGTAAGGCTCATACTATTCTCTGTCAATTTGCTGCCTTTTATTCAACTGCTCTCCGACATTGGGAATACCAGTTGCTAGAGAAATAGACTCCAGTGTCAAGGTGAATGTCACACCTGCAAGAGTGACTTGACCATTATGTAAATGAAGCACAAACAACCTAGCCAACTCATGATGGTACTGGACTCTTGCAACCATCTCACAGAACTGATAACAGGATTGGTGTTGGAAGCATGTGATAGCAAGAAGGCAGGCCTGCAACTCAGCAAGTGAAGTAGGCTCCTCTTGTACATGTTTACCCCCCTTGTGAGGTCTCCTTGGTGCATGCATTTCGGTTGGAGAGTCACTGTGTGTCTCTTCATCTCAGTCATAGGAGGAATCTGACTCCATGTTTGCTAATATGAGAGTTTTCTTGATGAGTATGAAGAGATTTAAGTGTCTTTGATATTTTTCTGCCAAGTGTATGAAAATGTATGAAGGACTATGAAGGGAGAGGGTAAGAGGGATTTTGGGAATGTTGCTGACTAGAATTTGGAGAATTGAAGGGTTTTAGGGACAATTTTTAGGCTTTTGGGATAGCAATTGGGGCTTGGGAATTTTGTAGCTAGGGTTTTGGATAATGGGAATTGGGGATAGGGGTGAATGAATTTATGGATATGGGGTATAGTGAAATGGGTTAATGAAACCAAAAAATAAGTGAGGGAATAAAAAGGTGAGGAATTGAGGGAGTGGATTTGGTAGCAAAAACACAAAGACAAACCCTAGGCAATTGTTTTTTGATCAAATTTGGAAGGAGGTAGCATTTGAATTTTATCTCACTAAACCACCATAAATCTTAAGAAAAATTCTTCACTAGCAATGGAGGGTATCTTAAATTACTTGCACACCACGTATTTTGAGCAAATTTGGAAAATTCGGGAAGTTTAAGGTGAAAACGGGCTTTGAAGCTCTGTGCACCACACCTTAAACCCAGTGCATCATGCCTGCTCTATGCATCACGCCTGTATGTTTCTTGCATTGTGGAGGGTGTTCCAATGCACCGCGCCTGCTCTATGCACTGCACCTCAAGCCCAATGTGTCGCGCCCATAAAATTCGCACAATTTTCCCTCAAATTTGCTCGTTTTCTCCAACACGAATTTCTCTTGTTCAATTTTTCTTCTTTGAATGCCAATGAGCTCTTTGAAGATGATCAAAAGGTTTATATACAAGAGATTTTAATTTTTCACTCATAAAACACACTTTTATAATGTTTGCATTGTGACTTATTCTTTCAACTCTGTTTTGGGCAGTTTTCTTTATTTGTGCCTTTGATTAACTGAATGACTTGATTTTTGTTTGCCTTGCAGGGGATGGAGTTTCTGAAGCTTGAAAAGGTGACCAAGGTTGCCTATTGAAGTTATTTACATATGAGAGAACTTGAAATTACATCAAATTTATACATAAAAAGATAAAATACTCTGTTTTTCCTCAAAACAGAGTTTTGAGGAAAAAATCATTTCTGGGCATATGATGACGGAATTTATTTGGTACTGGAAATTTATTCAACCTCCTCATGTGCCTGCTGACCATTATTGGACATTTTGAAGACCTTGTTGATGAAACCCTAGACCTAATGGGACATAAAACCCTAAAAAAGACTCTTGAAAATTTAAAGACAAAAAGTGACTGCAGAGGATCTTGATGAATGGAAATGACCCAACAGTTAAAGGACATGAGGGAAAATGTACAACAAGCCACTACTGTCAGATGATCCATGCTCCTAATGGAATGTAGCTGACTGAGCGAGACACCTAATATGCAATGCAACACGAGAATTTGATCACTGACGGAGGGATGAAGATACCGACACTAACAGTTTCATGATGAGAAAATTCCTGTAGAAGATCAACAATATGTCCTCAACATGCTCCTGAATTTTGGTTGGTATAAACTATGAGGAAGAATGGAAAGGAGGACTAACTCAAGTTGTCATTAGGTCACAGAGAATTAATAACACTGGCCATCATCTTGAGAAAAGAGTTATAACATAGTCCAACAAATAAATAAAATCGTTACTCTATTTTGAAGGTTTTTTCCTCCATACACTATGTTATCACTCAAAAAAAGAGAAACATCATTTTACATAGTCTTAGGTGTTCATTTTTCAAAGGTATGGTCATAGATTTCATTTGTCATTTGTTGGTAAAGATCTTTTTTTTTTTTCTTATTAGCTTATCCTAAGGTCAAAACCCACCGCTATCAAAGTATTTTCATGTCACATCAATCATTATTTCCTGAAAAATTCCATTTACCAAGCTTATAAATCTGAAAAGGTCATTTCAGCCAAGATTTCCTGTTTTCGTAGCGAATTTCATGGTAAAAACGAAGTTTTTTCTACCAAATTACTTATACTTTCGTAGCAAAACTGCCAAGAAATACACTAAGTACGCTACGAAAAGAGGTATTTTTGTCTATATTTTTAAGTTAGGTGCTAGGTGTCAGTTAATGATTAGAACTGTTAGGGTGAGTGTCATGCGAGTCAGTTAGGGTTAAATCAAAGTACAATGGTCATGTCTGAGGTCATCACTTCTATTTTTCGCATGTATAAGTCATGATGAAGGCTTGAGTTGTCATCGAAACTTTAAAATCTTTCCCAATTGAGTCTTCTCATTCCTTTCTTCATCTTTGCATGGCATTGAGTTCTCGAGAGCTGTTTCATCAAGCCAAGCTGGTCACAGGCATTTTCAAGCAATTTCAGGTGTCATTGATCAAGTGAGGGAGAGAAGGTATAAAATCACAATGGCTGCAAAGAGGAAGACCAAAAAAGGGTGCCACTCTCTCAGATGTGAGCCATCAAACATGAATTTGCTGAATGAAGACACAACTACCTTAGAATTTTTCATAAGAATAGGGTGTTTGCAGTTTTTCCAAAGATTGCAAGGATGCCATGTGCAGGTTTCTAAGGAGTTTTCCATCAGTTTCAATGGGACAAATTCAAAGGTGGGGATGTTAAACCTCAGAGTAACTCGAGAAACCATTGCAGGAACAAGAAGAATTCCTAGAGGAGGAGAGCAATGGTTCAAAGGTTTCAAGTTCACTATGCAGGAATGTAAGGAATTTATCAAGCCAAATCATAGTGAGATTGATCTCACAAATGTCATCCGAAGGAGCTACATGAAAGACAACTTCTCAAAGTTGTTGCTAATCATTCAAAAATACTTCACTTGTGAAGGGAGGTACCACATGGTTTACTAATACCATTTCAGGCTTTTGCTACATTTTGTTGGTAAGAGGTCTCTTGATTTACCTTTTTACTTATACACAAGTTTATCCAAAATGTTATATAAATTTCGGGCTAAATTTGAAGGAAATGGAACCTCACCATTTCATCATGGTTTCATAAAGTTGCTAGTTTTAGAAGAGTTAAAAAGATTAGGCAGAGACTAGTCATCTTTTATGTTTGTCAGTGGTTTTGAAGTGGATGCCATCACCCCTAAAAGAACTCCAAAACCTAGAGGTATTGTTATGAAACCAACTCCAAAAATAGAAGAGATAAGAGATCAATGCCTTATAAATTAGCCACTTCGAGGGGGAAACCTCCAATACATTACATAAATGAACAATTCTTGGATGATTCAAATGACCAAAACGTCCCTTCTATATATAGGAGTCCATGGGGCCACAATGTAATCCTAGCTGACCTAACAATAATAATGTAAGGGCACAATAATAAAAATATGGGGGTTATAGGGGTACAACAATAACAATAAGGGGGTTCCCCTAGCAACAATAATGGACTATTTATCAAGAGATCATGTCCAAGTTCAAAAAAATGCTCAAAAATGAAAGTGCTCAGAAGTGGTTGGAATCTAAACAACTAGAAAGGTCTCATTGCTGCGATTTTGGTGCTGTGAATAGTTCTCAAAATTGAGGTCATATGCAGAAGTTATAAAGGTTTGAAAGGCCCAGTGAACTCCAAAAATGAGTTGACCAAGTTTGACCTTGTTAAATTTGGAAAATTTTAAAAAGGAATATTCTAGGAAAATTCCCTAGAATATTCCATTCGGGCATATCAGACTTCTACAAGTGGCATTGGACGGTTGGTTGATGGATTGACATTATAGTTTTTTTTGGTCAATTAGAAGGTGCCACGTGGTAAGCCCAGAGGCCACCACGTGGCCCCAGGCCGGTGGAAAATCCGCATTACAATTTTTTTTTATCTTTGCAGGATTCAAACCGTGGTCAATGGGCTACCAGCCCATAGGACCGACTAGGCGGGTTGTGCGTTAGTTCTTATATATTTCAAGTTGACGAAACTTTCTGTTGGCGGTAAAGGGAGCTAGCCCCTTAAGGCTATCCCACACCTCATGGCACTCCATGTGACTAGGCCCAGACGACCAAGTGCTTACAACAAAAGTGGAAATTTGTTAAAGAAAATTAATTAGCACTAAAAAGTGGATTAGCCACTACTCTCAGTCATTAGTGCACAAAATGTGTTTTGTTTTTAAAACAGGATTAACCACCCTTAATCCTTGATTAAATTTAAACTAATCCAGATTAAAGGGATGACAGAAATTATGGCGGACCCGACATTTTCGGAGGTTAGTCATATTTAGCACTCCTAACTCGAGTTCCTCCAGTTTTGGAGGAGGTTTTCAAGGGATATTAGGCAAAATTTGTTTTTTCCATAACTCCTTCATTATTCGACCAAATTAGGTGCAAAAATAGTCAATTTTGGGTATTTTCGACATTCTAAGCAGTTTGGCACATGTTTCAAGATGAAAAGAGGTCATCTTACATAGTTCTATATTCAAGGAAGATCAAGGAGCCATCAGGGCCATCATGGAGAAGGTAGTGTATAGGGCTTTCTTTATCTATTTTATGTAAATGAATAGTCATCTCTGGCTATTTCATACCTTTTGAAGTTGATTTTATAGATATTTTTTCCTATTGAGTCTTATTTTCACTTATACTTACATTTTGAGCAAATTAATACATGAGGGATATGCCATTGGGAGCTGGACCAGTAGATGTAGCCCAAGAGGGGTGAACTGCTTCAAAAATTTGCTGAGTAATGTGCTTTGTGAAGTTTATTTCTCTGTTCTTTATTTCTTTACAATGATAAATAGTTAAAATACTTAATCAATCCTCACACAGAAGTGTCATTAACAAAGCCAAAACTATTTTTTTAACCTACAATTTAAGGAGAACCTTAAGCACACATAATTATTACTGTTTGGATACTTAGCACAACATAGATAATATAATCCATTCAGATCAGTCGTTATTAGAGCTAGAGTTCTACTCACATTATTGTTCTTGTGAAAGTTTTGTTTAACTTTTTGCAAGGTTTTTGATGCTTATTATGTTGGGTATGTGTTATATTCTTTCCACTACTAAGCACGTGCGGGGGGGAAATAGCCCCCCCTTTGCACTGGGCGCAACGGGGGAGGGTCACAGGGGGGGCGGTAGCCCCTCCTGTTGCGGTCCGAGGTAGCACCCCGATGAAAATTTTTGGTCCTTAATTTCCGGTGGGTAGTCTGCGTCCATGGTTTTGTGCATGGTTTTGCACATGGTTTTGGGGTACGATGGTTTTTGGCCCATGGTATTTTTGTAGATCTGGTCAAGGAAACTATGGTTATGTTCTAATCCAGGGTTAATGGATTAGGGTTCATGTATGCTTCGGCATGTATATATATGTGTTGTAACACTAAAAGGAATATAATGAAAAATCAAGCTGGTCATCCCGATTTGGGATCCAGGGGAAAGTCTCTGTGTTTATTTGTTTTATGTTTTATGCTCTCGCTATTGTTTATTTTTTGTTATAATATTTGTGTGTAGATAATTTCCATTCAGGGTTAAAACCTACAAGTGTTATCAGAGCTGTTTCAACTTCAAGGGGACGCCTTTGCTGATGAGGGTTTTTTGCTTGGGCGTGATGTAGACCCTGTTCAGTGGGAGATCTGTGGGATCGATTCTTGCAGTGAAAGAAGATGGCGAGCAGTGGAAATATAAATATCAAGAAATTTAATGGTCAGAGTTTTGAGTTGTGGAAGCTCAAGATGGAGGATCTGCTGGTGGATAAAAATCAGTGGATCATGGTAGATCTGGGTACTAAACCAATGGCAATGTCAGATGAAGAATGGAAGAAGCTGGATTGGAAGGCAAAGAGCACAATACGATTGTGTGTCTCAGATTTAGTATTGTTGAATGTATCTAGGGAAGCTATGGTGAAGACCTTGTGGGACATGCTAGGGACTTTGTACCAATCTAAGTCTCTGATGAATAAATTGTTCCTAAGGAAAAAGTTGTATAACCTGCAGATGAAGGATGGAGACTCAGTGACAGAGCATCTGAACGCCTTCAATACTGTGGTAAGTTAGCTGTCATATATTGATATTAAAATCTTAGATGAAGATAATTGCATCAGTTTGTTGTGTTCTCTACCAGACTCGTGGGACAGTCTGGTTATTGCAATAGGTAGCAATACAATTACCTTGAATTTTGATGACATTGTCTCAGCCTTGCTGTCGGAGGAAATGAGATGGAGAAATATGGAGGGTCAGAATGGAGATGCTTTATCTGTATGAGTAAGGTCCCAAAACATAAACAAGAATAAGGTTTCGAGTGGGAGATCTAAATCTAGAGGGAGATCTAAATCTCCTAGAAAGTTTGTAAAGGTGTGTTGGAAATGTGGAAAGGAAGGGCACTACAAAAAGGACTGTGGATCTAAAGCTCCTAAGAAAGGAAAGGGATCTGATGATGCTCCTTCTGCAAAGGCAAAAACCACCTCGGATGAAGGTGGGGATGTGTATTTGGCTTCTTCTTCAAATACAAATGTAGATCATGAGTCATGGTTGATTGACTCGGGTGCATCCTTTCACTTCACTCCCCATAGGGAGTGGTTCTGCGAGTATGAGAAATATGATGGCGGCGACGTATTCCTAGGAGATGATAGGAAGGACAGAATCGTCAAACGTGGAAAGGTCAAGCTGAAGCTGCAAGGTGGAAAGATCAAAAAACTTCCTGGTGTTCTACATATTCTTGCATTGGCCAGAAATCTGATTTCTGTAAGCAAGATGGATGATGCAGGTGTAAAAATAGTGTTCGAGAAAGATGCCTGTAAGATGGTTCGAGGAGCACTGGTATTAATGCGGGGAGTTCGAACTGGAACTCTGTACATGCTACAAGGTAGCACTATTATTGGTGGGTGTAAATGTTCTATGGCTCCTGAAAGTGGAATGGAAATCCTAGTTGTCTCTGGAGAAAAGACCATGCTATGGCATCAAAGGCTTGGACATATTGGAGAGAAGGGCCTTTAGATATTGCATAGAAATGGTATGGTAGAAGGTATGTCTAATTGCTCTCTAGATTTCAATTTCTGTGAACATTGTGTATATGGGAAGTAGAATTGGGTGAGTTTTTCTTCTGGTGCTAAGAGGGCGAACAAGATATTAGAACTTGTGCACAGTGATGTGTTTGGACCTGTGTCAGTTCCTTCATTGGGAAAGTCTATGTACTATGTTTCATTCATAGATGACTTCTCAAGGAATACATGGATATATTTCTTGAGGAAGAAATTTGAAGTCTTTGAAAATTTTAAGGAATTTAAGGCTCTTGTGGAAAAATAGACAGAGAAGAAGATAAAGGTGCTGAGGAAAGATAATGGTGGGGAGTTCTGCAAGAAGGAATTTGAAGAGTTTTGTAAGAAGTGTGGTATATCACGGAAGAAGAATACTCCGTACACACCTCAGCAAAATGGAGTTCCAGAAAGAGTGAACAGAACACTGATGGAAAAGGCAAGAAGCATGCTCAGTGGTACCGGGTTAGGACAAGAATTCTGGGCAGAGGTAGTGGAGTCTGCATGTTACTTAGTTAACAGATCACCTTCATCAGCATTGGAGGATAGGACTCCAGATGAGGTATGGACTGGTAAGAAACCCTCTCTTTCACATCTAAGGGTATTTGGATGTGATGCATATGTACATGTTCCAAAGAAGAAAAGGACCAAGTTGGATAATAAATCTGAAAGGTGCATCTTTATTGGGTATAAGGATGGTTTAAAGGGTTACAAGCTTTGGAACCCAGAAACAAGGAAGGTTGTGTACAGATGAGATGTGGTGTTTAGAGAGGTGAAAGATGTTGTTAAACATGAAATCATACCAAAGGAACCTGAGAAGATAGAGTTTGAGCTAAAGGAGGATGAATCAGACTCTACAACAGAAGAAGACTCAGAAGATGAAGAGCCACAAACTCCAGCTTTGAGAAGACCGGTTCGGGAAAGAAGGCAACCAGAAAGGTATAGTCCATCTGCTTTCTGTTCAGGTTTTGCCTTAACTATAACTGATGATGAACCCAGAACTGTCAAGGAGGCAGTAGATTTAGAGGATGGAAAACTCTGGAAGGAGGCCATGGTTGATGAAATGGCATCCTTGCACAAAAATGATGCATGGTATTTGGTGGAGTTGCCGGCTGGAAGGAAGCCCATTGGGAGCAAATGGGTGTTTAAGAAGAAGATGAATGTAGAAGGCAAGGTGGAGAAATACAAAGCTCGGTTGGTAGCGAAAGGTTATTCCCAGGTGCCGGGAATTGATTTTGGTGATATATTTTCTCCTGTTGCCAAAGTCACTTCTATTAGATTACTTTTATCTGTTGCTGCTGCATTTGATTTTGAGATAGAACAGATGGATGTGAAGACAACATTTCTTCACGGGGATCTAGAAGAGGAGATCTACATGAAGCAACCTGAAGGCTTTATGGTGAAGGGTAAGAAATAACTAGTATGCAGGTTGAAGAAGTCTCTGTATGGGTTAAAACAGTCACCAAGGATGTGGTATCAGAAATTTGATACCTATATACGGGGACTTGGCTTCACCAGAAGCAAGGAGGATCACTATGTTTATTTTAAATTAATTGGTGACTGTGTTATTTATTTAGTCTTGTATGTGGATGATATGTTGTTGATTGGAAATGACAAAGAAATTATCCAAGATTTGAAGACCCAACTATTCTCCAAATTTGACATGAAGGATCTTGGTGCTGCAAACTATATTTTGGGCATGGAAATTAAGAGAGATCAAACAAAAAGGAAGCTCTGGTTAAACCAGAGGAAGTACGTTGAGACTATATTGCAGAGGTTCAATATGTAGGATAATAAACCGGTGAATGTTCCTATTCCTGTAGGTGTAAAGTTGTCTACTGAGCAGTGTCCCAAGACACAAGAAGAAGAGGAGAATATGTCCCATGTTCCATATGCAAGTGTAGTGGGTAGCCTGATGTATGCAATGGTCTGTACTAGACCAGACATTGCACATGCAGTGGGAGTATTGAGCAGGTTTATGTCAAACTCGGGGAAGGAGCATTGGACGACAGTGAAGCGGGTTTTCAAATATTTACATGGCACTAGTGATTATGGCTTGTGCTACCAAGGAAGACCAGGATTGGAAAGAATGTTGACCATTTGGTGTTTTTTTGATGCAGACTGGGCTAGAGATCTGGACCAAAGAAGATCTATAAGTGGGTATGTGTTTAGCCTATTTGGAGGCGCATTCAGTTGGATGAGTAAAAGACAGACTGTAGTGGCTCTTTCAACTACAAAGGCAGAATACATAGCAGCCATTCATGCAAGCAAGGAAGCAGTTTTTTTGCAGAGATTGTGTTCAAGTATGGGGTTGGTACAACAAGCTATAAGGATAGACTGTGATAGCCAAAGTGCAATTTTCTTGGCTAAGAACCCTGCTTATCATTCAAAGAAAAAGCACATTGATGTTCAATATCACCTTGTTAGAGATATGGTTGAGGCTAAAAGGGTGTTGCTGGTAAAGGTTGACACTTTGAGAAATGTTGCAGATGCATTGATGAAGTCTGTGAGCACTCAGAAGTTCTCTTGGTGTAGAGAAAAAATTGTTGTTGAAGAATTAGGCCAATGACTAAGCTCTCCTGTGGCCCCCCGCGGAAAGAAAACAAAAAATGGGAGAATGTTGGGTATGTGTTATATGTTTGGTCCTTAATTTCCAGTGGGTAGTCCATGTCCATGGTTTTGTGCATGGTTTTGCACATGGTTTTGGGGTATGATGGTTTTTGGCCCCTGGTATTTTTGTAGATCTGGTCAAGAAAACTACGGTTATGTTCTAATCCAGGGTTAATGGATTAGGGTTCATGTATGTTTCGGCATGTATATATATGTTTTGTAACACTAAAAGGAATATAATGAAAAATCAAGCTGGTCGTCCCGATTTGGGATCCAGGGGAAAATCTCTGTGTTTATTTGTTTTATGTTTTATGCTCTCGCTATTGTTTATTTTCTGTTATAAGATTCGTGTGTAGATAATTTTTTTTCAGGGTTAAAACCTACATATTAGCTTGAAGATTAAGAGAGGATACGGTCAATTGGAAAGGACTTACAGTAATCCTCAGCCAAGGAGGGAAAGAGTGCCATTATCTTCACCTTCAATTTCACCTCCAAGAGAAGCAGAAGAAGCCATAAGAATGTCTTCAAGGGAAGGATAAATCCATGAAGATATTGATCCCAAAGAGGAAGAAAGGGTGTTTAGAAAAGCATTCCTTGATTTGACATAAATCGTGAGAGTCCTTTATCAAGAAAGGAATGAAAGGCTTGATGGAGAAGGATCCAAACTTCACAAGGAAGGACAAGGATTGTGAAGAGGCCATAATGATGAAGATAAATCCAAGAAGGGTAATGGAGGAAATGGAGACCATGGAAAGTCACCATCATCACCCTCATCTTCATCTTCATTGTCATCTACCTCTACATCCTCTTCAGTACATCATTCCCACAAAGTCAAGAACATGGGTAAAATTCATTTTCTTAAACTTAGTGTTAAGTTTGAAATGCCAAATTTTGATGGTGAAGTAAACGCAGAAAAGCTAGATAATTGGATTAGGAAATTAGAGGTCTACTTGAGAATTCAAAATTTTCATGATGATGAAACCAAAATCCAGCTAGCTTCATTGAGAATGGAAGGTGCAACTCTTTTTTGGTGGGAAGCCAAAACAAAGGAGGAGATCAAAAAATATGGTAAGATTATCTTAACATGGTTTGATCTCATTTCTACAATTTGATACCCATATATGGGGACTTGGCTTCACCAGAAGCAAGGAGGATCACTATGTTTATTTTAAATTAATTAGTGACCGTGTTATTTATTTGGTCTTGTATGTGGTTGATATGTTGTTGATTGGAAATGACAAAGAAATTATCCAAGATCTGAAGACCCAACTGTTCTCCAAATTCGACATGAAGGATCTGTGTGCTGCAAACTATATTTTTGGCATGGAAATTAAGAGAGATCGAGCAAAGAGGAAGCTCTGGTTAAACCAGAGGAAGTATGTCGAGACTATATTGCAAAGGTTCAATATGCGGGATAGTAAACTGATGAATGTTCCTATTCCTGTAGGTGTAAATTTGTTTGCTGAGTAGTGTCCCAAGACACAAGAAGAAGATGAGAATATGTCCTGTGTTCCATATGCAAGTGTAGTGGGTAGCCTAATGTATGTAATGGTATGTACTAGACCAGACATTGGACATGCAGTGGGAGTATTGAGCAGGTTTATGTCAAACCCGGGGAAGGAGCATTGGACGACAGTGAAGCGGGTTTTCAAATATTTACATGGCACTAGTGATTATGGCTTGTGCTACCAAGGAAGACCAGGAATGGAAAGAATGTTGGAAATTTGGTGTTTTTTTTATGCAGACTGGGCTGGAGATCTGGACCAAAGAAGATCTACAAGTGGGTATGTGTTTAGCCTATTTGGAGGCGCAGTCAGTTGGATGAGTAAAAGACAGACTGTAGTGGCTCTTTCAACTACAAAGGCAGAATACATAGTAGCCACTCATGCAAGCAAGGAATCATTTTTGTTGCAAAGATTGTGTTCAAGTATGGGGTTGGACAGTAAGCGATAAGGATAGACTGTGATAGCCAAAGTGCAATTTTCTTGGCGAAGAACCCTGCTTATCATTCAAAGACAAAGCACATTGATGTTCAATATCACTTTGTTAGAGATATGGTTGAGGCTAAAAGGGTGTTGCTGGTAAAGGTTGACACTTTGAAGAATGTTGTAGATGCATTGACGAAGTCTGTGAGCACTCAGAAGTTCTCTTGGTGTAGAGAAACAATGGGTGTTGAAGAATTGGGCCAATGACTAAGCTCTCCTGTGGCCCCATGCGGAAAGAAAACAACAAGTGGGAGAATGTTGGGTATGTGTTATATGTTTGGTCCTTAATTTCCGGTGGGTAGTTCGTGTTCGTGGTTTTGTGCATGGTTTTGCACATGGTTTTGGGGTACGATGGTTTTCGGCCCCTGGTATTTTTGTAGATCTGGTCAAGGAAACTACAGTTATGTTCTAATCCAGGGTTAATGGATTAGGGTTCATGTATGCTTCGGCATGTATATATATGTGTTGTAACACTAAAAGGAATATAATGAAAAATCAAGCTAGTCATCCCGATTTGGGATCCAGGGGAAAATCTCTGTGTTTATTTTCTATTATAAGATTCGTGTGTAGATAATTTATGTTCAGGGTTAAAACCTACATATTAGCTTGAAGATTAAGAGAGGAGAAGGTCATTTGGCAAGGACTTACAGTAATCCTCAGCCAAGGAGGGAAAGAGTGCCATTATCTTCACCTTCAATTTCACCTCCAAGAGAAGCAGAAGAAACCATAAGAATATCTTCAAGGGAAGGATAAATCCATGAAGATATTGATCAAAAAGAGGAAGAAAGGGTGTTTAGAAAAGCATTCCTTGATTTGACATAAATCGTGAGAGTCCTTTATCAAGAAACGAATGAAAGGCTTGATGGAGAGGGATCCAAACTTCACAAGGAAGGACAAGGATTGTCAAGAGGCCATAATGATGAAGATAAATCCAAGAAGGGTAATGGAGGAGATGGAGAGCATGGAAAGTCGCCATCATCACCCTCATCTTCATCTTCATCGTCATCTACCTCTACATCCTCTTCAGTACATCATTCCCACAAAGTCAAGGACACGGGTAAAAGGCATTTTCTTAAACTTAGTGTTAAGTTTGAATTGCCAAATTTTGATGGTGAAGTAAACGCAAAAAAGATAGATAATTGGATTAGGAAATTAGAGGTCTACTTGAGAATTCAAAATTTTCATGACGATGAAACCAAAATCCAGCTAGCTTCATTGAGAATGGAAGGTGCAGCTCTTTTTTGGTGGGAATCCAAAACAAAGGAGGAGATCAAAAAATATGGTAAGATTATCTTAACATGGGTGGATCTCATTTCTACAATTAAATAACAGTTTTATCCATTAACTCACATGCAGAAAGCCATAATGGATTGGAAAAATTTTAAACAGTTTAAAGGAAAAAAATTTCATGTTTATACCCAAGAATTTAGAAGAACCCTTTTACTAGGAATTGATTTGCATAGCCAAGAAAATTTACTGAAGTATATAGGAGGTTTGCATACTTACCTAAGACATACCATTCTCATGTTTAACCCTACAAGCTTAGATGAGGTTTGTGTTTAAGCCACAAAATCTTGATGGGAATGAGGAAAGTGAGTTTGAAGGAAAATGGAAGAAAAAGGGAAATGCATATTCTAGGAAAGAGAAGGGAAATTGTTTCTGCAAACATTGTTCTAAAACAAGCCATGATGAGGACCATTGTTGGAAACTTCAACTGGAGTTGAAACCAGAAAGTTTTAAAACCAAAGATAATGCCAAGGAAAAAGACGAGACAGTAGCAGTAGCCAAACAAGACTTAGGGTCTGAATCAGGAGATGAAACAAAAATCATAGCTATGGCACTAAAGAACTTGAAGGGAAAAGAGAATGAAACAAAACCCAGTTCTAGTATTTCTAACTGTCACATAGAGGCTCCAAATGAAAAGAAGAGAATTGAACTGTTTTATGTGAGGGTAATTTCCAAACACACAAAGATAGAGACACTATTTGACAGTGGGTGATAAGCGAACCTTATTTCTGAAGACTTAGTCAAGAAGCTAAATCTTGAAACCATTCCACATCATAAACGATATCCTCTTGGTTGAATTTGTAAGGATGAAGATTTATAGGTTTCAAAGAAGTGCATGTTGCGCTTCGCCATAACAACACATTTTATTGACACGATTGAATTAGATGTTGTTCCGCTTGATATTACAGGTGTGGTGTTGGGAAGTCCTTATTTGTATGACAGGAAAGCTATCTTCCATCGCCATGAGAACAAGTACCATTTATTCAAGGATGGCAAGGAGTTTATTGTGAGAACACATCGCAAAAAGCTAGACTCTTCTTTAGTGAATGTTGTGCAGATGAAAAGGCTTGTCAATGCAAGTCAAAATTTGACTTTATTGATGATTAAACAAAGAGAAGTTGTACGTAATCCTTTTCATGTTGATGTTGATGTAAATAATTAGTTGTTTCAGTCTGAAAGCAAGTTGTCTTTGGAAGAATATGACAAGAAATTGCAGCAATTGTCTTTGGTGTCGATCGATGTAGAAAACAAAGTGTCAGTGCAAAGTGGTGCAAAAATCCAAGAAAGGGTAAAGCATCCAAGTAGAGAAGGCACAAATTTTAGCAATGTTCATTGCTGGTTTCAAAATAGCAGGGTACCATGGCGAGGAAACTTGGTCGGGAATCGACACAAGTACAAGGCTAATTCAGCAGAAAATCGCCATGAGGAAATGATGCAAGGTGAATGTAATTTTTAGTTTCCTTTGAAGATAAACCAATATAGGAACAATATGTTTACTACAAATTTAAGTTGTTGTTGTGCAAATTTCGATAATTTGCAGCATGAAAAAGTCAAATTTAGCAACAGTCCGTCAACAGATTCAAGGAAAAATTTGTCGTTTTGTGAGAAGCTCCAATTAATAAAATCACGGAAATTTTAGTGGATTAAGATTGGAAAAGTGGAGATTCAGTCTCCTCATCTTCAGGTTCAGTAGTCCAGAGAACTTCTGGGGTCCAAAAGATTCCCAGTGGGGAGGTGTGATCAGGAGATCATGTCCAAGTTAAAAAACTTAAAAATGAAAGTGCTCAGAAGTGGTTGGAATCTAAACGACCAAAAAGGTCTCATCACTACGATTCTGGCATCGTGAATGGTTCTCAAAACCGAGGTCGTATGAAGAAGTTATGAAGGTTTGAAAGGCCCCGTAAACTCCAAAAATGAGTTGACCAAGTATGACTTCGTTAAATTTGGAAAAATAAAAAAAGTATATTTTGGGAATATTCCTCAGAATATTCCCCAGAATATTCCATTTGGGCGTATTAGACTTCGACAAGTGGCATTAGACGGTTGTTTGATGGATTGACGTTATAGTTTTTTTGGCCAATTAGAGGGTGCCACATGGCAAGCTCAGAGGCCGCCATGTGGCCCCAGGCCGGTGGAAAATCTTCGTTACAATTTTTTTTTATCTCCGTAGGATTCGAACCGTGGTCGATGGGCTACCAGCCCACAGGCCCGACTAGGCAGGCTGTGCGTTAGTTCTTATAAATATATGGAAGAAAATCATATTCCAAGTTAACGAAACTTTGCGTTGGTGGTAAAGGGGGCTAGCCCCCACCTCATGGTGCTCCATGCGACTAGGCTCAGATGTTCAAGCGCTTACAACAAAAGAGGAAATTTTTTAATGCAAATTAATTAGCATTAAAATGTGGCTTAGCCACTAATCTCAATCATTAGTGCACAAAATGTGTTTTGTTTTTAAAACTAGATTAACATCCCTTAATCCTTGATTAAATTTAAACTAATCTAGATTAAAGGGATGATGAAAATTATGGCGAACCCGACATTTTCGGAGGTTGGCCATCTTTGGTGCTCCTAACTGGAGTTCCTCCAGTTTTGGAGGAGGTTTTCCAGGGATATTGGGCAAAATTTGTTTTTGCCATAATGCCTTCATTATTCAACCAAATTTGTTGTAAAAATAGTCAATTTTGGGTATTTTTGACATTCTGAGTAGTTTGGAAGAGGTTTCAGGTGGAACAGAGGTCATATTCAGTGGTTTTAGCTTCGAGGAAGATCAAGGAGCCATCATGGCCATCATGGAGAAGGCAGTGTATTGGGCTTTCTTTATCTATTTTATGTAAATGAATAGTCATCTCTGGCTATTTCATACCTTTTGAAGCTGATTTTACAGATATTTTTTCCTTTTGAGGCTTATTTTCACTTGTACTTACATTTTGAGAAAATTAATACGTGAGGGACATGCCATTGGGAGTTGGACCAACAAATGTAGCCCGAGAGGGGTGAACTGCTTCAACAATTTGCTGAGTAATGTGCTTTGTAATGTTTATTTATCTGTCCTTTATTGTTGTACAATGATAAATAGTTAAAATACTTAATCAATCCTCACACAGAAGTCTAATTAACAAAGCCATAACTATTTGTTTAACCTGTAATTTAAGGAGAATCTTAGGCACACATAATTATTACTATTTGGATACTTAGCACAACATAACTAATGTAATCCATTCAGATCAACTATACTAGTAATATAGGGACCTAAGATGCTCCTCTCCTTCAAAAAAGTGTTGTCCTCAATGCTTGAGTAGCTCTGGGTGCTTCTGTATAAAATTCTCATCCTCCCATGTAGAATCTTCAGTGGGTAAGTTCTTCGATTTGATGAGATACGTTGAAATTGATCAATTTCGTAGCTGTCGAGCTCTCATTTCTGTGACTGCTTCAGGTTCCAATATGGTATTTCCTTCCTCATCAAGTTCTGGAAATATTGTTTGAACTGGATTTTTGTCCCCTATTACCTTCTTTAAGCATGAAACATGGAAAATTGGATGCACTCGCGAAGAAGCAGGAAGCTCAAATTTGTATGCCATAGTACCAATATTTTGCAACACATTTTAAGGACCATATTACTTTGGCGATAATTTATTATCCTTCTTAGCTTTCTTGAGGGACATTTGTTTATATGGTTGTAGCCATAAAAATACCCAGTCTCCTATATCAAAACTTCTCTCACTGGGATGTTGATCTGCCTATTGTTTCATTCGATTTTGTGCCAAATTTAGGTTATCCTTTAAGAGGTGGAAAACTTCTTGTTGATGCTCGATGTGATCTTCCACTGCTTGAACCCTAGAATTTTCCCTTAAAAAATATGTGATGGACGGTGGATGATATCCATAAAGTGCCATAAATGGGGTCATTTTTGCTGCAGTATGGAAGGAAGTGTTATACCACCATTCACCAAGAGGTAACCACTTGACCCATTGTGCTTGCTTATTAGATACAAAACAATGAAGATATCCTTCCAAACATTTATTCACTATCTTAGGTTGACCACCGGATTGAGGATGATAAGATGCTATAAGCTAGTTGAGTACCCAAACAAGAAAATAATTCCATCCAAAAATTTCCTGCAAAAATGGGATCTTTGTCACTTACAATAATCTTCGGGTTTCTATGTAGCTTTTGAATTGTTTCCATAAATGCAGTAGCAACTGTACTTTCTTTAAATGGATGAGATAATGCACAAAAGTGTGCATACTTGGTAAGTCTATCAACTACCACCATGATGATACACTTTCCTTCAGACTTAGGTAAACCTATGATAAAATCCATTGAAATCTCCTCCCAACGTTGACTTGGAATGGATAAAGGTTGTAGAAGACATGGGGTCTTAATTGTCTCAACTTTATTTTGTTGGAAAACCAAACATTCCGCCACAAATTTTTGAATATCTAATTTAAGGCCATCCCAAAAAAATTCTTTCTTCACCCTGTGGTAAGCTTTTAAAAATCCTGAGTGTCCTCCTAAAGGAGAAGTGTGCAATTCCAAAATAATATTTTGTTTTAGTTGGGAATTCTTACAAATATATAAGAGATCTTTGTACCATAAGGAATCATTTTTCCAACTAAATGTATCAGATGTACTAGGAACTTGTTGCAAAATTTGAATGAGTTTCCACACTTCTTCGTCCTTCTTCCATTCATCCCTTGCTTTGGTTATCCAATCTAGTTGGATAATAGAAATGGCACAAAGCAATGCTTTGGTTATTCTTTTTTTTAGATGATTTCAAAGTCATAACCCAACATATTTGTGACCCATTTTTGCTACTCTTCTGAAGATAGTCTTTGTTCCAAAAAGTGTTTAAGACTATCATGATCATTTTTTAACTTGAAGTGTCTTCCCATTAGGTAAGGTCGCCATTTCTTTAGTGCATGCGGTATTGCCAACATTTCCTTCTCATAAATACCCATTTGTAAATACTTTCCTTTGATTGGATGACTTTCAAAAGCAATGGGTCTTCCTTCTTGCATTAAAACAACACCATTTCCATTTCCCGAGGCATCACATTCCACAATAAAGGTTTTTGTGAAGTCTGGCGTAGCTAATACTGGTGCTAGGAACATTGCCTCTTTAACATATTCAAAGGCCTTAGTTGCTTTAGGGTCCATGAAAATGCATCTTTTTTCAATAATGTTGTTAGAGGTGCTGCTATTCTCCCATAATCCTTAAAAAACTTGAAATAATACCCTATTAACCTGAGAAATCCGTGCAACTGCTTTATGGTTGTGGGGACTTTCCATTCCTTAATGGCTTTAATTTTTTTAGGTTCTACTTTAACACCCTTGTGAGATACAATATGACCCAGATATTCCGCATCTTGTACTCCAAAGAAACATTTTGATGTTTTTGCATGTAATTGTTTCTCCTCCAATAGTTTGAGCACCTTGTCAACATGTTGAACATGATCCTTCCAAGACCTGCTATAGATTAGTATATCATCAAAAAATACTAGCACAAATTTTCTAAGGGTTTGAAAATGGAATTCATCAACCCCTGAAATGTAGAAGGTGCATTGGTAAGGCCAAAAGGAATGACCAAAAATTCATAATGACCCTCATGAGTTCGAAATTTTTTTTTTTTAGAATATATCTTCAGTCTTCATTCTAATTTGATATCCTAAATGAAGATCCAACTTAGTAAAAAAAATTGCTCCATGTAATTCATCCAATAATTCATCAATCATAGGAATGGTAAATTTATCTTTAATAATGAGATTATTGATCTCCCTATAATCTGGAAACATGCGCCATGATCCATCCTTCTTGTGCACCAATACTACTAGATCAAAGAAAGAACTTTGACTAGGTTGAATTATACCAGCCTCTAACATTTCTGCAATCATACGTTCAATTTCGCTCTTTTGGACATACGGATATCTGTAAGGCCTGATATTTGGAGGAACACTTCCTAGAATAAAATGAATAGCATGATCATGATCATGAATAGGTGGGAGTCCTTTGGGAGTTTAAAAAACCTTGGAATGATTTTCCAAGACTTTTTGGAGATCTAGAGAAATAGATGATTTTGACGTTGGAACTTCCAATGAGCATAATTGTGCAATTACGCCTCGTTGTTCTTTATTCAGAAGCTTTGTCATGACATTAGATCTTATTATCTTTCTTGGCTTCCCTGCAATACCCCGTAATTCGATTTCATTTCCTTCTGAAAAAAAAAATCAAGGAAATTTCTTGAAAATTAAAATCTATTGTCCCTAAATATTGTAACCATTGTACTCCTAGTACGACATCAACACCTCCCATTGGAATGGAAAGCATTGGACTATTCAATACATATTCCCCCATGGCTAGCTTGATATTATGGCATTTTCCAGAGAAATTTATAGTTCCTCCATTTGCAACCATCACTTGACATTCTGGTGTTGGGTATAGGAAACAATTCAATTCCTTGGCTACCTTACAATGAATAAAATTATGGCTACTACCCAAATCAATCAACACTAGTACATTTTTCTTCTTGATATGTCCTTCTATCTTGAGAGTTTAAGGAGTGGTAATTCCTACCAATGCCTTACACGATATGGTCGGACTCATTTCTTCTTCTTTTAGGGTTGGTTCCTAGTGTATATCCTCCTCTTTTGAAGTTTCTTGTTCATTTTCTTCTTCATCTTCACAATCTATGTAAAAAAAATTATTTTGAGCATGATTATGACCTTCAGTGTATTTTCTATCACAACTGTAGCAAAGCCCTTTTGCTCTTTTTTCTTCCAATTGTTGTGGTGTCAACCTTGTAGGTTGTGGAAGTCTAATAGTAGCAACACTTCCATCTTTATAGATGTGAGTGGTAGACTTCCTTATCGCCATAATTTTACATTTAATTGTTCTTTCCAACCTGAATGCCTTCTCCAATGAATTAGGTTCCAAAACACGAACTTCATGTTTGATGTTATCCTTTAAAGTCCCTATGAAGACATCAATCCTGTGTTCCTCTGGAATATCAGTTACCCTTATATTCTATTTTTGGAAGTCCTCATTGTGCTCCACCACTGAACCCTTTTGTTTGAGATTTATCAATTAGCTAAAGAAGGTGTTGCTCTTTGTATCCTGATAATGTGCTATAATTTCCTCCATAAAATTGACCAAGTGACAATTTTTTTACAAGAACAAAGCCATCGATACCATACAAATGTATTTTTTTCTAAATGTAAAGTTGCAATGCATAGCTTTTGTGTGTTTTTCTCCATCCAACATTAGGGTTTATGAAATCACAATTAACAATTATTTTGTTCTCATCATGAGTTTCCTCTACTATCTTTTCGCCATTAGGAAAAATTTCTTGTATCAACTTTGTCAAACCTTGCATGTCTCCTTTTAGATCATTCTTCATGTTTTCCATGTTGTCTTTCATTTTTTCTTCCATTTCATCCATCTTAGCTTCCATGCCAGCTTCCATGCCATCCATCTTAGCTTCCTCGTCTTTGTTCAAAACATCCATATTATTCTTCAAACCATCCATCTTCTCTTCCATGCCTTTCTTCAAAACTTCCATTTCATTTTTTGTTGCTCTTTGCGAGAGTGAAATTTGGTAAACTTGCTCTTGTAATTTTGATAGATCATGTTTCAATTTTTCAACTTCATGAGTCATAGTAGAGTACTCTGAGGGCTTAATGGGTGTTGAATTATTTTTAGGATAAATTTTAGAACCCAATACTGTTATCTGTGCTCAATAGGCCTTTGGAATCACTTAAGACTAATTTTTCAAGCAAGACTTATGCAATTTGAAAAAAAAATACACACCTTTTTCTTGATTTTGAGGACCTCGATATTGAAACCGAAATATATTTGTGATTTTAGATCTTCAATATCTAAAATTCAGCTCTGAATTAGCCCTCTAAGTATTATTTTGAATGCCATAGGTCTGACCTGATTTGGATTCTTGAAGACAAAGTTATGCCCAATCTCCTACGATGACCTAATTATGGACTGGTTCAGTAGAGCGAACTTGTATGACCTGCCACATGTCATTGTTTCCTCCTTTGGCTATGAAATTGAAACAAAAGAAAATACAATCCATGAAGCCACTTTTATAGAATTCCAATCCAATTCTCAGAGAGAGAGTTATGATGATTTTCCCATGGTCACCTCTTTGAGATGAAATTTGGGAGCCTGAAAAATCCCTCACTTCCATAGACCATATCTCCAGAAATATTACGAATCAAGCTCTAAAATGTTTCCACGACATTCCTTAGGATTGTGGGTTCATTCTGTGACAATTTCAGCTTCTGACACCTCGTAGAAAAAAATTTATAGTGAGAATTTGACGATGACCTATTTAGGTTAAATTCAGGAGCCTACAAAAATCCCTAATTTTCACAGATCATAACCCTGAAAATATTGTGAACCAAGATTTGAAATTTATCTACGAGATTCCTCTAGATTTCAGCTTCGCTCTAGAAAAATTTCAGCTTCTAAAACTTCGTAGAAAAAAAATTATTTTGAAAATTCCACGCTAACCACTTTGGAGAAGCAAAACTCTAGAATCCAAAGCTCTGATACCAAATCTTACGAAACCAACTCCAAAAATATAAGAGAAGAGAGATAAACACCTTAGAAATCAGCCACTTCAAGAGGGAAACCTCCAATACATTACATAAATGAATAATTCTTGGATGATTCAAATGACCAAAACCTCCCTTCTATATATAGGATTCCATGGGGGCACAATGTAAAGTCCATGGGGCCACAATGTAATCCTAGCCAACCTAACAATAATAATGTAAGGGCACAATAATAACAATATGGGGGTTACAGGGGTACAACAATAATAATAAGGGATTTACACTAGCAACAATAAGGGACTATACTAGTAATATAGGGACCTAACATGTATACCATCACCTTCAGTGGCAGAGAAAAGTGATCCTTTAGTGGCAGAGAAAAATGAGCCAGTAATCATAGAGACAGAACCATTGCAGAAAGTGGAAACACCTGCTGTTACACCTGCAAAACAAAATCCAACAGTGATGTTGTCCTATGTTCTATGTGTGATTTTCCTTTGTTAAAAACTCTTATCTTCCTTAGCTTCCATGTTAAGAAACCTTGCCACTGAATTTACTGATTTGTTGACTCCATAAGCCCAATGGTTGCGAGCCTCCATTCTTTTCAATGTACATACACAAAAATAAATTTTCTTTTCAAATAGAGTTAGCCATCTAGTCATACCATTATCTAATATTATAAACCCCTTTGAGAGAGCCCTCTCAGAGTGAAGAGGCTAAGCTTCGGTCAAAATCTGGTTTAAAAAATATACATAAAGTTGTCTGATCAACATCTAATCAAGTGAAATTTTGTGATAACGTTTTGGTGCGTCTGTCGGGAGCCTGAAGATATACTTTTCTCGAAATTTCAAAGCTGAACTCTTAAAGGTAGCAAGAGCTCAGAAGCTGTTTGAGGTTGCATCTACCTTATTGACTCCATTCAAAATTCTCATATTTAAAGGTGGCTTCTAAAAGGAGATATACGAGGAGTAATCCTAACCCAGGTCCACCTAAAATTGTGGATAATCGAAACATAATTTCCAAAGGAATTCAAGGCAGTTTTGCAATATCAGGTACTCCATTACACACAAAATATTTGTCCTCTGAAGTTTTAAGAAGTCCTGAAGATAAAAGGTTTGATGATAAAATTCAGGAAGTCTTGTTTAGGTCTGAAAATAGAAAATAATTGACTGAAATTGTCTTATACCTACATAGAAGAGGTATTGATACCTCAGTCTTAGAAACCAAAAAAGATAAATAAGAGTTTTGGGAAGTAGTCACATCTGAGTTATTCTTAGAAAGAGAACCTTTGGATAGGTTGAAGGAATTAGACCCATTTGAAATATTGTTAAGAAGTAAATCTGGTGTCCCTCTACTTGATTGGAGTTCAATTGTGACTGGACAAAAAAGACCAACCAACCCTCCTCCTAATAGTTCCTCTTCCGCCATTGTTTTTGTCCCAAAAACTACCATAGTTCTAGTCATCATGGTAGTAAATGTGCCACCTCCACCTGCTAGGTATGCCCCTCATGTTCTTCCAGTTGTCCTAAATGTCCTTCCTAGAAAATATTCTGCTAGAATCAAAACTTGGGGAAGTGACGAAGAGAATACAACTGAAGAGCATGTAGACTAGTTTAATGACTTCATAGACAGGGAGGAGGTTGACCATGAGGATGTCATGATGAGATTATTTGCTCAAAGCTTTACTCGTGAGGTCAGGAAGTGGTTCAAAGCCCTTACACCATGAAGCCTGCATAATTGGAATGAATTTGAAGATAAATTCTTGAGAAATTGGGGAAATAGAACCAACCTTTTGCAAGCCCTCACCGAGTATAATATTTTGAAAAGAGTTGTTGATGAAACTGTCCAAAATTTCTCTAAGAGAATTAACAAGGTTTATGACTTCATCCCTTCCCATATAAAGCCTCATCCAAGAGCAGCTTAGCTAAGATATGCTAAGGCCTTTGATTATGACTTTTCTATCATGCTGAAATTAAAAATCATGTAGTGAAGGTGGAGGTCAACATGATAGAAACAAAAAATTCCAAGATGGGAAAGACTAAATTGAAAGAAGAATATAAGTCATCCACCTCAGAGGATAAAGTTGACTCCATGATGAAGATAATGGAAAAACTAATGGATAGGCTTGCCCTTGGAAATGCCTCTGCTCCTCCTACACAACATGAACCTCAGTTTATAAATCCTCATTTCAAAAGACCTCAAAACTAGTAGAGACCAAGGGAAAATAGAAATCAGCCTGACCCTCAAGTAAGGCCTCCTTTTCAGCAAAACTTAGTTGATGAAGAAGATCAGCTTGAACTACAAGAAGAATCAATTCATTTCTTAGATGAAAACATGTCAGGAATTTTTTTGACTAAGGAAGAGCATGATGAGTTAGATCATTATGTAAACAAGGGTGAGGAACCATCTCATTATCTTAAAGGATATCAACATGAAATATTTGAGATGCAGAAACAATACAACCTGAGAAACATAAATGTTCCAATTACTGCAAACAAAATACGGCCCAAGAAAGATGCCCCTAAAGCTGTTGAGGTTAGGAAAGAGACACCATATCCTCCTCCTATCAAAGAGACTAAAAAATATACTTCTATTTTTAGTTTGGAGAGTGATATCTCCAAGATCAAAATCCCAGTCCCCTTTGGAGAAATTCTTAATGTGAATGAATATAGAAGTAAGACTGTAAAAATACTTAATTCCCAACCAGGAGCTACCGATATCCTAAACGTTCAAGAATATCATCCAACCATATACTTGGGACCAAGGTTAGAGGATTATTAGAATGAAGAGGTGCCTCATTTTTATGTCAGCCTCATTTTCATGACATGACATTGCATAATGCCATGTTGGGTTCAGGGGCCTCTCACAATATTATGCCCAAATTCATCACGAAAAGGATGGGATTGGAAATTACTAGGCCATATAAGGACGTGTGGTAATGGACATTGTGGTAGCAAACATTCCACCTAAGTTTGGCATGCTGTTATCAAGGTCATGGGTAGAAAAGATCAAAGGTACCATGCAAATGGACCTAACTTATGCCACTATTCCTATTTTTGGTGAGAAAAGGAGACTATACAGAGAAACAAGGATGGCTTATATGGTAATTAGTAAGGAAAAACCTTGGAATATTTCCAATCTATGCTATTGATACTGAATTAGGATCTACTATACTTTTCAATGAACTGTCTGATGAAGCAGAGGATGAAAAGAAGGCAGAAAATCAACAAACAGAAATTCAGGAAACATAAAATTAGCAGGAAGAAAATCAACAAATCAGTGAAGAGAAAGTAGAAGGTTGGTGGTTGTTACATTTTGATGGATCAACAGGAAGAGAGGGGGCTAGAGCAGGATTTTGGATTACAAATCTAGAGGATGAAAGTAAGTTATTTTCTTACGAATTGAACTTTGATTGCACAAATAACATGGCTATGTATGAATATTTATTTTTGGGTTTAGAAATTTTGAAACGAATGGGTGCCCAAAATATTTCTGTTTTTGGAGATTCTAAATCAGTTATTAAGCAATTTGAGGGTGTATATCAAACTAAGGATGTGAGAATGAGGGCATACAAAATTTTTATCATGGAGATGTTAGAGAATTTTCAAGAATATTAATTTATTATGAAGACTAGGGACTAAAACTTTGTAGCTAACTCCCTAGCTATCTCTACAAGCCTATTTACGATCCCTTCACATTCCACTAAAATATATGAGGTTGAAGTTTGCCATAAACCTGCTATCCCTGAAAACATTATCCATTGGCAAGTTTTTTACGATGACTAGCAAGTAAATTTTTTTATAGAACTGAAAGAGGAGTTTGAAAGCACATAAGTAGATCAAAAAATCATGCTTGCTAAAACAAAGGGAAATTATGAAGTGTTACATTTGAAGAATAATTCTATACCCAAAAGTCTCAAACCCCTTGAAAATATTTTTAACCAAAATGATGTGTTTAAAACCCCTAGGATACAAGCTGATGATCAAGAGGTAGAGAGTTGTGATCTTGGTATAGTAGCAATGCCAAAAATGATTAAGCTTTCAAAGTTTCTTTCAGTTGACATGAAGCAAAAATATATTGAGATGATGAAAAGGTTCATAGATGTTTTTGCGTGGAGTTATGCTGATTTGAAGAAGTATGATCCTACTATCATTCAGCATACCATTCCTATTAAAGAAAATGAAAAGCATTTCAAGCAGATTCTTAGGAGGATTAATCCACTTATCATGCCTCTAATTGAGAAGGAAATAAAGAAGCTTTTTGATGCCAAAATTATTGTTCCAATCAGTTTCTCAAAGTGGCTTGCAAACTTGGTTCCAGTCAGGAAAAATAGTGTAGAAATCAGAATCTACATTGACTTCAGAAACTTGAACAAGGCCTCTCTGAAGGACAATTACCCTCTCCCAAAGGTGGACCAATTTTGCAGAACATTGTTGGTTCCCAAAGGATGTCTATGCTGGATGTTTTTTCAGGGTACAACCAGATACTAGTGCATCCAGAAGATCAGGAGAAAACTGCCTTTACCACATGATGGGGCACATTCATGTATGCCAAGATGCCCTTTGGTCTGATGAATGCAGGAGCTACCTTTAAAATAAAAATGGACATTAATTTTGTTGAGGAAAAGGATAAGTTAGTGGTTGTCTATTTGGATGACATAACAGTTTTCTCAAGGAGAGAAGAAGATCACTCGAAGCACCTGGAAAATATTCAGCTGAAGTGTAGAAGGTTTGGAATTTCTCTCAATCCTACTAAAAGAATTTTTTTCTCTAGCTTCAGGGAAGTTACTTGGGCATATTATTTCTAAATATGGGATTAATATTGATCCAAGCTGGGTCAATGTTATTCAGAAAGTAGATCTTCCTAGAAGTAGAAAGGAAATTCAGTCTTTCCTTGGAAGGGTAAATTTTGTGAGGATGTTTATTCCTAATTTTGCTAATATTTTAAAAGACATAACTAAGATGCTAAAGAAGGGAGCTAACATCAAGTGGAAAATAGAAGAAAAAAACCCATTTGAGGATATCAAGAGGGCACTTACTCAAGCACCAATGTTGATCAGCCCATATTTTTAAAAAGAATTTCCGGTTTTTACATTTTCATCAGAAAATACAATTTCTGGAGTGTTGCTGTAGAAAGGACAACAAGGTATTGAGCATCCCATTTCAATTTTTAGTAGGACCTTAGCTAATTCAAAGTTGAAGTATAACATCTTAGAGAAGCAAGCCTATGCTTTGGTCAAAGCCATCAAAGATTTTAGAATTTACATTTTGCATTCTCATGTTATAGCTTTTGTTCCTAATGCTGTTGTGAAGGACATCTTAACTCAATCTGATCCTGATGGTAAGAGAGGGAAGTTGATAGCTAACTTGCTGGAATGTGATATAGAGATCATACCCACAAAATTGGTCAAAGGTCAGGGGCTAGCAAACCTGATGGCATAGTCAAATTGTGACTCTCTTGATATGAATTTAATTGTATAAATTTCAGAATTATCAGATGAATATGAAAAAATGATTCCCATTGAAGAGAAGTACATCCTTTCAGACTGGTACAAAAACATTGTTTTTTTTTGACATCATCATAGTTCTCCTATTGAATTGACAAAGTCTAAGGCAAGGTTTGTGAAGTTAAAATCCTTGAGGTACTGCATCATTGATAAAAATGTGTATTGGAAAGATACCTGTGGTATTGTCTTGAATTGTTTGCTTGAAGAGGAAGCTGAAAAAGTGATTGAAGAGTTTCACAAAGGAGATTGTGGAGGTCATCATTATTGGAAGGCCACAACAAATAATATTCTCAGAGTAGGGTACTACTGGCCTACTATGTTCAAAGATGTCTAAAAAAAGATTGCTGCCTACCATGAATTCTAGTTTTTTGATGGTAAGAAAAAAATTGTTCCTTTACCCTTGATGACTATCTATGTTGAGGCGCCATTTCAAGAGTGGAGGCTAGATTTTATTCGTGAGATTCATCCATCATATTTAGGTCAACATCGCTGGATTCTAACAACGACTAATTATTTCACCAAGTGGATTGAAGCAATCCCAACTAGGCAAGAAAATGATTCAATTATCATTTCATTTTTGGAAAATAATATATTGTCTAGGTTTGGCTACCATATGAAGATCATCATTGACAATGCACAGGCATTAAAATCCAAGAGGCTGATTAGTTTTTTGCCATCAATATCACATTACACTTGGGAATTCTACTGCATATTATCCACAATGTAATGGTCTTGATGAATCTTCTAATAAAAGAATTGTGAGGATTATTAAGAAGGTGTTGCAGGAAAATAAGAATTCATGGCATTTGAAGTTGACGTATACTTTGTGGGCTAATAGAGTGTGCAAAAAAGGATCATTTGGAACTTCACCTTATGAGTTGGTATATGGGGCTGAAGCGATTTTAAATACTTGGGAGTGCCTATCATGAGGCTGATATAAGGATTAGAGGAGGATCCAAATGTAATTCATCGGAGGATTAAGCAGTTGATAGCCTTGCAGGAGAAAAGGGAGGAAGTCTATAATAGCAATCAACAATCTCAAAATAGAATCAAGAAGACATTTGACAGGAATATCAAAGAGGAAAACTTTCAAATACAAGATGTGGTTTTGGAGTGGGAGGCCAGGATTGAAGAAAAGGGGAAACATGGTAAGTTTGAGAATATTTGGAAAGGTCCATTCAAAGCAGTTTCATTCCATTGAAGCAGAACTTACATTCTATAGAAGATGGATGGAAAAACTTGTATTGGAGGGTGTGTAAATGACAGATTTTTGAAGCACCAGTCCTCTTAAGTTCTACTGATTTCTCATTCCATTGTATATATTCCATTTTAGTATGTTTTTTTCTAATAAAGGAAATTTGATCGTCAAGCTTGAGCCTGAGGTGAAGGCCATTAGAGTTTGAAGGAATTCTTGGAAAATTCAGAGTTTTTGTTTTCAAAGAAGATGGATAGCACTAGAACTACAGGTTCTTTGGTGTACCACAAGGGCAAAACATCCCAAGTGGAGCCATTGTTATCACTCAAAAAAAGTGAAACATCATTTGACATAGTCTTAGGGGTTCATTTGTTAAAGATATGGTCATAAAGTTCATTTGTCATTGGTCGGTAAAGGAAATTTTTAAATTTTTTCTTATTAGCCTATCCTAAGGTCCAAACCCCACCCCATCCAAGTATTTTCATGTCACATCAGTCATTATTTCCTGAAAAATTCCATTTCCCAAGCTTATAAATCCGAAAAGGTCATTTTATCAAAGATTTTCTATTTTCGTAGCGAATTGCACAGTAAAAATGTAGCTTTTGCTATGAAACTGCTGATACTTTTGTAGTGAAACTGCTAGTAAATACACTAAGTACGCTACAAAAAGAGGTATTCCTGTATGTATTTTCAAATCAGGTGCTAGGTGTCAGTTAACGATTAGAAATGTTAGGGTGAGTGTCATCCGAGTCATTTAGGGTTAAATCAAAGTACAATGGTCATGTCTGAGGTCATCACTTCTATTTTTAGCATATATGAGTCATGATGAAGGCTTGAGTTGTCATAAAAAATTTAAAATATTTCCCAATTGAGTCTTTGTCATTCCTCGCCTCATCTTTGCATGCTATTGAGCTCTGGAGAGCTGTTTCACCAAGCCAAGCTGGTTGCTAGCATTTTCAAGCAATTGCAGGTGTCATTGTTCAAGCAAGGTAGAGAAGGTATGAAAGAACAATGACTGCAAAGAGAAAGACCAACAAAGGAGGCCACTATCTCAGACATGAGCCATAATACGTGAATTTGTTGAATGAAGACCCAACCACCTTAGAAGTTTTCAGAAGAACAGGGTGTTTGCAATTTTGCGAAAGATTGCAAGGATTCCATGTGCAGGTTTCTAAGGAGTTTGCCATCAATTTCAATGGGACAGCTTCAAAGTTCGGGATTTTGAACCTCACAGTAACTCTAGAAACCATTTCAGCAGCAATAGGAATTCCTAGAGGAGGAGAACAATGGTTCAAAGGTTTCAAGTTCACTATACAGGAATGTAAGGAATTTATCAAGCTAGATCATAGTGAGATTGATCTCACAAATGCCATTACAAGGAGCTACATGAAAGACAACTTCTCAAAGTTATTGCTAATCATTCAGAAATACTTCACTTGTGAAGGGAGGTACCACATTTTTTACTCATACCATTTTAGGCTTCTGCTACATTTTATTGGTAAGGGGTCCCTTGATTTACCATTTTACTTATACAGAATTTTTGCCAAAATGTTAGATAAAGTTCAAGCTAATTCTGAAGGAAATGAAACCTCACTTTTTCATCATGGTTTAATCAAGTTTTTGGTTTTAAAAGAGTTAAAAATATTAGGTAGAGACTGGTCATCTTTTCTGTTTGTCAGTGGTTTTTAAGTGGATGCCATCACCCCTAAAAGATCTCAAAAACCTAGAGGTATACCATCACCTTCAATGGCAGAGAAAAGTGAGACTTTAGTGGCAGAGAAAAATGAACCAGTAATCATGGAGATAGAACCATTGCAGAAAGTGGATACACCTGTTGTTACACTTGAAAAACAAAAGCCATCAGTGAGCAAACTTGGCAACAAGAGAGTTACAAGAAGCCAAACAGTGGCTAAGGGTAACTTAGAAGACATTCTACATGCTATTGATATTGAGGAAACCCCCATAGTCCAAGCTTAAGACATAGATGAGGGAGGAAGGAAGCTCAAGAAATCCAAATCAGCTAAGAAGTTGTAGTTTGAGGGTGAAGATGAAAAATTCATGTTTCAGGCTAGGAAACCAATGACAAGACATGCCAGAAAGTTCTTGGAAAGTAGTAACGAAGCTTAGAAGGCCACTGAAACTGTCCAACCACCACCAAGCATCATTGACCTCTCATTACCTGCAAAAGAAGATCTAGTCATCAAGCAAAAGAAAGGAAAGGAGAAAATCATTGAAAAAATAGAGATTGAGGTCCTTAAGGTGCGGTTGAAGTTAGAAAATCATGAAATGGAAGTCTTGAAGAAAGAGACAAGGAAGCATAATGTAGAAATTATATGCACTAAGCATGCATATGTCCTTCATTCTCCTAATCTCACACTTTTTTAACTTCATGCAAAATACAGAATCTATTCCACCATTGATCATTTGTGGAAATTAAATCAAGATTGCAATGCACACATGAAACAATAAAAATTCACACACATTAACATAGTTGTTTAATGGGAAAGCCTGAAGCTGAAAACTCCAAATATCTTTATATAATATATGTCATAGATATCATGTAATAATCCTCATACAAAGCTGATCATATTAATCTCTTCGTACAATACAATCGCTACACACTAATCAGGCTCGATCTTGCAAATCCATGCACCAATCTTTGCCACCTGCTTGCCTGCCTCTATTGCGAAATCCCTGCTAAAGAATGGCTTTGAATGAACTCCAATTGCTCTAGCCTTGCTTACGAAATCCTCATAGGCATCTCCAATGAATGTGTGGTGCAAACAATGCAACACTATAGGCACAACTAATAGTCACACTTGCTCTTTCACCTATCTCTCCACTGGTCTCCATTGAAACTACCATGCACTATAGTTAACTGATGTATTCTTCAGTTGATTAATGAGTTATTATTTAGTGAATTAATTAACTAATTAATTCAAACCACTTTCACTAGTGTATCAATCAATTAGACTAGATACAACTAGCTCAATTGAGTCTAACTGAGTTAAACTAAATACAACTCCACCAACTACTTCTCCAACTCCACCAAACTTTGTCAAATGAGTTATAACTAAAGTCCTCCATGCAATAGCTCTAGTAAGCCCTCAGGAATAACGTAATTCCTTCTGTCAGCTGCTGTGCCACATCTATGCACTTAACTTAAGTGCTCCAGGAGAATAAGATAATGTTTAGAGTCCAAATATTATTAAGAGCTAATAATATTCGACATATCTATATTTAGACTAGTAGTCTAAAAATAGACTCCGCCTAATATGTCTAAAAATAGAAGTCCATATATTTTTCCAACTTGAACAACCATCCAAAAATAGCATCCTGCAACTCATAGAATATGATCGACATGTCTAAAAATAGACTTTACGTCAAAAATCACCTGTGTGGGCCCCACCTAGTTTAGGTGATTATTTTCCAACTAGGATCAAGGATGATGTTTCACAATGCCTACTTCACTGTTTCTTGTTGCAATATTGAACACTCCCTCTCAAAAATAAAGGACTATCTTTTCATGCGACATGCAACTCCATGCATTCGCCTTGCAACCTTTGCAAGCGTTCTACAACTCCATGCATCTGCTTTGCAACTCTTCCGAAACTGAAAGGCTCTAAACACCTCAATCAATCTTAATGCATCTATCATCAAGGTCTTTGACTTCTACTGGTACCAAATGCACATGTCTTCTGGAACCATTGCGTTGTTGAACATTTCACCCATGCACTCTGCACTTACTATCAACTCTGAACCGCGCTCCAGTATCTGACACTGTCACTTTGATCTACCTGCATCAATCCAACTGATCATGCTACTACTGTTCTGTGGGAACCTCGTACCTAGGTTCAATTCATGAGATCCACACCATGTCCATGAATCCTGCCCAGAAATCTCCTCTTGGGATTACTCACGCATGTCGCTCCACCTCTCACCTGGTGGTATAGCTGCATGCACTCCCTCTACCCATCTTGAACGAAATTTCTCTGCATGAGTGGTTGATCCTACTCCAAGATCCTCATCTTGTGGCTGATCTACATCTCGAGGTTTACTCTTACCTGCATGCAAATATTTCTCCCTCTCAAGCTTCAATTGCATGGCTTTCTTGCACTTCCCAACAGTAGGAAGCTCCATAGAAATCCTATCTACTTCAAGTCTGTAAAGATTCTTAGCTTGAATCCCAACCTTCTTGACTTTTCCTGTTTCTTTGTACCAAAGGAAAAAATTTCCTTCACTAAAGACAACATCATACCCTTTATCCTCTAACATTGAGACTGAAATTAAATTCTTCTTTAAACCTGGACCATACACTGCATCTTATAAAAGAATGAGTTTACCTGACTCCCTCTGAAAGTTAATGGTACCAATGTTGGTCGCACTGTATCATCCATTATCACCCAACTCATCATGCAACTGGAGATCTTTCTCCACCAAGTCACTGAAAAGGTTCAAATCTCCCGTCATGTGAAAGGAAGAACCACTATCAAAGTACCACCCCAATCCCAATGCACTAGACACCATGCATGCGATTAATGAGAAGTGAAGCTCAAATTGTGAGGCAAGAGCCTCACCAGCTGCGGCTCCAAAAAACTGCTTGTTATTCTTCTTCTATGGACAATTTTTGGCGAAATGCCCATGTTCGTGACAGTGAAAACACTTCACTTTGGACATGTCATGCTCTTTTCCATCTTCACTGGCCTCAGATATAGAATGGAATTTCTTCCCCTTCTTCTTCTTTGCCTTGGAAACCAAAGCAAAATCCTCTTCATAATCATGCTTTGGTGAAGAGACATCCCTGGTTCTTCGCCTTATCTCCTCCTACACAAGATCTGACCAAAGTCGCTCCCATCCTGGCAGTTTCTCTTGTCCATTGACAGAGTCTTCATAGCTATGCCAGCTCTTCGAAAGCCCAAGGAGAGCCAAGATCACCAATTCTTCTTCATCAACACTGACTCCTACACTCCCAATCTCATCCCTGTAGTGGACAAACTTTGTCAAGTATACTGGAATAGTGTCATTCTTCTCCATTTTTATTTTTCTGAGCTTGTCTTTAAGCGCCAACTTCCTCTGGTCACTTTTGCTTTGGAACAAGTCTGTCAAAGCCTTCCACATTAAGAATGGAGTGGCTTTACCGTGAAGGCTGGACACAATGTGGTCCATCACACCTCCCAACAAAATCCTTCGACACTTTGCTACCTTCTTTTGCCATGCGTCAAGTGCGGCTGCATCACTAGATCTCGGCTTAGGAACATCGCTATCGATGAACTCCTTCAGCCCATTATCATCCAGCACCTCTTCCATCCTGTCCTTCCATGAAATATAATTCAAGCTGCCATCAAGGGCATACTCCAATCACAATCCGTTGAAAGACATTTAAGTGAATGCTCAACTTCGACACCAAGAAAACACTACAACAAATTCGAATTCCACCAGCACAAAAGTCAACCACTTCAATAATTGCAATCTCCTATGATCAATACTGCTCTAATACCATGTAGAAATTATATGCACTAAGCATGCATATGTCCTTGATTCTCTTGATCTCACACTATTTTAACTTCATGCAAAATACAAAATCTATTCCACCATTGATCATTTGCGGAAATTAAATTAAGATTGTAATGCACACATGAAACAATAAAAAATCACACACATTAACACAATTGTTTAATGGGAAATCCTGAAGCTGAAAACCCAAACTATATGTATATAATATATGTGATAGAGATCATGTAACAATCCTCATACAAATATGATCATATCAAGCTCTCAGTACAATACAATCGCTACACACTAATTAGGCCCAATCTTGCAAATCCATGCACCGATCTTTGCCACCTGCTAGCCTGCCTCTACTGCGCAATCCCTGCTGAAGAATGGCGTTGAATGAAATCCAATTTCTCCAACCTTGCTCATGAAATCCTCATAGGCATCTCCAATGAATGTGTGGTGAAAACAATGCAACACTATAGTCACAACTGATAGTCACACTTGCTCTTTCACCTATCTCTCCACTGGTCTCCACTGAAACTACCATGCACTGTAGTTAACTGATGTATTCTTCAGTTGATTAATGAGTTATTATTTAGTGAATTAATTAACTAATTGATTCACACTACTCTCACTAGTGTATCAATTAGTTAGACTAGATACAACTAGCTCAACCGAATCTAACTGAGTTAAACTAAATACAACTCCAGCAACTACTTCTCCAACTCCACCAAACTCTGCCACATGAGTTCTAACTGAAGTCCTCCATGCAATAGCTCCAGTAAACCCTCAGGAATAACATAATTCCTTTTGTCAGATTTTGTGCCACATCTGTGCACTTAACTGAAGTGCTCCAAGAGAATAAGATAATGTTTAGAGTCCAAATATTATTAAGAGTTGATAATATTCGACATATCTATATTTAGACTGGCAATCTAAAAATAGACTCCGCCCAATATGTCTAAAAATAGAAGTCCATATATTTTTCCAACTTGACCAACCATCCAAAAATAACATCCTAAAACTCATAGAATATGATCGACATGTCTAAAAATAGACATAGTCTAAAAATAGATTTTGTGCCAAAAATCACCTGTGTGGGCCCCACCTAGTTTAGGTGATTATTTTCGAACTAGGATCAAGGATGATGTTTCAGGATGCCTCCTTTACTGTTTCTTGTTGTAATCTTCAACACATAATGTTTAAAATGTGAAATTTGATAAAATGAAAGAATTTTGGGAAGAGCAGGTTAATAGTGTGTCAAAGACCTTAGATAACACACAACAATTAATCAAATGGACTCAAACATTGAGAGGAGAGGTGAAGCATATCAGAAAAAAGAACCTACAATTGAAATCTAGGAATAGAACACTGAAGGACCAAGTCAAATACCTCCAAGGGCAGTTAGAATTGATCCATGAGGAGCTGGAGAAGAAGGGCTTAAGGATGACTGTGGTTGAGGAGCTTATAGCTCAACTCATCATTAATGAAGAGGAAACACCTAAAGAGACTTAAGTTGAGATTGATTATGTTTTAGAAGGCTTATGGAATGTTTAAGACCAAATTTTCGTAGTTGGAGGTCAATTTTTTGGGAGAGTGTTAAAATCTGGAATTTCTGCGGTTTTTCACAGTTTCGTAGCATTTCCTAGGCTTAAAGGGAGGAAAATGCTACGAAAATTTCTGTAGCGGCTTATTTGTTTCCAACGGAACTTTTTCAGTTTTCAATGAGGGATTTTAATGGTGATGAGGTGTCATGTCATGATGGACACCATGGAACAACAAAGAAGAATAAATTTTGAGTGTGAAAGCCCTTTTTTGGACGCTACGAAAGCTTGCTACGAAACTTCCCTCTTTTTGTAGCGAGCTGTTTTTGAAGGTTTCTGAGCAGTTTAAAAGACGTTTTGGATAGGTGGACACATCCAATAGGTCAAGGGACCTTACCACCAAACATTTTGACTTGAATACAATGCAATGGAGACAACTCATTAACTAAATCTTTCATTGAAGATAATGTCTTGTACTCCTGAAAAATAGGGTTTTGTTCCACATGATTAGGAGGGTTTTTAATATCTCAAGTAGTGATGAGCTATGTCATAAACTATTCGAACATGTGATGCTTAGTTTTTACTAATATTTCACTGTTTTAAATATAAGGTAGACTGACGTAATAAATAGGAGTTTGAGTCCTATTAGGAAAAGTCATTTTTAGAGTGTATTTGTCATTTTCTTATTAAAAGACATGTTTTTCTATTATATGAGTTGTCATAGGAAGAGTTTGATGAATCTAGCCAAGAGGAACATCATCCCTGCTGTAAAAATGTCTATTTAAATGCAAATTATCGAAGTTGTAAAGGGTTGGATATTTTTTGCACCATATTGCTGCTTTGTGTAATTTGACCTATATTAGTAATACAAAGGACTTCTTCTTGATAGACCTAAGATTCTCATGAAGTTTTTAATTTTTCTGATCTATATATTTATGTGTACCACTTGTAGTAGATTTCATCTTTATTACTCAGAATTCATATGTTTATGCTCTGACTTCCTTTATTGATGAAATGACTGTGTTGCCCTATGTTCTATGTGTGATTTTCCTTTGTTAAAAACTCTTATCTGCCTCAGCTTCCATGTTAAGAAAAATTGTCACTAAATTTATGATTTGTTGACTCCATAAGCCCAATGGTTGCAAGCCTGCATTATTTTCAACCTACATACACAAAAATCAAGTTACTTTTCAAATAGAGTTAGCCATCTAGTCCTATCATTATCTAATATTATAAACCCCTTTGAGAGAGCCCTCTCAAACAAAAGAGGATAATATTCATTCAAATGTTGGTTTGAAACAGTTACATAGAGTTGTCCGATCAGTAGCCAATCAAGTGCAATTTTGTGATAACACACTACAAGGAAAATATCCTCTAGCAGATGTTTTTGAGGAACCCCTTATAAAAATACTCAGACATCCGTTTTAGTGGAGGTTACTAGAGGAGGTTGGCGGGTGGAGGTTTTTGCAGATGTTTTTCTTCCAGTGCACTTATCATCCTAAACCGCACCGGTGCGTTCAACTAGAGAAAGCACCGGTGCGCACAAAACATTGGAACACCGAGACACCGTGCACTCTATACAAACCTACCTATTGTGTCTTATTATTGTAGTGCACCAGCTCTTTACAAAGATTCCACACTGGTGTGTCCTAAAACCCCACGGAAAAACTGAAACAACCTGGTGCGGTCTTAAGAAACCACACCGGTGCGCCTATAAAAACCCGCGCATGGGAATAGGGTTAAATAAAAAAAATTTATGACCAAAAATACGCATTTTTCACTTTTCAGTGCTCCAGAGCTCTCAAGTACCTACACAAATTTACCTTGTGTGAGGCACCCTGCCATCAGTGCTCCCATTGCACACACTGTTGTTGTCCATTGCCCACCATCTCCATCTCGAATTTTGCAAAATGGTGGGAAAATTTTGTTTTGAAAATTCTACAGCCAATATGCCTCCTCGACGACCAAATGTACTGGTATTTTCCTTGTTTTTCCATAATTAAACCTTTTAGTGGTTTAGTTTTGTAAATTATCTTAAAATTCACCTTTAAAAAAAAAATCTCGCGCGGTGCACTCAAACCGTTCGGCTCGCACCGGTTCGCGGTGCTGCCTGTAAATTTACAGGTTGAACCGTAACCGGTTCTAATGGTATCCACACTGGTTTTGGGGTGGTACTGAAAGGTGCACCGTGATTTTTTAAAATTAAAAAAAAAGTGCAGTGAGGTCGATTACTCGGCTGCATCGTTGACCTTGTCGAATAGCATGAATGTAGTTCATTGGCGGAAATATCTTCCCTAGGACTGGTAATTTTGTCAGCACACAGCATTTTGAAAATTCGACATGGTCAATGGTGCGGCCTGGTAAAATACCGCACCACTGACTATGTACTGATGTTAGGAGGCTGGTGCACTAACCAAAATATACGCCTTGGGGTGTATAGTTTGGGGCATATAGTTTGGTCAGCGCACCACCTTCTTGAAACTGGTCCATACTCAACGGTGCGGTCTGTTATACCATCGCACCCTTGAATTTGGAACATTGCTAGGAGAGCGGTGCGTAAAAAAAAATTTGGTGCACCGCCTCCGGTGCGATGCAAATTTCCTGGTGCACCGCCTCTGGTGCGCAACAAAAAAAGATGCATCGTTATCGATGCATGCCTATTTTTTATGGTGCACTGACAGTTTTTTTTTTCAAAAAAATTTATATATGTATATTCCTAAATACATGTCTCATTTAATAAAAAAATTGCATTTAATATGTAAATCATTCAGTGACGAAAGGAGAGAAGAGAGGGAACAACAACAACAACAAGCGGGCCAGTATAACGTGGTTCGCCTATGGGAGGCACGAGAGAGGGAGAGAGATGTGTACCCTCGCCCTATTAGAACAAATTCCAAGGGGCTCCTAAGGCAGGTAGGCCTCCACAAGTTCTATGAGGAGGCTACATCCCTAAAGGGCCATGGTGTGTTTTTTTGACATCTTATCCGCAGGTGGAATGCCCACCTACAGGCTTTTCAGGTTGGTCCTAACCAGTGGTATGCGCCCACTGAGGTGGAAATCTACTTCATTACTAGCCTATCAGGGAGAGGGGTGGATTTTCCCTCATTCCTAGAGGTTCTAGTTGGCTATGCAACAAGGATCCAGTTGGTGTACTCCCAGAGATACATTAGCACGGATATACTATCTCCTTCAAATTTTCAGGTCTCCGGAGGTCAGTTACGTATTCTAACTTCTGAATTTCGACCATTTCACAAAACACCAGCGACGAGCAATGCATTAGTTTCCTGCTTCTATATTATGTTGATTCTTTAATACAAGAGCCATGACTTGTCAGGTGGTTTGCCATTTTTTTGTGACAGTTTTGTATAGCCTTAGATAGATGTCGTGCTCATGCATAAGGGAGGGTCAACTTCCCTTTTGCTTCAGAGATATTTTGTTTATTTTTTTAGAGGTTTCCAAATACGAGGTCTATTTTTGTTCGGTAGCCTCGTAGGCCGATGTTGCATGCACGGATGCACATGTGGGGACAGATGACACCCAAGAGGGGCAAGACTGAGTTTTCCATGAGGATATCGCATGATGCACTAGAGTTGCTAGCCAGTGTTGAAGAGAATCCCTTTGTTATGGTCCCCTATTCTTATGCTAGTTTGGATTAGCAAGGGTGTACCAACATCCTCTTCACAGATGATGAGCCACCAGATGATAGAGGTAATATTATTGTTTTATTTAAATTTATTCTAACATGTTCTTTAACTTGTTTTTATTAAAAATTTTAATGAAATTATCTAATTATTATTGTGTACTTATATATATTTTGCATACATTGGGTCATTTGTTGGCGATAAGATGCCTGCACCACCAAATGATATAGGTGTGGATCCTGATGGCGATCAAGATATGGTAGATGTCGAGGATCATGAGGTCGGTGTAGATAGACCTGCTCTTGCTGGTGCGCCGATACCACCTTTCACTAGGCGTAGAATTGATAGTAGATTGAGGATGGAGTTGGGAAACCAAATCTGTGCATTGTTTGTTGAGGCGGGAGTCAGGCCCACCACTATGAAAGATATACAGGCTGATGCCAGGCTAGTACATATGTCGAGAAGCATGTTGCGTGACAGGTTCAGAAGGATGTGGCATGTCATAAGAGCTACGACTTTAGTTATGCGGTTGAGGATGACCCTTCGACGTTATAGGCGTGGTCGAGACGCAACACGTCGATAGTCTGCGAGTAGTGACACATCATCTGATGATCACGATCAAGGGAGTGATCATCCTTCACCTTGCGCTACATCAAATGAGCAGCCTACAGCATCGACCAGAAGTCATGATGGAGACAGCGACCACTGTTACCGGGTTAGCAAACCGCAAGCGTCCACCAAAAGACCACGATCATGAGCAAAGCGATCACTTCCATCATGCCGAAGTAACTTAAGGAGCACGAAAATTTATCCCATCACCGAGGCACCGTACTGAAGATTGAAGGTACGATGATGACCGAATATGTATTCCCACTACGAGGTTGACCAGATTTATTGAGCACTTTACTTGGGCACCCGTTATTGATGATGTACCACCAGCCGATATGTGACATTTATATTACAGTTGTATATTTTTGACATTATGCAGTTATATATATATATATATATATATATATATATATATGGTCCATATATTTTATGTTCATGTTGCAGTTGTACTTAATTTACATGTTGGTGATCATCATGATGTGTATATTGTTAGGTCATGTTAGATATGTTCATTTAATGAAACTTGGTGTATAGAAGCATGGTGAGATGGGGCCATTTGGATATGAGATGTATATTTGATGTTTGTGTTATGATGATATTATATGACAAACAATGATCGTGATGATGTTAACAAATTGTGTTTGTTAGAAAAAATGATCGTGATGATGTTAACAAATTTGAAATGTGTTTTTAGGTTTAACATGATGTGTAGTATGATGGTTATCATGATCGTGATGTTTATTAATTAATTATTAAATGGTCAGTGACAATATTAATATTGCGTTTGATTGTGTACTGAAATTTTAATTTTAATTGTATGTAAAATTGTAAAATTGTATTTGTATTTGTAATTGTAATTTTAATTGTAATTGTACGTAAAATATTTATAAAATTTTAATTGTAATTGTAATATTTAATTTATTGTGAAATGATTGTAATTGTAATTGTATATATGAAAAATTGTAAAATTGTAATTCTAATTCTAATTGTATGTAAAATTCTAAAATTGTAATTGTATTTGTAATTCTAATTTTAATTGTAAACGTATGTAAAATATTTGTAAAATTTTAATTGTAATTGTAATATTTAATTTATTGTGAAATAATTGTAATTGTAATTGTATATATGTAAAATTGTAAAATTGCAATTGTAATTCTAATTGCATGTAAAATTCTAAAATTGTAATTGTAATGGTATATATGTAAATTTGTAAAATTGTAATTGTGATTGTAAATTTTATGTAAAATTCTAATATTGTAATTGTAATTGTATGTAAATTTCTAAAATTGTAATTGTAATTGTAATTGTACCTGAAATTGTAAAATTGTAATTATAACTGTAATTCTAATACTAATTCTAATTGTATATAAAATATTTGTAAAATTTTAATTGTATTGCTGTGAAATGATTGTAATTGTAATCGTAATTGTATGTAAATTTCTAAAATTGTAATTGTAATTCTAATTCTAATTCTACTTGTAATTATAATTGTAATTATATGCAAAATATTTGTAAAATTTTAATTGTATTAATGTGAAAATTTTAATTGTATTAATGTGAAATGATTTTATTAAAATTTGTAAATTTGTAAATTTGTAAAATTTTAAATAATTGTAAAATAATAAATCTAGAATAATATGAATTTTTGTAACATAATAAAGTTCTGAAAATAATAAAAATAAATTAATGTACTTTAGAATTATCATTATTTTATTATGATCTTACATACAAAAAAAAAAGAAATTTATACAGTACGCCATTGTTTTTTAGATCAACATAATTGCAAATTATCAAGTGAAATATTGATTTTAACATTAATACAATGCAAATTACCAATTAGTTCAAAATACATTTTATAATGTTTCGAAAAAAAGAGTTGGCTTATAAGTTATAAGGTAGTTAAGTCCTCTTATTTATAAAAACCCACCTTAAAAAGTATAAATATTGATGAAATAACGCATGTACCATATCACTCTCGGTTCTCATGATCACCCTCATTGTCTTCTAGCTCACATGGCATGATAACACTATTGTTATCAAAAATATGTTTTGATCTAGGGTCATGTCTCAATAGGAAACACCAATCCCTATCCAACATATATGGGTAAAAAAAACATTCGGTTGCAGTGTTTGGGGAAAACATAGGGCTCCTTAGCTTCATCCCACATCTTTCTAGAGTTGATACATATCAACCTACTATCACGATCTTCCTTTACATAGTTCCGATCAAAGGTGTCCCACCACTTGCACCTAAAAATAACACACTGGAAAGAAGAGAAATCCACTTCAATGATCTCTTGTATATTTCTGACATAACCTAACGTACCTCATACTAGGTTTTGATCACGGTGACTAGATCGGCTAGATTGATCAAACTCGACTTCCAGTCCACAGTCTTGTGTGATGTGTCCATCATTGACATTTTCTGTGCGAAAATGGTGTCCATATGCCGACATAGATGGGAACAAATGCACCTATAAAAAAGTTAAAAAATCATAGTGTCATGTGTCTTATAATAACCCAATAGTTAAAATATGGAATATAGATGTAATTACATTTGAAAGGTGCATTATTAAGTTTCAAATGTACATATAAATTAAATAGATTATTACCGATTTTCTGCACCCAATTCCTACATTTATTGCATCCTCTTCAGCACGCAGATAATGACCGGTTGCACCGTATTTCTCTCTAATTTGGTCAGAAACCCAACTGTTGGGGCATATTTTGGCATATTTTCTTTTAAATGATCAGGATAAGGCACACTTTTATCATTCAATTGTCTGAATTCTTTCTTGTCACTATCCCGTTTCATCCTCTTTTATTCGTACAAGGCGACCCATGGTTGTGTTGCTTCATATTTGTAAAGAACGAATTTATTGATTACTTCAATTTATGCATTCGCTAATGGAATCAAACCGACATTATATAGTACATAGAGATCAAAATATACATTATATCCAAGTTCAACATGAATATTTACTTTTTTTAAATTTGAAAAATTATAAGTCTCTTACTCTTTATCAAGCGCTTTTTTCCATTCGTTTGGAGGAACTTCTCTTCTCTTTTTTCTTCATCCCTTTCATCGTCCCAAATCACCGTACCTGGTCTATTCTCGATCTGCTTGATGTACTCACTAGCATAATAGAAGGACTCATACAATATGTACCCCTCTGCCATAGACCCCTTAGGTTTTACCCTTCGTCGAAAAAAACCTTTCAATTTCTTCATGTACCTCTCTAAGAATAACATCCAATGACAAGAAACCACTCGAAATAATTCAACCTCATCTACTAGGTGGATTAGAAGATGAACTTGCAAGTCCTTGAAACCCGTCGGGAGTTCCTTCTCAAACATGCAAACAATCTCAAATATCTCTTGACACCACCATGGAATGTTATCCACATGAATATCATTTCACGTGATCTAATGTACAAATGCAGATAATTTATATATGGCACGTCCTAGGTCTTGATGGAATTCATGTTTCAGACACCTACACATGAACAAAGGATAATGACACTGCAAAGTTATAAACACGTGTAATAATATACAAAATTAGTTGTGTTTTATGATCCCTACATGGGTTAAAATTTATTAATATAACAAATAATAAAATCATGCTTTTGACATTATACGTACTCTTAGAATATTCAAATGGTCATGCAATTTCAACCCCGACAAATGGTCATCCACGGTGAAGCAGCGTTGTAGTGAGGACCTGTACGAAGATGGCACTCTCACACCCATTATAACTTTCTTTACCCAAGAAAGGTCATCTTTTTTTAAAATCCATGGGGCATCACCTTCTTTGAAATACCATGAATTAGAGGGACTAGCACTTTCCTCTGATCCTGTACTTTCTAATCGTCTTGGCCAATGTTTATTTTTAGTTTTTGAAGTAATAAGATCTTTTCTAACAGCCAATGTGTCACTTTGTTTTGATGATATGTGCCTCCATAAAGAAGATGAAACATTTTTAAATATATGCATGGGATCTAATAAGTGGGTAATCTTAAGATGCTCCCAATATGGGAGGTTATAAAAGATAGATTTTCTTTTCATCCCAAAGGGAAATTTATCTAAGACATTCAGCTGGTCTCGTTATTGGAGGCCTTTGGGTTCTCTCTTGTTTACCATTGAAAGCATGTGTTGCTCTTCTGTAAGGGTGTTCTTCTGGAGCAACCATACACTAGCTTTCGTAGGCCCTTGGACCATCTAGCTTTCAGAGAAGGTCCACAACATTTACATCCAAAATACCCTTTTGTTACAAGACCTACGAGATTATTGTATACAATTTATGTGCATGGCACAATAATTAATATCATGAATATTAGAACAATTACAACGAATTAAATAACTAATATGAGAAATAATATTGTTACGTGTATAAAAAAAAAAAATGTGTAATTTACCAGAGAAAACTCCTATGTTTGTATAATCATGTGTCATGTAAGCACATATGCCATACAACATAAAACTTCGCTCTGCTGCGATGGGTCTTGATACATCGTATACATTTATCCCATCCCATAATTCCGTCAATTCATCTACCAGTGATTGTAAGTAGGCATCCATATTCTTCACTTATTTTCTACCAGAGACTATGAGTGCCAACATAAGATGTTCATTCTTCACGGAAAACCATGGGGGGATATTGTTATTGATCACTACTACAGGCCAAACAAAATAGTTGGTGTTCTGGAGGGAATATGGGTTGACGCCATCCATGGATATCCTGAGTCGTAGACTTCATACTTCATCCTTGAAGTTTTCGGGCCATGTATCCTCTATATGCTTCACGGATATTGAATCAGTTGGGATTTGCATAACTCCCAACTCACTTCTGTGTGAGGCATGCCATCCTTGCAAAATAGCTAATTCTTTGCAACGAAAGAGCCTTTGAATCCTTGGGATTATAGGCATGTGCCTCAATATCTTAAAAGGAGGACCACGTGATTTACCCTTCTTTTTTTATTTATCATAACTTTCATGCCCACATTTCAGACATATCTCTTTGTCTACATATTCTCCTCTATATAGAATAAAATCATTTGGACATGCATAATATGATATGTACTCAACACCCAACATTTTCAACAATTTCTTTGCCTCTTTGTAGCTACTGGGTAAGACATTATCAGTCGAAAGAACCTTATATTTGAATAACCTATAGTTGGTGATCATCATGTAAAATATTAAATGTACATTAATTCCTATAAAATTATTAACGTTCATAAAATTTCCCATTTTTAATGTTCATTGTGTGATTATATTTCTCAAATTTATATAAGGGAGGTCTTTATGGTAACTTACCTCAAAATTTCTAAGAAACATGCATTTGACAAGCCAAAATTTTCTTTCAAGTTACACAGTAACATCATTGCCCCAAACTAGGTAGACTTTGACTGACCGCCAGGTCCAAAGAGAGGGGTGGTGGAAGCGAATTTAAGGCTTTCGAAAAAGGTGTTAGCAATATGAGCATCATGACCTAGTTGATCATTGTTTTGGAATGCATCTAACAACATTGTCTCCATGCAAGTTGTATCCCTTAAGTAATCATCCATATCAACCTCTATTTAATTGCCTCCATTGCCATCTTGTGAAGAAATACTATTGTTGTAGTCATTCCTAATTGGTGAATATGGACGTAGCGGGAATTAAATTGGTGGTTGATTCAACCATTCTTGGTATCATTCTTCTCCGATTTTTTCTCTTAATTCGACCTTCTCTCGATATGACATTGTCATGGGGTGCAACAGAAGATGGTAGGTAGGTTTCTCATCATCACTAGAATCCTAATAATTTCAAAAAATATATTTGAACATGATTAGTACAAAATCTATGATATCAATTAGTAAGAACGTTGACAATGCATGATTAATTTGTTTGAAGTTGAAATTAATAATTACATTAATATACCAAAAAATTATTATTACCATCATTGTCCTAGGATTGTGGATAGAAGATGAAATATTGTTACAATTGCAGGGTGAAGCGGCTATCCATTTTCATCTACAAAATGTGCCTTGCGATATGCTGCTCCTAATAAGATCTTATGACATTTTGGAGCTGTTTGATTGTTTGGTGCATCTAAACTCAATTCTAAATCTGCATGAACCTGCAAATTTGTATACATTATAAATTTTATTAAGCTGATTGACATGGATAAAAAACATAAATTCAATTAGATAATGAAAATATAAATGAAATATGAAGTAAATATTACGTCTCGAGATGGATAGGGAGAACTCCGCGATGGAATTTGAGAAATATTATGGAATGAGATCGATTTTGAAGAACTTTCTATTCGATATAATTATGATATTTTCTCCCTGCATTTGAGCAAAATCAACAATAAATTTTAGCGCACACACCTAAAAGTAATTTCGGTGCCTTAAAAATGGACTTATTGTTATTGGTGCTTATGTACAAATAACCACACTGGTGTTGTTCTAGTTACTATGCATCGGTGCTATGTTATTAACTGATGCACCGGTGTAGTGTTATTAATTGACGTACCGATGACAAAAAGCCGCAAATAAAAAAACGCAACTTTATTTTTTTAAAGTGAAAAAAAGGAAATAAATTGAAAAATGGGTGGCAAAATATTTTCAAAAATCTAATTTCATTAAACAATTCTTTAAATAGTAAACTCTTTTCATTATTTCACTATTTTTGCAAAAAGGTTTAGTAAGAGATTTGCAGGAGACATACCTGGAGCAAGAGAGCATGAGAACACTATGGAGTAATGAAATACTTTCGAATAGAAGTATTCAGACAATCAAAATTCCAAACCTCTGGTGATTCAAACCCTGTAGCATAGAATTTCAAACGATATCGTGATTAAATTTTATTTTATTTTTTACATTTCCTGCAATATTTTTTACAGATTAATTACAGATTTTCAATTTTTTTTTCATTTTTAGAAAAAAAATCCATTTTTACCCTAAACCCTTCATTATTTTTGTTTCTTCCCTTGCTTCTTCATGTTTCTGTGATTTCAGAATTAGGGCTTTTCATTTTAGATTTATACGTTTTTATTGCTATATATATAGGCCTATGACATCCAACCCATGAGGCGACTTGCATAGTCGGATCCCAATCCATGTCGGCCCTTGCGTGAATTTAAAAAAAACATATTTTTTTTTAATTAGTGCTCCCTGCGTAACCTAGCGCATTGGTGCAATGGCTTATCCCAACACACCACGCATGTACTATTTGATAAAAAAATTATTTTTTATTTTTATTTTTAATCTGTGTGCCATATGTAAAATGGGGCACAAGTGCGCTATTGCATTATGGCGCACTGCTCACGTACTGTTTCGCAAAAATAATTTTTTATTTTGTGTTAATCAGTGCACCATGTAACATATAATGCACTGGGTCTTCTAGTTGATAGAGAGCACCATATGGTGGTCCCTTGTTTGCACGGGGCGTTTATAAGTATAGGCTGCACCTCCCCCTCCACAACACCATATGCTACAAAAAATAACACTAGACGATTTTTATTATTTTGTATGTGTTAATCGGTGCAGTGGTCAACATGTAATGCACCTATGCTCCTTGTTGACATAGAGCACCGTATGATGTTTATACTGTTTGGGCAGTGTGTTTATAAGACCACCACGCACCGACGTCGGTGCATACACCATGAAAAGTGCACCAGTTTCTTGAATTTTTTTGTTTTACCTTAAAAGTTGACAATTTGTTTATAAAATATCTTAATGAATGATATGGTATAGGTTTCATATTTATAAAGAATGGCTGACAAGATATCAAGTAACAAAAATATTGATAACACATCGAGAAAAGAAAAAAATGCAAGTTCTTTGTAAATTCTTTACAAAAAATATTATTTTTGAACTATATGTAAGTTTAACTAATATGTATTGTTTACTGTGTATCATGCAAAGCCACAAAATGATGAAGCTCAATAATATTATTTCTAATCTAGGACCAGAAAAGCGTAAAATATTAATGGAAAAAATGCAAAAGGATGAATCAAGTGAATGAAAAAGTACTATCGATCCAATATGAGTTTTTTTTTTAATTTTCATTCATAATATACTTAAAATTATTAGATAACATGTTTCAAACAATATATTTATTCACATCTTTTTAATGTTCTACAAGGAGAAACAACTCAGGAAAGGAATGTGGTTCTAAGGAAATAAAAAAAAATAGAACATGCATATGAAAATGAATTTCTCCTTAGCTCATTTGGAGTGGTGCTGGAGGTTAACGAAAGGGAGAAAAACTTTTACAAAAGTTTAAGGGATCTAATGGAATGAATGTATAAATGTTCTTTCCACTTATAATACAAAAATAAATCTAATGATTCCAAAAACCAAAATTTATCTAAACTACAGGAAGAGTTTCTAGAGAATTGGTCAATGAGACATGTCAAACTTTTAATAGAAAAAACGTACAACAACAAAAAAGAATGAATGAAAAAAGTAATATTCCTTTAAATTTTTTCTAGAATTATTTATAAATATCACTTTTGTTATATTTACTTTACATATATCAATATAAAAATTAAATAGCTTATTGTCATATTACATTTTCAAGAAGATTACGAAAATATCAAAAGATGAATGAATTGATATCAAAAATATGCCAGTAGGAATGTCCAAAAAGGTGTACAAGGAGATGGTCAAAGAAATGGACAAAATTGCATCACAGGAGGAGCCATCTCAACAACAACGTGCTTCAAAAGTAATATGCAATCATTGAATTTTTCGATCATTACGTAAAACAAATAAACAATTTAGCATTAAATATTAATTTTCAAGCATTTTCTTATAGAAAAGAAAAGAAAATGTAACTCATTCATCACATAAAATAGGATGACAAGGAAGAAAAGGGTTGATATCTAAGTTTGTGAGTAATTGTTACTTCCTTATAACAACTTAACTCGATTTCATTTTTGTATATTTTAATTTTTAAATTATTTTACAAAAATCATCATTTAATGTCTTCAAACAAGTGTTAAGATACAAAGAAGAACCATCAGACGAATTGATTGACATTGGGTTAAATATGGGCTGTGAGTATATGTTGGCATATCAAAAATTAATTGTGGAATTTATAAGCATATATCGATCTTTTTTTACTTAGCTCCATCTATAATTAATAGAACAAAAAAAGTATTTTATATTAAATATATGATTTGTTATGGGGTATAAAACTTGCGGGAAAAAAAGTATGGAACTGTGCCAACAGATGAAATCTAGAAAGATGGCATACTACATGGTTTTGAAAGAATTTGTATAGTTCATGAGTCAATTTTTGCTATGGTATGTCATTTCTTTTCGATTTACATTGATTTATATTATTTAATATTGAATTTTTCATTATTCTCACCAATGTATATACACTCATTACAGTTTATTTTTATGTTTGTAGATGGAAGGTGAAGAAAAAGAAAAAAATCAACGTCGTGATAATGCGCACTGGTGCATTTACATGAGACTACGCACTGGTGCGTTGATACGACCTATGGGAGCTACACAAATCCCAATAAGAATTAGAACAATTGGTGTGTTTTTCTGATACTGCACATCGGGGCGCTTCTATAAGACTACGTACTGGTGTGTTGATACGACATATGGGCACCATAAAAATCCCAATACCAATTAGAATGGCCCCTTGCATTATATCACCTACAATGCGCCTGGTGTGGTTGTATACCTTTATAGCCTGGTGCATGCACCTTTGATCGCCCCAAGCCGACTGTCTATATGAGATGCACCAGTGTGTTGACAACTTAGTAGTGCACCGATGAAAAAAACATCCATAATAACCTCCAGCCGCCCAAGATTTTTAGTTGTGTTGTAATTCTATTAAAAGCTTTGCCAAAACCCCCGTTACAAAAAATGGATGTTGTAGGAAATGTTTTTTTGACAATTTTCTCCAATTTTATAACACTAAAAACTTCCTTTATAACTTCTACTAGAGGTTCTTTTCCTTATAGTGATATTCCTCACGTACATTGGATGTATTCCGACATGGAAATTCCCATAATATTTTATACTAATTGGAAAAGTTCAGGAATGTTTTGAAAAATTCCTCCAATGATGTGAACACCTTAAGTGCACAAGTAGTGATTATAATGGCTTGATTGGTTAGCTTTGTCCTCTTTTAATCCTAGGCCAATAGTGGATTTTTCCCCTAGTGTTTTATATACTTCATTTTGGAGCTGGGTGAGGTTGATGAAGTTATTTTGTGAGTGAGAATGCTATAAAGAAGTAGAGGAATGATTCAGACCTAGTTTATAGAAATGATAACTTGTGCATGGGTGCTAATGGAAAAGAATGAGAAAGTCTATTTGCTAAAGCATACTATTAATGCAGAGTTTCAGATTACAGATCATAGATGCATAGAGCTATAGTAGAGTGTGTTAGTATAGATGGAGAGCTTGGCATAACTCCAAATTTGTGACTCTCACATTTGTTTTTCAAGTGTTGTTGGTTCATTTGGCACATATCCATTGTGATTTTATGTTATTGATTGTATTATGAAAAATTCATTCTTTTGGAGTGAGGGTTTGATGTCATGTTTGCCTATGAGTTTTATTTCGACTGTGAGTGACTTTGTTATTTATATTTGATGCATGTATTGTGGCCACTATTTTTCTTCATTGTAGAGCATATGATTGTAGTGATTTTATTTTTTTGTTGATGATGTATTGTTGCTAAGAGTATCATTGTAGAGTTGAATTAGAGTTGATATGAGTGTCTTAGATCTAGTGTGGAAATGCATGAAACGAGGTATGCATAGCGTAGAGGAGTAGTGACTTCATGAGATTCGAGCAATGATTCCATAGCATTAGTGAAAGAAATAATTTCTCCATCCAATGGTAGTTGGATAGTCCAATCCCAGTTTGGAGAGGATCACTGATTGTGGTGGCATTTTGTGGATCGTAGTCTATAGATATGTGTGAGAACATAGTCTTTCAATTTGGTCAGTAGAATCGAGTCTCTTGGCTGATGGGAGTTAGCTAATTGTATATTAGATCGTGTCTCCTAGTTGATGGGAGTTAGAAAATATATGTAAGAGACCATTTACTAGCATAATAGAGATTTGAGTAGAACAACAACAAGAAGGGTGGTTTTTTTTACCGAAGAAGTTTTTTCCACCAAATATATTTGTGTCTTCTTATTTGGATGTGTTTTGATGTGTTGTATGAGATAATATAATGTGCTATTGGTTAATATATGCACGATTCAGTAGAGAAGTTTTAATTGGTAGGAATTGTTAAGAAGTCATAGTACTCATTCACCCCCCTCTTATTAATGCTAAAGGTTTCATAAAATTAGTATCAGAGTGGGGCTCTTGGTTGCAGCTTGATCGCTAGAGAGTAGATCTGGGGTTTGTTAGCAAAAAAAAATGTTTTTTTCTTTTTTCTTTTTTCTTTTTATTGTTTTTCAGAATGACTTCTCAAATATGGTTTTCTTCACTTCTGCACATTCAAGGTATGGAATAAGAATGTTAAATATCATTTATTTTCTTATGGATCTAATGTTTGGAGACTCACATGTGAAGGATGCTGCAAGGATCCAATTTCACCTGAATTTTTGCATTAGGACGCTCAAGATAGATGCATAATCGACAATAATATTCATGATGATGATTTGAAGAATATAATATGTTTTAAATATGCTAAATAAATGTGGGACAAGCTAGAGTCCATATTTGGAGATGGTACTAATAGCAATAAGGAAAATTATAAAAAGAAAAACAAGAAAAAGAACAAGAAGAAGGGCCTTTAAAAATAAGAAGCTCAACCACAAGTGTGTCATCCTCCTTGTGAAAATGTTTCAAATGATGATGAAAATAAATCAGAAAATCTTGAATCCAAAGGTGTAAATATTTATGATCTTCGTTAAGTTATAATTTTGATGATTCATATTTTGATCACGTTGAAGTTCATAGTGAAGACGAGAATGATATTAAGGTTCTTAGAGTTTATTTTTCTAGACTAATAGTTGAGTGCAAGGATCAAGAAAAACTATTGCAGATCTATGATGATAAAGAGGCCAAGCTCAAGGAGGATATTATTAGTTTAAATATCAAATTAGCCAAAATAGAAAGAGTTGAGAAAGACATGAGGACGTAGTACAAAGAGAAGGAAGATGAGTGTGAGAGATTAGAAGCTTAAGTGATGTCATTGAGAAAGAAGAAAGATATGGAGAAGAGAATTGTGGCCTTAGATAGTTTGCTTGAGATGCATAGATCACCATTGGATAAATTTGGTCTTTTATTTAAAAATAGTGAGTCTAGTTTGCAAGCAAGTAAAAAAACCAAATTTGAACCAAAAGGACCTATATCAAAAAATACCAGTAGGAATAGTAGAAAAGAAAGAAACTAGCAGTAGATCAACCAACAGATCCAAAAACAACATAAAAGAAAACCTCAAGGAGCACCTACATTTAGAAGATATTTTTCTCTAAGAGAATATCGTGGGAGATCTATAAGATTTCAAAGGAATCAAATCCCCTTCATTCCTTTGATGAGAAAGGTTGAGTGTTACAACTGCCGCAATCTTTTCCATGTGGAGTGTTAGACATGTCATAATTTTTTCCATATGGAAATAGACTACATGGTGCCCCGTTACTCAAGGAAAAAAAAGCAAAAGAAGAAAAAGCATAGTGGAGATAGCAAAAAAATAGTGAAGGAATAAAATAGGTAGCCAAAGGCTACCTGCAGAAAAATGGAGCAAGAACTCTTGAAGTAGTGAACAGTAATCCCTCCTGCAGTCCATTATTATTTGATACATATTTATAAGAGGACTGCGTAATTCATGAGAGGTGCATAACGTTAGGGGGCGTGTATGGTAGTAGTTTATTACAAGTTGTTGGAGCAACTTATTATGAGTTCATTGAGACTCTTGCACATTTTAGGTTTGCAGGATCAACTGGCCATTTGGAGGTATATTGAAATTAGGGGGAGATATGAATGGTATGGAGCTTCATGGTTTGCTTTGTCTTTTAACTTATTTTCACTCATGTTTTTTGAGAAGCTCCATATGTCCTTTCATGAATAAAAAAAAGGTGCATTTTCAGCCACATATATGATTTTGGTTTCACTAACAAGTTGGTTGAAAATACGGCACAACCATGCATAGAAGGAGATTATTTTCTTAGGAATTTATATAGATGACATGAGACATGGATCAACCATGTATGGGCTATTTTTTAGCTTGTTACAACCATATTCATATCATTGATTCATCACTTTACGTTGGTAGAGAGTCCAATCATTAGTAGGCTTAATCATTATGGTGATAGACATGTTATGGAGGAGTCTCATGGAATCATTTTGCAGCCACATATATGGGATAATTTTGATGTAATAGTCATGATGTGTCATGTACTTGAGTCATTTTTCGATATGAGATTATCACATTAGCAATTTATTTCATTAACATATTCATGCTCATGGAGCCATGCTCTTGTATTATAATTCTCATGGGTCTTTTATTCATGAGTCATGGGGTCATGTTATGGTCATATAAGAGTATGTATGATGTCTTATATAGCTACTACAACCATGTATTACCAATGCATATGTGATTCAGTGATACTCATGTGGAGTCTTGGACCATATGGTGCTTCTATTTGTGGAAAGGAAGCATTTTTTTCAGTGGAAGTGGTTCATTGCAGGTTGGAGCTGATTTTTGAGATGGCATGTGTTCAAGGGGAGAATATTTTTTGCTCTTATTTACTTTAATCATCCATTACTGGCATTATGATCTTCCTGCAGGAGTTTATGTTGTGCTTCATGCTATGTTATTCTTGTGGGTTTTTACCTCATTACATTAGCAGAGAAGATGTGACTGACCATTGGTGTTGCTGCTATGTGGTTTCTATGGAAAGTTTTGGTTGGTGCCTCTTCTGTATATTGTTTCATATACTTGATTATGCTCATAGTTTCTATAACACAGTTCATATAGTATATTTCTCATATTGATTCTCATTGTTCATACCTCAAAAAATATTTAGATTTCCTCAAACTTGTTCATTCGTTGTGGTCATAATTTAATAAGGAAGGCTCCAGCAAGATAGGAGTCACTCCCTTTGGATTCCTTCTGGATTCTAAAACAAATTAATCCCCTGATTAAGAGTGTACTGCACCTCCCTAGCCTCGGCTGGGAAGGCCTAACCATATCCCAGTTCACTTCTCACTTTCATGTCCCGAAATTAGTTTTGATACAACATTTTTCAAACTGTATGGCTAGAATATGAAAGAGTTATGCTGTTTACCTTGTATCTTTGACACAATACTCCACAATCATCTTTGGAGTAAAATATTGCCAACTTTTATTGTTTAAGTCCATTCATAAATTCTAGGAAAAATCCCTCAACTAGCTTCTAGAGGTCTAGCCATACCTATCCTTAGTGAGACTTTTTCCAGTTATTATATGTATGTAAACAAGGATAGTATTTATATTGGAAACATTGTTTTCAATTAATAGCCTATAATATATAACCTGACTGTAAATAAGAATGTTATATATACAAGAAATCTTGTTTTCAAATAACTTCCTATATAACCTGACTGAAAACAAGGATATTATCTATACAAGAAATACAATTTTCAATTAACATCCTATATATCTTTAATGTAAACAAGAATACTATCTATACAAGAAATACGATTTTCAATTAAAATCCTATATATCCTAATTGTAAATAAGAATTTTATTTATGTATAAAATATTTACTTAGTTCATGCTAAATAGTAAGAATAAAATCGTGGATTATCAAACATAGTAATTTCTTATTGTGATTGCACTTATCTTAATATTTCATACTTTAGATCTTTTTCAAAATGATTTGTGATCCACCCAGCCAATGAGGCTCGTTATCACGTCCAGTCCTCCCCCCGAGCCTACTCACTTCCATAGTGGTTTAGAAACCTATCCTACCAGGACCTCAAGACTTTTCTCCGGACCATATGGTTTGTTTTAGGCCGAGTGTCCATTTGTTAATACTAGATTAGGACAAATCTTAGTAGCGTACTTCTCTTATCCCTCCTAACAACGTCCTGTTCGGGATTTGTTTTCCTCCTTTTTAATTCACTTCCCTTGGGATGGATTAATTATTTTCCCTTAACCACCTGGAATCCAAGATCCTCACACAAATAATTCTTGCTCTCTTAACTAACTAGAATTAACCTTTTGTTCTTTCTTCAAACAAAATAATAATATTATTAAGAGGTTTCCGCAGTGCATTATATTAGATATCATTTTTTGGGATTCAAATGCGTTAGGAAAGTCATTTAACTATGACCATTTCCATGACGAGTAGCCGTAATTGACTAATTTCTCATGAATTTTGAATAGTCCACTTAGCAGTTAGATATCATTTTTTGGGATTCAACTACATTAAGAAGGTCATTTAACTATGACCATTTCCATAAGAGGTAGTTGTAACTGACTAATTTCTAATGAATTTTGAATAGTCCACTTAGCGCTCATTGCCTCGGGTGATGCTCACAGGGGTGAAGAAGTTGGATTGAAAATAGTGAAATGAATCATACAACATCAATCATCACTTTTGGGGCTTTCACCCAGTAATCAAAACTTCCCGGGTGGTCACCCATCCCAGAACTCCTCTAGCTCAAGCACTCTTAATTGTGGATTTTTCCACACAATGAAGCCCACTTAGCTTTCTTCCCCATTTGCAAAACCTTAGCAATTATTGTGCCTCATGAACCATTTAGGTAGAGCTCCCTTTACTCTTTTATATTTAAGTATTGATGGGTTTCTGTAATGCATTATATTAGATATTATTTTTTGGGATTCAATTGTGTTAAGAAAGTCATTCAACTATGACCATTTCCATCATAGGTAGTCGTAACTTTTTAATTTCTTGTGATTTTTGAATAGTCAACTTAGCACTCATTGCATCAGATGATGCACACACGGGTGAAGGTGTGGGTATGAAACTAGTGAAATGAATCACATAGCGTCAATCATCACTTCTGGGGCTTTCACTCGGTAGCAGGACTTCTCGGGTGGTCACCCATCCCAGAACTCTCTGGCTTAAGCATGATTAATTAAGGATTTTTCCCCAAAATCAAGCCCACTTAGCTTGCTACCCCATTTGTAAAACCTTAGAAAGTATTGTGCCTCATGAACCATTCAAGTAGAGCTCCCTTTACTCTTTTGTATTTAAGTATTAAGGGGTTTCCGAAGTGCATTGTATTAGATATCATTTTTCGGGATTCAACTGCGTGAAGAAAGTCATTCAACTATGACCATTTCCATCAGAGGTAGTCATAACTGACTAATTTCTCATGATTTTTGAATAGTGCAAATCAGGTGATACTCACAAGGGTGAAGAAGTGGGATTAAAATTAGTGAAATGAATCACATAGAGTCAATCATCACTTCTGGGGCTTTCACCCAGTAACTAGGACTTCCTGGGTGGTCCCCCATCTTAAAACTCCTCTGGCTCAAACACGCTTCACTGTGAATTTTTCCCCACAATCAAGCCCGCTTAGCTTGCTACCTTATTTGCAAAACTTTAGCAAGTATTGTGCCTCATGTACCATTCATGTATAGCTCTCTTTACTCTTTTGTATTTAATTATTGAGTGGTCTCCACAGTGCATTATATTAGATATCGTTGATTGGGATTCAAGTGCATTAATAAAGTCATTCAACTATGACCATTTCCATGAGAGGTAGTTGTAACTAACTAATTTCTCAAGATTTTTGAATATTCCACTTAGCAATCATTGAATCAGGTGATGCTCATAGGGGTGAAGAAGTGGGATTGAAACTATTTAAATGAATCACATAGCGTCAATCATCACTTCCGGGGCTTTCACCTGGTAACCAGGACTTATCGGGAGGTCACCCATCCAATAACTCGTCTAGCTCAAGTGCACTTAACTGTGGATTTTTCCCCACAATCAAGCCCACTTAACTTGCTACCCCATTTGCAAAACATTATCAAGTAATCTATCTCATGAAATATTCAGGTAGAGCTCCCTTTACTCTTTTTTATTTAAGTATTGAGGGATTTCCACAATTCATTATATTAGATATCATTTTTTGGGATTCAACTGTGTTAAGAGAGTCATTCAACTATGACCATTTCCATGAGAGGTAGTCGTAACTGACTAATTTCTCACGAATTTTAAAAAGAGGTGCTATGAAGATAAGATTCCCTCCTTTGGGATTCCATTTGGATGCTCAAGCACAATACTCCCCTGATTAAGAGTGTACAATTCCTCCCTGGCCTCGATTGGGAAGGCCTACTGTATCCTAGTTCACTTCTGAGTTTCATGTCCCGCAATTAATTTTGATATGGTTAGCTTATGAAATAGTTGATTTGTTTACCTTGTATCTTCAGCACAATACTCCATAATCATATTTGGAGTAATTCCTACCAATTGTTCTTGTTTAAGTCCATCCTTGAATTCTAGGCAAACGCCATAAACTAACTTTTAGAGGTCCAGCCATACATATCCTTAGTGAAATTGTTTCCAGTTATTATCTCTCTATAAACATGGATAGTATTTATATTCGTAAGATTGTTTTCAATTAACGTACTATATATAACTTGATTATAAATAAGAATGTGTTGTGTAAATCAACAACCCCCATTATTTTAAGCCATAGTTACTTTAGAAAATATTGGGGACACTTTTAATTTTTAGAGTTTTAGCAAATAAAACCTTAGAGTATTTCTTTTGATAGGAATAGGGGTCAAAAGGGGATGAACAATTTAAAAATTAGTTTTCCAAATAATTAAGCAGATATAAATCACATTTCGCAAACTGCAAAATCATTTACAAAATGTATATACTTCGAAAATAATGATTTGAAACATCTTTGTTATCCAATGAATATAACTGAAATGATTTTATATGAGGAAAAAAACATATTTATAAGTAAATTCGATAAATAATACCATGGGACCGACTTCTGCCACCTCAGCCTATCGCATTTCTCAAATCGTTGTTTCTCCCGACAGTATTATTTACTCCCGCTGATACTGGCCGATGTGATAAAGCATATCACATCACACCATCGCAAAAGCTCAAATCGTTATGTTTTGTTATGTCTCATAATCGACAATGCAATAAATCATAATGCATTGCACATCGTATATCGCACGCTTATAAAAAAAACACATATTTCATATTGTTAACTTCACCGATATTGCGATTACAATGTCATGATCGGCAGAAAATCTAAGCTCATCAGTACTTAATGAAGAGATTACACACGAGTCATGATGTAATTCGATAGATCTCATTTTAATGGAGAAATTATTATAATGGCATGATAACCCATATCAATTACCAATGTCATAAATTAACGATTTTCTCGCCCACACTACCATAATCATTTTCTTGCAATGAGCATTCAATTCATATACCATCAGCATGCGAAGTCTCATCCTTTTCCAATTTTTCTATTTACTATGGTATTTGTACGTATTGTAAAACTAAAAGGTTACTTCTTCTCATTTACTCTTTCTTACTTATTTACAGGTAAGTTTGAGTAAGCAAAGTTCTCCAGAAATATCTCAGTCTTAAAAAAACAAAGAAGCATGTGGCTCCTGTTAATCCTGCACCTACTACCTCAGAGAGAACAAAAATGTTGCCCCTGTTTACAGATATGACTTGTGGACCTGAAAGTGGATCCTCTTTATGGCAATCTATGTATGAGCTGTTTGAAGATGAGAAACCTCGCAAAATCCATAGAGAGGAAAAAAATCATGCTTGAAATTCTTTTGAAGCTACAATTGGAGATGTAGCCAATTCATTTCTTCACCGAATTGCAACAAGGCCCAAGATACTACCATATACTAATATGGTAAGGTGGATTATCAACAATATTAATATAGGGGGAAAGAATTTCCTTAGCAGAAGAGGAATAATGATTGGTTGCTTTAAGCAGAAGACCTAAAGAAAATGTACCATCTTCCATACCCTAATAAGATTTATGATAAGGAATTCCTTGCAAAGTTCGCTAAGGAAAATGAACTCAAATAGATGCCAGTAGAGAAGTGGAGGAAAAATCCTAACAAACACAAGAATGATGAAAATGATATCTATTCTACTAATTCTCTTCCAAGTCCCTATTGCTATATCTCAACTATAAGTATATACTTTTTGGTCAATCAGACATGACTATATTTTCAGTAGAATGGGTTCCCCTTATGGAAGCAGCAACATATGTTTATGTTATGGACTGGGGAAATATTCTCTCAAATAATATTTCCACCCAAATTTTAGAATATAGAAAGAACCACTCTATCTCTTCTAAATTTTTTCCTCCATTGTATATGAGTGGGTATATTATGGATGTTGTATGTTTTACATTAGATTTTTCAGCCATGGGATGGAAATGGACTACCCAAAATCCCATTCCAATTCATGTATTTCATAGTATTATGTGGCAATAAAAATATGAAAGTCATTTTTACAAAATGTGTCATAGAATTATACTACCCCTTTTTGAAGTTTTTTTCAATGAGAAAGCCCCCAGACTTTTGAAAGAGTCCCAAGCCGAATTTTCCTCTATAGGAAAGTGGTTTGGTGAGGATTCATTCACCTATGTACGAGTATTTGGGAGCCTAGCTCATCCACATGTATTACCCCTGTATGTCCCTGATAAACTTCTCGGAAGAGAACTCACATACCAAACTGTGGGAAATGGTCTGACCATATTTTTGAAATAAGCCAAGAAGGAATTATGGCCTTTCTTTCCAATTAACTATGGTGTGTATGGACTAGATAACTACAATCATGTTATAGTTGAAATTGGCCAAATAGAGTGTTTAAAATTATTTACAATTCTAAACAGGCAATATGATCCGCTGAAATTTTCCATTAACTTCACTACTCAAGTGAAAATCAGACCCTTTGTGCACGAAGATGATGATTTTGAATACTTATTTGAGTCTGTCGAAAACTATGTTGCAGTTAATAAGTTAGCAAATTTACACCTTCACCCACCACAACCACTAAAGTTTCAGCAATACAAAAATAAGAGACTAGAAACAATTCCATTCAAGATTTTGGATGTCTCTCAAAACATGAATCGGAAAGAAAGTGAATCAGCTATTAAGGATATTGAAGTCCCTAATACACCAGATTAGGAGAAGTCAGTTGAAGTTCAAACAATAGATCTATATTTCCCCAGCAATCTCAAAGATGTTTGGAAAGAGCTTGAACTAAAACTCCAAGAAGAACAAACAACCATGATTAATGACCAACAATAGACTATACAAAATCATCCTTCTACAAGTCAAGACCTGTTTACTATTAGGCCCTCTGACAAAAAAGTAAATATAGAGAGAATGGAATACATCCCGTCATTCCCAACCTCTAAAATTGTTCTAAATTCAATATATTCCTCCCTTGGACATTTTTTATAGTCCTAGGCATAAGGTAGTTATTAGCAGGTAGAAGAAAAGGAAAAGAACAGAGCATTCCCAGACTCTCATTCAAGAATATATGTCAATGGACATTGTTTGGAAAGATACCGAGTCATATCCTTCACACGATCTAACTTGGTTATCAAAGTTTGCAGGAGCTTATGCATCTACGACTATTGACAAGGCATCAGAGATTCATCAACTAATGAAATAAAAAGATGAAAATATCCTTCAACTTGAAATAGAGTTACAAGAAGAAAAGCAGAGTGTTAGTCGGCAGCTACATGTATAAATCTCACAACTACAAGAGAGCCTCCACCAACTAAAAATTTATAATCAACGTGAAATTAATTCTAAATATACACAAATTCATCAATTACAACTCTCCATTGAGCAAATGAAATATGTTCCAAAGATTGATGATTTTATAAAATAATATTTAGAATTAAACACCCTATTCGCACAACAAAAGGTCATATTTTATTGGAAATTAACAAGAATCCTTTAATTATGTGAGTAAATTGATTCACCTGTGAATCACATTGCTCATATGAGGATTAGTTTTGATGACATATATGAGAAGGTATCCCAATTTGTTACTTCGAAGGATTATTTTGATGGTTGAAAGGAAAACCTACCTACAATTGAAGAATCAAAGAAAGAGGTAATGTTCATAGTTGGGATATTCAACTAAAGAAAGCATAAAGGGCAATAACCAGAGCCAAATACATTTCCTCAAACATTGTGGAAACAGTCAGCCAGAACCTGATTTCAGCAAATCTCATCGATAGATGTCCTCCTGGTGCATTACCCTTGGTAAAATATTTGATAAGACAATGGAAAGAAGTGTCAAAAGTGAAAGAGTTGCATATTATGAAGATAGAAAATTTATATTGGGAAAGATACTGGAGATATCTAGTGAAGCCTCATAGCCAATGGCTCATGCTTTGTTGTCTTACAGATATGTCCTCATACATGTTACATCCATTATATGATGTTGTTTATACTAGAAACCTATGCATTATTCTAGGACAACCTCCGCAGGTAAACCTATGCTTAATATTCTTCAACTCAAGGAGCAAATGGAAGAAGGGACATTGGGACAGTCCTCAAACAAATCACCCCTTTAATTTTTATTTCTGTTTTAATTTTACTTACTTTAAGGAGAGTTGTTTGAAACCTCCTCAATTTTTATTGTAATTACTATTTTAAGTCTTATTAGTTTTATATTTAAACCCCTTAATGTCTTTTAAGAAGGGTCCTGAAATTTTGAAAGGAATACTTTACTAATGTTGCACTTTTGTACTCTTAAAGTTTTTTGAATAGAAAAGGCTGGACCGAGAGTTATTTCTCAAATGAGATGAGTAAATATGTATGATTCTTTTATCTTATATGTTTAATTTGAGTTCTAAATGAGAAATAGTTCATTGATATTATGATGTGTTGTTTTATATATTTGTTTGAACACAGTTTGACATCAATTCATTTTTGAACATATTATGTTGTTATCATTTATATATGCAATACATGCATTTTGTAAAAGTTGCGATATAAGATTCATTAAATTGATTTAATTAGCTTCTTAATTAAATCAATTATCTTAAATTTATTTAATATCTCTAAATGAGTGTATCATATTTATTTTCACTCATTTAAAGATTATTTTGTAGATCGCACAGAGAAAACATTACACCCCGGGATAAATAGAGATAGATTTAGATATATAGATACAAATAGATATGTTTACTGTTTATTGCAAGCTTTCTTATTTTCTATCTATAAATTTCCACACAGAGATAAAATCATTCATTCACTACAAATATATTATATTGAGAAACTGGTCCCACAAATCCAGTCGGAGCCACCATTCCAAATGGAAAAGGGACGATTTTCAAGTCGCCAACCCGGTGGTTTTCCCCGATGTTGTTGCATCGATTTTCGGGGCCTTAACATTTTTTGTGCTAGAAGGAGGGAAATCCAACTATGAATGGCACTAATGCTTAAATTAAGAATTAAAGACCATCACCAAAGTCATTCTCTCTCCAAATCCACAACTTCTAGTCATGTTTCAAAACCACCTACTCATAGATCAAAAGTTGTGCATTCTCTTCCTCAATCTCCTAGTTCTGTTCATAAATAAATCCCTTTAGAATATACTCCAGAGTCACCTGAATTATAGATGTTGATAAATAAATTGGAATAAATTTCAATTTCAGCGAAAAAACCTATACTTTCAGAAGCCTCAGAAGCAAGTGTCACTTCAATTTTTGAAGGCAATGGTGTATTAACTCGGTGTAAGAGTGAAAAAATTGGAGTTATACCTTTCGAATTTCCTCTTCATTCTCATCTAAGGAAAACTCCTGTTTCTGAAACACAATCATCAACTAGTGAGATTCAATGTGTTTCTACCTCTCAAACAACATCAATCATTCTTCCCTCTCTTTCATATTCTCAAACAAGTTCTTCATTGATCAATATTCCTTCTTCTTCTTCCTAGTCTACAACTGCTATTACAAGTAATATTAGTTCCATAAGAATTTCTTCTACACCTTCAACTATTATTGGAACTAATTCTTCTACTTCAAATCCTCCTTTAGGACCACCCAATCCTCCTCTTCGTACAATGGCTAATAGATCTTGGCAAAATCCTAGAGTTGTTAAACTACCAAGGCCCCTTCATCCTTTACCTAAGTATCCTGAAAGATGGTTGGCTAAGTATAATCCAGATGATGGATTACCTGCATAAGAGAATCTCCATAAATTTATGCTTGCAATAAATCTAAATGAAGTTTTAGAGGAAGATTGTGTAGTTATATTATTTCCTTATACTTTTCAAGGATCAACTAGATCATGGTATTTCTCACTACCATCAGGCACAATTACTAGTTGGGATATTTTTGAAGAAAAAATACTTACTAAATTTGGATATGGCCGCACTAATTCAACCCTTATCAATGAACTTTCCAGTTTGAAAGAAAATACAGGCAAAAAGATCAAAGACTTCAATTCAAGATTTAATAAATGGCTCAAAAAAATCCCAACCACATCTAAGCCTATATAACCTTTGTTCCTTCTAATATGGTTATTTTCATAGATATAGCCAATAAGGCTATATTGGTAGAGAATATGAAAGAATCTCTTTATGTTGAAAAAGGAATATTTGCTTTAGAGAAGAAAATTTCTCAGGAAGATAGGAAAACTAAGAAAGTTTACTTTAAATATGAGCCCAAAAATAAATCATCTAAATATCCCTACGATCTTGAAGGATTAATAAAGGTCCTCAAAACCATGTCAAACGATATAGTTGAGATAAAGAAACAAGTAGTAGAATCTTATTCAAAGAAACCTTTAATATTTTCTAAGAAAATTCAGTCTTCTCAACCCTAAAATGTAATCTCAAATGTTGAATCAGATCAATATGAGGATCATGATGAAACAATATCATCTGTTGAAGAATATCAAGAAGAAGAACTAGTCAAAGTTCATGGACTATGGGACTTTATCCTCCCAACCTCTAATGATGAAAATGAACATGAGGCACTTCCGATAGATAATAGGAGTAAAATTTTTGTTGATCTTCCTCAGTCACCTCAAAAGAAAAATCTTCATCCTCTTTTTTTAAGGATAAAGTAGTCAATAAAAAGACTTCTTCTCAAACAAATCAAAATTCTTCTACTCTTCCATATACCTCTAAAATATTAGTGGTTTCTGATACCATTGAATACAATATATTGGAATATATGAAGAAAATTAAATCTAATATTTCTCTCCATCAAATGAGAAAATTAAAACAACGACAGAAATTTTTTCTTGAAGAAATGAATGCAGTTCTCGCTACACGCTTTCATGTTCTTGTAACTTCGAAAGCAACTAAAGGAACATGTAAGACTCCTAACAATTAACCTGAGAAAATTGATGCAAGTGATGTTATTTTAATAGGTGACATATCCAATTCACATACTCCTCATTTTTTGTTAACTTTTGAATTCTTCAACAAGAATGTGCATAATTTTTTAATTGACTCTGGAGCCTCATCAAACATTATGCCATATTCTTTTTGTCTGAAATTGAATATATCTCCTGAGAAGTCAGCAGTACATATTTTACAATTAGACATAACAAAGTTGAAGTATTAGGAGAAATGAATTCAGACTTTATTAGATTAGCATCCAATCCAAAAGTAAATCAAGTAATTGATATCTTAGTTGCTGATATACCAGATTTTTATGGTCTGATCTTAAGTAGAGATTGGTCAGAAAAGCTTCATGGCTATTTTGCTACTGATTGGTCTCATATGTGGCTTCCCTATAATGGTAAGCCAAATCAAATCAGGGTTTACCGTGAAAAGTATTTAAAACATTCAGTAACTGAATTCGAAGAAGAAAATGAACCCATGGCCTTTACTAATAATATCCTTGGCAATTACTCTGCTGAATCCTTTTTAGGAAATTTCAATGCTCTAAAGTCTCCATTTCTTACCAATTCATTTAATTCTTAGATTGAAAATTTTTCTCAAACTGATTCTTCTAAGTGTGTAGATACTATAGATAAACCTTGTACTGAAATTTATTTTGGACTATATATTTCAGTGGGTCAAAATCCAGAGAAGGAGCAAGAGGTGGTTGTATATTAATCAATCCAGAAGGCGAAACGACTATGCTCACATGCATACTTCAATTTGAATGCACAAATAATACTTCGAAATACGAGGCACTGGTTCAAGGCTTAACTAAATCAATTTATCTTGGTGTTAAGTATCTTAAGGTTTTCGAACATTATGAAATAAGTGTTAAGCATGTAAGAAATACCATACATTGTATTTTTTTCCATATTAAACATTATCAATCGTTAGTATAGTCTCTTACCTTTCATTTTTTAGCATTCAATATCTCGTCTATTCCAAGAATTCAGAATGTAAGTACAGACATTATAGCAAATGTAGCATCCAAGCTTATTCGTTCAGAATATTATAGCCCAGACATATTTTCCATAGAGTTGATTTTTCACCGATCTATTCCTAATAATATTAATAATTGGAGGGTATTCAATGATGATGATGATGTTATTACTTTTCTTACATCAGAAGGATCATATGACGATCAATTAATTGATGAAGATGAACATGAAAGACAACTGCAACAAAAATATGAAGAAATGATATACCTAATTCGTTGGTCAAACTTGAATATCTTTATGATCTTAAAGATAGGTTCAAAAATATTACTAATTATAAACTCCAAATTTTGACTTTGAGGTTTGAAATGGTAAATATAGGATCATATCTTAATCTTGAGAACATCAGCCTAGGACTTGATCTTTCCTCTGATGAAATATTAGCATTTATTCATTTATTTAAAAAATACAAGAGTGTCTTCGCATGGAAATATGAAGACCTAGAAACTTATGATACTTCAATCATTCAACATACTATCCCAATGATATCCACTGAAAAACCTATACAACAAAAGCTAATAAAAATTCATCCTGACCTTGAAATTCAAATCAAAAGTGAGCTTAAAAAACTCCTTAAAGCCAAGATTATCTTCCCTGTTAGGCATTCTAAATGGGTATCTAATTTAGTTCCTGTTAGGAAAAGAATGATGCTATTCATATTTGTATCGATTTTAGAAACCTAAACAAACCTTGTTTGAAAGATAATTTCTCGTTACCACTGATGGAAAAAATTTTGCAATTAGTTCTTGGTTTTTAATTAGTGTCTTTTCTTGATGAATTTTCAAGTTACAATCAAGTTTTGGTTCATTCCAAAGATAGATTAAAACTACATTAAGAACAAAATGGGGCATATATGCCTATCAAAAAATGCCATTTGGATTAATAAATGCAGGAGAAACCTTAAAAAGAGAAATGGATATTTCTTTTAGAGGGTTAACCAACAAAAAAATGGTTTTTTATCTAGATGATATGACTATTTACTCCAAGAAAAGGAGGGACCACTATCATGACCTTAAACAAATCCTTGAACGTTGTTTTAAATATGGAATTTATTTAAATCCAAAAAAGTATTATTTCGTTTTAAGTGAAGGAAAAATCTTAGGATTTATCGTTTCAAAATAGGGCATGTGTATTGATCCTCAAAGAATTAAGGAAATTTTTGAACTCTGACATCCCCATAACAAAAAATCCATGCAATCCTTTTTAGGACAGATAAATTTTGTTAAACAAATTGTTCCAAATTTTTCTCAAATTGTTTTACCTTTGCTAGTGATGATTAAGAAGAATTCACTTTTTAAATGGGGACATGATGAAAGATAAGCCTTTGATTTGATTAAAGAAGCTATCATTAACACACCTTCTTTGACTACCCCAGATTTTTCCAAACATTTTATTTTATATACTTTTTCATCAAAAAAATATTATGTTGTTGTATTAACACAGATTGATGATCAAAAGATAGAAGAAATTATTTCATTCTTTAATTGAAACCTCCAAGGTGTTGAACTAAATTATTTTGAAGTAGAAAAACATGTATTTACTGTCTATAAATATTTAAAACATTTTATACCTTTTCTCCTTAAAACACCCACTAATGTACTAGTTCCATTCTCAGTTGTAAGGCAACTACTTATACAAAAAGAACTAGGAGAAAAGATAGAAAATTGGGTTATTGCTTTGCAGGAATATGACATTGAAATAAGACCATCCAAAATCATTAGAAGACAAGGTCTCTATAAAATTCTATCTGGAGCATCCAATTTATCGAATGATGAAGTGTCAGGTAATACTGTACAAATTGCTGAGGTAAGCCTAAATGATTCAGAATCACAATATACTGATTTAAAATTTTACTTAAAGAATAGATACACTTCGACAAAACTCAATCATAAAAGAAATATAGCTTTAAGACTGAAATATAATCAATACCAACTCATAGACAATGTCTTGTTTAGAAAAAACTATGACTCTGTACTAATAAGATGCCTTAAGAAATCTGAAGCTCAGAGGGTTTTGCAGGAACTCCATGATGGACCTACAGGTGGAAATTTTGGTGGAGATACTACTGCACATAAGATCATTCATGCAGGTTATTACTGGCCCACTTTGTTCAAATATGCTCATTCATATGTGAGAAAATGAAAAACATGCCAAACCGCTACTGGAAAACAAAGAAAACTAGCCTTGCCATTGCAACCAGACAACATTGATCAACATTTCGAGCAATGGGTATTAGATATCATAGGTGAGATTGTTCCTAACTCATCTAAGTAGCATAAATACATTCTCACTCCAATAAATTATTTTACTAAGTGGGTGGAGAAAATTCCACTAAAAGTAGCTAACTCTGAAGCCATAATTGAATTTATTGATCAATTCATTATTACCATATTTGGCCTACCCATTGCACTTTTGCTTGATAATGCATCTTATTTTTTGGGAAATTGTATGACAGAATTCACTCTTAAAATAGGTTTTAAACTTAAATACTCTGCTAACTAATATCGCCAAGGGAATGGTTTAGCAGAATCAACAAACAAAAATCTCATTAGACTCATCAAAAGAACTATGATAAAAAAAAAAAAATGGCATAAATCTTTAACATTTGCACCATGGGAAGATAGGATTACTCAAAAAGCCTCCATAGGAACTTCTCCATTGCATCTAGTTTATGGAAAAGAAGTTGTAATTCCTTCAAACTTAGTTCTTCCCTCACTATCCCTAGTTCAATTTATTGATGAAGTACCTTCTTCCCTACAATTAAGAATGTCATTGATCCTTAAAACTGAAGAAGAAATGAGAAAAGCCAAAATAACTCATGCTCAACATCAGAAAATAGTGAAAAAATCTTTTGATGCAAATTTTGTTTCCCCAAAAAACTTCCAAGTTGGAGATCTCATACTCAAAAGGGACAAAGCACATGAGGAAAAAGGTAAGCATACCAAATTCCAAAGAATGTGGCTTAGACCATTCCAAATCATTGAACAAATTGGCTCATCAACCTTTTTTTTACAAGACCTTCAAGGGAGAAAAGACTTACTCCCTGTTAATGGGCTAATCCTGAAAAAATTCTTGTCTTAGAAGAATATTTTCTTCTAAATGTATTATATCCATTTTCTTTTTTTTTTTTTTTAGAAAAATATTTTTTGATTACATACTTCTAGTTGTTCACAACACCTCAGAATTATTTTGTGTATTTATATTTGAATAATACAATTTTTTGATGAAATATCTACCAACCTAGAAAATTAAGTGAATATTATAGAACTTCGAAATATTTTTCCATCGAAATTGGAAATTTTGTAAACTCAAATTTTGTAAAGTCTTTTTAATCTACTATCAATAAAAAAAAAGGTTCATCTTTACAGAGAAAATACTTTTGTAACTAAGCATATTTAAATCTAAACTATCATCCAAAAATCTTAAGGGATCAATGATTCTCCCCATCCATTGAAAATACCTTTTTTTAGTGCGTAATTCAAAAATATAAAAAACTTAAAAGTATAAGAAGTCTCATCACAAGCTTGCTTACCATGATCATAAGTTAATGATTAACTGACATTACCACAACTGCATACCAAATCAGGGTAATGGGTCATGATTATTAAAATTATAAGACAAGGGGTCTCATCATGATCCAGCTTGTAGAGTCGAAATCATAACTAGTGAATGGCATTGTCACTTTCTGGTCATGAAGTTAGGACAACAACTTTTTAAGAGAAAAATGAAAAATGAGTAACTAAGGAGTTAACTCAAAGAAATTGTAAATAAATGGATGGGACACTAAATAATTGATGGTTAAAAGGTAACCTTGCTTAATCTATTAATATTTACTGGCAACAGTGGCTCTACCTATGACAAAAGGAGAAAATTAAAAAGCCAAGTTACCAAAAGAACACTTACTTTACCTTTTAAACTATATAATGATTGATATAGAGCAAAAGAGATATTTATTTTATGAAAGGTTCATAAAATATTAACGATATAGATGAGTTTTTTAATATCCAGAGTAACTTTATTCATTTAAATATTTTGAAAATAATTCTTGTTTCCTTACATTATTTTTACTTATTCAGCGATACTAAAGAAATTGTTTTTCAGAGATAACTGATTCTTCTAGTGAACTTCCAATTGTTGTGTAAATCAACAATGCCCATTATTTTAAGCCATAATTACTTTAGAAAATAATGCGGATCCTTTTAATTTTTAGAGTTTAAGCAAATAAACTCCTAGAGTATTTATTTTGATAGGAATAGGTGTCAAAACAGGAGAAAACTTTAAAAATTGTCTTTTCAAATACTTAAGCGGATATAAATCACATTTCGCAAATCGCAAAATCATTAAAAAAATGTATATACTTCGAAAATAATGATTTGAAACATCTTTGCGATCTAATGAATATAACCGAAACACTTTTATATGAGGAAAAAGCCATATTTCTAAGTAAATTGGATAAAGAATACCATGGGACCGACTTCTACCACATTAGCCTATTGCATTTCGCAAATCGTAGTTTCTCTAACAGTCTTATTTACTCCCGCTCATACTCACTGATGTGATAAATCATATCACATCACACCATCACAAAATATTAATCTATTATGGTTTGTTATCGCTCAAACTCACCAACGCGATAAATCATATCGCATCGTGAATCACATTTCACACGCTTATCAAACAAACACATATTGCATATTGTTAACTTTGCCGATATTGTGATTGCGATGTCACGAGCAGAAGAAATGCTAAGCTCATCAATATTTAATGAATAGATTACACATGAGTCATGATGTAATGCGATAGATCTGGTTTTAATTGAGAAATCATTATAATGGCATGATAACCCATATCAGTTATCAAATTCATAAATTAATGGTTTTATCGCCCATACCGCCATAATAATTTTCCTACAATGAGAATTCAATTCATATCCCATCAGCATGCAAAGTCTCATCCATTTGCAATGTTTCTATTTACTATGGTATTTGTGCATATTGTAAAACTAAAAGTTTCATTCTTCCCACTTACTCTTTCTTACTCATTTATGGGCAATTTTGAGTAAGGAAAGTTCTCCGAATATATCTAAGGCTTAAAAAAAAAAACCAAAGAAGCATATGGCTCCTGTTAATCCTGCGACTACTACCTTAGAGAGAACATAGACATTTCCCTTGTTTACAGATACGAATTGTGGACCTGAAAGTGGATCCTCTTTATGGGAATCTATGTATAATTTGTTTGAAGATGAGAAACCTCGCAAAATCTAGAGAAAGGAAAAAACTGATGCCCCAAATTCTTCTGAAGCTACAATTGGAGATGTAGCCAATTCATTTTTTCACCGAATTGCAAGAAGGGCCAAGATACTACCATATACTAATATGTTAGGGTGGATTATCGACAATCTTAACATCAGGGACAAGACTTTCCTTACTAGTAGAGGAGCAATGATTGGTTCCTTTAATGTAGAAGACCTAAAGAAAACGTACAATCTTCCAGACTCTGATAATATTTATGATAAGGAATTCCTTGCAAAGTTTTCTAAGGAAAATGAACTCAAGTCGATGCAAATAAAGCGGTGGAGGATCAATCCTAACAAACACAAGAATGATGAAAAGGGTATGTATTATACTGATTCTCTTGCAAGTACCTATTGCTATATCTCAGCTATCATGTCTACACTTTTTTGTTAGTGAGACACGACTAGATTTTTAGTAGAATAGGTTCCCCTTAGGGAAGCAGTAGCAGATGTTTATGTTATGGAATGGGGAAATATTCTGTGAAACAGTATGAAATTGTTCTAAATATTCAAGAAATTCCTCCCTTGGACATTTTTTATAGTCCTAGGCACAAGGGAGTTGTTATCAAGTAGAAGAAAAGGAGAAGAACAAATCATTCCCAAACTCTCACTCAAGAAGATATGTCAATAAAAATTGTTTGGAAAGATGTCGAGTCAGATCCTTCACAAGATCTAACTTGGTTATCACAGTTTGTAGGAGCTTATGCATCTAAAACTATTGACAAGGCATCATAGATTTAACGAATGATGAAACAAAAATATGAAAAGATCCTTCAACTTGAAACAAAGTTATAAGCAGAAAAGTAGAGTGTTAGTCAACAGCTACAAGTACAAATCACACAACTTCAAGATAGTCTGCACCAATTGAAAATTCAACATCAAGGTGAAATTAATTCTAAATATACTCAAATTCATCAATTACAACTCTCCATTGAGAAAATGAAAGATGCTCCAAAGATTGATGAGTTTAGGAAATAGGCTTTAGAATTAAACACCCTATTGGCATAGAAAAAGGTCATATTTTGTCAGAAATTAACAAGCATCCTAGAATTATGTGAGAAAAGAGATTCACTTGTGAATCACATAGCTGATATGGGGATTAGTTTAGATGACATAGATGAGAAGTTATCCCAATTTGTTACTTGTCATGATTCTTCTAATGGCCAAAACACCCCTTCCCAAAATTGAAGAATCAAAGAAAGAGATATTGTTCACAAATTGGGATATACAACTAATGAAAGCAGAAAAGGAAATAATCAGAGACAAAGACATTGCTACAAACATTGTGGAAATTGTTAGCTAGAACCTGATCGCAGCAAATCTCATAGATAGATATCCTCCTGGTGCATTACTCTTTGTAAAAGATTTTATAAGATAATGGAAGGAAGTGTCAAAAGTGAAAGAGGAGCATATTATGAAGATAAAAAAGTTAAATTGGGAAAGATACTGGAGATATCTAGTGAAACCTCACAACCAATGGCTTATGCTTCGTTGTCTTACAAATACATCCTCATACATGCTACCTCCATTATCTGATGTTGTCTTTACTAGACACCTATTCATTAGGTGAGGCCAACCTCCCAAGGTTAAGCTTGTGCTTAATATTCTTCAACTCAAGGAGCAAATGGAAGAAGGGACAGAAGGACAGTCATCCAAAAAATGACCCCTTTAATTTTTATTTCTATTTTAATTTTACTTACTTTAAGGAGAGTTGTTTGAAATCTCCTTGGTTTTTATTGTAAGGACTATTTTAAGACTTATTAGTTTTATATTTAAACCCCTTCATGTCTATTAAGAATGGGTCCTGAAATTTTGAAAAGAATACTTTACTGATGTTACACTTTTGTACTCTTAAAGTTTTCTGAATAGAAAAGGCTGGACCAAGAGTTATTTCTCAAATGAGCTGATTAAATATATATATATGGTACTTTTATCTTATATGTTTAATTTGATTTTCAAATGAGAAATATTTCATTGATATTATGATGTGTTTATATATATATATATATATATATATATATATATATTTTAACACAATTTGACATCAATTCACTTTTGAAAGTGTTATGCTGTTATCATTTATATGTATATGCAATACATGCATTTTGTAAAAGTTGCAATATTTGCACAAAGAAAACGTTTCATCCTGGGATAAATAGAGATATATTTAGATATATGGATATATAGATATAAATAGATAGGTTTACTGTTTATTGCAAGCTTTCTTATTTTCCATATATCAAGTTCCACATAGAGATAAAATCATTCATTCACTCCAACTATATTAAATTGAGAAACTGGTCCCACAAATCTAGACAGAGCCACCATTTCAAATAGAAAAGGGACGGTTTTCAAGTCCCTAACTAGGTGGTTATCCCCGATGTTTTTGCACTGATTTTCGGGGCCTCAACAGAATGTTATATATACAAGAAATATTTTTTTTCAAATAACTACCTATATAACCTTACTGTAAACAAGAATATTACCTATACAAGAAATACGGTTTTCAATTAACAACCTATATATCCTTACTGTAACAAGAATATTATCTATACAAGAAATACAATTTTCAATTAATAGCCTATATATCCTGACTATAAACAAGAAAGGTATTTATGTATAAAATATTTACTTATTTCATGCTAAACAGTAAGAATAAAATCGTATATTATCAAACATAGCAATTTGCTAATATGATTACACTTATCTTACTATTCCCTACTTTAGAGATTGTTCAGAATGATTTGTGATCCACCCAACCAATAAGGTTGGCTATCACATCCAGTCCTCTCGCAGCCTCTTGGCTTCCACAGTGCCCACAGTGGTTTAGAAACCTATCCAACCAGGATCTCAAGACTATTGTCGAGTCAACATGGTTTGTTTTAGGCATAGTTTCCACTGGTTACTACCATATCATGATGACTCTTAACAACGTTAGGAGTTTTTTTCCTCCTTTTTAATTCCCTTCCCTTGGCATGGAGTAATTGTTTTCCCTTAACCACCTAGAAGCCAATATCCTCATACAAATCATTCTTGTTTTGTTAAATAACCATAATTAACATTTTGTTCTTTCTTTAAATGAAATAATTATAATTATAATAATCTTTCTGGGTTTTATTTCTGTTAAGCTCAAGTCATAACTTGTTTATACGGAGTATGTAAAAATAAAAAGTAAATGTAAAGAAAATTAAATCAGTGTGCTCAAGGGTGTTACAATCCCACATAGTACTTTTGTTGCACACATGAACCCTTTTTAATGTGAGGCATGAAAAAGCACACTGAATAAAACTAGCAGAGTGGAAAATTATAAGTTATTTTCTTTCTTTTTGTATTTCATTATATTGTCCTCTATTTTTATCTTTTATTTTCATATAAAAATTTAATTCTTTTCGTTAATATAATTATTCAAAAATTCTATATATATATATTTTTTAATATTTTACATTAACAAATAGCTAGATATCTATATTTAAATATAACTAATACAAAAGCAATATTGAATTTATTGTTATAGTCCTTACTTAAAAAAAAAACTAACAAATAAAAGAGACCATATTAAAAATAAATAAAATAATTTGTTTTATTTATATCAATTTTTACAACACTGCTTAAAATTAAATTGCTTTGACATATATCACTTTTTTCATTATATGGTGAGTTTCTTCTCCTACTTAAAATTATAACAAGGCAAAACAATTTTTCTGTTTAGAATTTCATTTTGCGATAATAATAAAAGTTGTCAGAAATTTTATTAGCTTTCTATTACTTATTTTTTGGAAAAATTTTATACACATTTGATATGTCAGCTTATCATTTCTTTGGGTGTGTGTTTTTTAACAATAAAATGATTCATAAGAAGTCATGTTAATACACACTATTCTATTCTTTGAAACTTTGTGTTTTTGAGAAACAAAATGTGTTACAAAAATCTAGAAAAATTCTACTTTGGTTTCATTATATTTACAAAAACAACTAATGCATATCATAATTACTACAATTTTTTGAGTTGGTCTTATATGAAAAAACTGCATTTTTTTAATATGCTTCATGACGCACGAAATTTCTTAACATATAAGTTATAAACTAAAATTATAAAAACTACCCATTACAGATGACGGACCAATGTAATGCATCATAATTTTTTCAATTTTTTTACAGTGTATTTTGGAAGATACAGAATTATAATTTCACTGAATCATAATGACTTTCAGAAATTGTTTGCCCTCGTTTTATTACAAAATTAATTAAAATTAGTAAATATTTATGAAATTCCATAAAAGTTATATTTCCTAAAGGTAGATTAAATTCTAAAAATGCTTGTCTTGGTTCTGAAAGTTAATTCAAAATGTTTCATGGAGTTTAATCAATCCAAAGTTGAAGATATGTATTCAGAGCTTGGCTCTGCAAAATTGCAGATGTGTTAGTTTGGTCGAACTCTTACAAAAAGTTCGGCCGAATTGTTTTTTGCACCGACAGCCCATCAAGTCTAACAGCATAAAAGTTTGGCCGAATTTTTTATAAAAGTTTGGTCGAAATTTTATCAAACTTTCCATTGATGGAAAATACCATGAAGCCTCTCTAAAAAAAGATTTCACGGCAATATAAATTGCTGTGAAAGCATTCATTATTTTCGCACATATTCGCACATTTGGTTTGATTTCGCAAAGAATTGTTTTGGGTTTAAGGACTTTTCTTGGAGGTACATTCAAAGGACATTTTTGAAAAGGATTGTTTTGGGTTTAAGGAATTTTCTTGGAGGTACATTCAAAGGAAATTTTTGCGAAGGATTGTTTTGGGTTTAAGGACTTTTCTTAGAGGTACATTCAAAGGACATTACATTCAAATAATATTTCTTGGAGGCATGTGATACGTTTTTTGGATGTTTTTTGGGCTTCATTTTTTTTGAAGGTACGTATTTAGGCTTAATTTTCATTTTTTTTGGAAGTTTTGGGCTTAATTTTCAAAGGATTCTTTTTAGGCTTAATTTCAAAAGGACTCTTTTTAGGCTTAGTATTCAAAGGACCTTTTTGGAGGTATTTTTTAGAGTGATTTTAGTTTAGAGGTTTTTTTAAAGTATTTTTTAAAGTGGCATTTTTTAAGAAGTTGGAATTAATTTCCAATGGAATTTTTTTGGAGGTATTTTTTGAAGTGACATTTTTTTAGGGTACGTGTTTTGGGTTGAAGTAAATCTTTTATAATTATTTTTTAAAATGAGTTTTTTTCTAACTTTTTAAATGAAATTTTTTTGCAGGACTTGGAAGGAAATATTTTGAGCTTCGTTTCATTTTTATAAGACATTTTTTTCTCAGAATTTTTAAAGTAAGTGTTTTGGATTGAAGTATGTATTTTTCGCAAATTTTTTAAAATGAGTTTTTTTCAAATTAAATATTTTGTGATGTTTTTTTAATTGAGTTTTTGTCTAAATATTTTTAGGAAATTTTTTGAACTTCATACTCTATTATCATGGGAAATCGAAGGAATTTCACAAGAAAATATCATCGAAAAAGAGACCCTAAGGAATGTAGAGAAGAGATGAGAGAATCTCGTAAAAGAAAGAGAGAAGCACTCTCAAATATTGAAAGGGAAAATCAACCTTAACTAGAAGTTGAAGCAGGTATATAAATGTAAATATTATGAATTTGATATTTAAAATTTTCTTAGTTTAAAATGTGAAGCTTAATTTTTATTTGATGAACTAATTTGAAAAATATTTTGCAATGTAAACAAAAAGAGATATTCCTCAAAACATTGATGATGAGATACAAAATTTTGAAAGAGAAAGTGAAAGAGATATTGAACCAATGATTGAAGATGGTGAACATGTTGAAAGAAATTCAAGTGAAGAAATTGAACCACAAGGTATGTACACACACACACACACATAAATATGTTGAACACATGCACGTATTATTGAAATTATACATATATTTATTAATTTAGCTATTTATTGAATATGCAAACTTATTATGTACTATTCATTCAAATATGTACAGATGAAATCAATGTCAATGATGAGATGTTAGAAAATGTCGACACTCACAAATATGGAGATAAAAGAGTTGACCATGTTATAAGATATTGTAAAAACACATTTTTGATATGTACTTCATAAAGGAAAATATGATGGTTCAAGCCCAAATTTTGAAAGGTCTCTTATCAATAAGGAAATTAAAAGAAGCTACGACTTTATTGGGTATTCGAAAATCAACAAAAGATAAAAAAATGAAGGAAAATGTGATACAAAATATAAATAGTGTTATAAATTCAATTAGAATATCTAGACAGAAAAATGTTTCAGTTGTACGTAGAGCAACACATATGGTAGTGGTTTCATCAAATACTAAAGACAATCGCTTGGTAAAATCTATGGCACGAGCATTAGGAACCTGACGAAAAACTTTGCACAAACATCAGAAATTTCAGTTGCAAATAGATGTAAATGATGAACTCGCTTGTTGGAGAGCTATTTGTAGGAAACCATACAAATATGGACTTGGAAAAAATGTTAAAAAATACAATATATGAATATTGGAAGAAAAATTCATGTGTTTCACCAAATGCAAGGGATGTGATGCGAAGAAGAATAACATGAAATCAGTATGAACAACATGAAAAACATTTCTTGGAAACCACTCAGATAGAGTTTTTCAACAAGTTGAAAGAAGATAATCATGAAACTCATGTCTCAATCAATGATTTTGTTCAACAAAAACCATGGTATGTAAAACCTATCACCGTACACGACACTTGTTGTTGTCGTTATCATGTGGAATTTGAGCTATATTATGACACATTCCTTAATTTTGGTAGAACATTTTGGAAAGATTCACCTCCTCCTTCCACTATCCGTGATTTCATATCTCAAATTCTAAGTGAAAGAGAGAGCGATGAATTATTTTACGAAAAGAAATGTGTTAGTGATAAAAAAAATGCGATGATTGTGGAAATTTGACTAAATTTCAAAAAAAATATTGTATTAAAATAAATGATCAATCATTTTCCAACATGAAAGTGAAATGGAAGAGATATGAATATATCCATACATTGATTCAAGGTTAAAATAGTGCTAAAATAATTGAATTGCAAGAAGAAGAAATTTGTGTGATAGAATTTTTGAGAAAGTTTGAGGCGGAAATTTATAAATACATCAAGCATTCCCATAAAGCTCAATGGAAAGACTTGAAATTCAAAAAATCCCGTGAACTTTTTCCACCAGGGACCATTTTGTCAGTAATTGATTTTGCAGAAAACTACACATTTGTTCCACAAAAAGAAATTCAGAGTGAATACTATCATTCTCACCAAGTCTTCATGCTCGTTCATATTATATATAGACATGCTGAACAAAACGTCAATCATATAGAAAGCACCAGCGAAAATCAACATGTTATTAAAGAATACCACTTTTATATCAGTGACGATCGTACACATGATACATATTTTGTACAACACTGTTCTGGAAATATTTATGACTCGTTGAAAAGTCATGGAATAAAATTCAATGAACATTCGATATGGTCAGATGGATGCGAGGTAAATTAAAATCTTCATGATCATTATTTTGGTTGTGTTGTCTTCATAAGAAAACCTGCATTAAACATTATTGGAATTTCTTTGAGACTGGCCATGGAAGAGGAGAACATGACGGTGTAGGGGTATGCATAAAACGAGCACTTCAAAGATATCAAATGAACCCCTCTACATAATAACTCGTGGACGATAAATAAGTTTTTCAATGGTGCATCGCTGCTCTAATCCATGAGACTAACCGATCAAGGGAAGTGCGAAGGTACATTCAATTGAATTTTTAGTGGATGTCTAATTTTAAACAGTGTACATTTATCACAATGATTATCTTTGATGGTATTTTGATATCATATTTACATTCTTCTTTGAATTTTCCATATATAGGTTTTTTTGGCATCTTTGGAATGAAGATGTAGATAGATCAATTGGAAATTACGTTGAAATAATAAAAGGGACTCGAAAATTGAATTCAATTAAAACAAAATTTTCCACAAATGTGTTTGCATTGGATAAAAGAAAATATTCTTGTTTTTGTCATGTTTTCATAGACAACACATAATCCAATGACATTTGTGAAAACAAAATGTATGTAAAAGATTGGAAACATATAGAGCTAAATAAAAAGGGGAAAATGTCTGTTATAATGTTTGAAGAAATGCAATCAGAGGAGACTACAATATCATCTGATGGTGATCAAGTTTATGATCTTGTTAGAGAAGGTAAAATTTGAATTACTTTCAAATGATAGAGATCTAGAAACAAATTTAAATACATAAGTTTTTTTATTGTGCAGGAGATGTTTTTGTTGTAATTGCACCAACTGACAATGATGAAAATGTGAAGTATTATTTGATGCATTACACTGAATGAAAAATAAAATTATTAGGAAACTATAATGATCACGGGTTTCCATATGAAGGAGGACCTATTATACTGAAAGGTTATTTTTTCAGAAAAACTAATGAAAGTGGGGATTTTGTTTACTTTGAAGACTATGAACCTGATGTCATAAGTTGTCAATATAGTCACTTGGTGTGTGCAGCATGCATAAATTTGATAGAGGTTCAATCAAAGAAAAAAATGAAAATTAAGAAATGGAAAATGTCAAAATCTGATCATGAACGGATCATTGAAGATGGCATTCCATTGAAATTTTTTTGATTGAACTGCCCAACAATTTATTCTCTTTGGATTCATGTCTTAGAACTTCTAGAACTCAACTAAAAATTTCACTGCCTTGTTATGTTATATGTGCAACTGTTTGCACATGTACATTGTTTTGGTACATGCACACTAGTATCAACTGGAAGTAGCTTTTCTATACATGCACTGATTAAAAATTTTGCATGTATTAGATAATATATATATATGTGTGTGTGTGTGTGTGTGTGTGTGTGTGTGTGTGTGTTCTATAATGCAATTCACTGAAAGTGGATTTTCTATGTGCATTGATGAAAAATGTTGCAAGTACTGGATATATATGTTCTAGAATGCAATTAACTGGAAGTAGCTTTTCTCTGTGCATTAATAAAAAATGTTGCAAGTACTAGATATATAAGTTCTAGAATGAAATTAACTGAAAGTATTTTTTCTATGTGCATTGATGAAAAATGTTGTACGTACTAGATATATATATATATTCTAGGCAATTAACTGAAAGTAGCTTTTCTATGTGCATTGATGAAAAATGTTTCACGTATTGGATATATATATATATATATATATATATATATATATATATATATATATATATACACAGTAGAGAGGACTTGAAAGTAGCTAAATCCTATTTCCATTGAAAAATGTTGAAGTCATATATATGTTAGAAAGAAATTAACTATTCAAGTAGCTTTTCTATGTGCATTGATGAAAAATGTTGCACGTACTAGATATATATGTTCTATAATGGAATTAAGTAAGTAGTTTTTCTATACATGCATTAATGAAAATTGTTGCATGTAAAGCATGTAAATCATTTCTACATGTACATATATTCATGTGAATTTTTTTTTGTTTGGAAAACGACAACTTGAATTTTAAAAACAAAACATAATATCATAATCACATGCCAAATGTAGTTCAACCATCCAAAACTTTATTTTTAAAAAAATTTTTATTATATCACAACATTACTTCACATGCCATGCCAATTGTAGTTCAATTATCCAATAAAATCATTTAACATTATATCACATGCCAAATGTAGATCAACCATCGAACACTTAAGTTTTAATTTAACAAAAAATTATAGATCACAACATTACTTCACATGCCAAATGTAGTTCAACCATCCAAAACTTAAGTTTTAAAAACAAAACAAGTTATAACACAACATTACTTCATTGCATGCCAAATGTAGTTCAAAAGAAAAACATTAATATAGATCACAACATTACTTCACATGCCAAATGTAGTTCAACCATCCAAAACTTAAGTTTTAAAAACAAAACAAATTATAACACAATATTACTTCATATTCCAAATGTAGTTCAAAAGAAAAACATTAATATAGATCACAACATTACTTCACATGCCAAATGTAGTTCAACCATCCAAAACTTGAGTTTTTCAAAAGAAAAACATTAATATAGATCAAAACATTACTTCACATGCCAAATGTAGTTCTTGACCATCCAAAACTTAAGTTTTAAAAATAAAACAAATTATAACACAACATTACTTCACATGCCAAATGTAGTTCAACTATCCAGAACTTGAGTTATAAAAACAAAACATTATAGATCACAAGTATCAAGTATCAAGTAACATTACTTCACATGCCAAATGTAGTTCAACCATAACACTTTAAAAACAAAACAAATTATTTAACACAACATTACTTCACATCACATGGCAAATGTAGTTCAACCATCCAAAACTTGAGTTTTAAAAACAAAACAAATTATATATAACATTGCAACATTACTTCACATGCCAAATTTAATTCAACCATCCAAAACTTAGGTTTTAAAAACATTATATATCACATTCACATGTACCAAATGTACTTCACATAAAATATCTCCAAAATTTGTAGATCTCACAAGTATCAAGTATCAAGTTATATATGACCGCATCTAGATAAGACTATATATAAAAAAAGTAAATTTAAGACTAAATATATTGAAAATATAATGTTGCACGTGTGCATGTGCATCATCCATCAAATAGTTCATGTGCATCATCCATCAAATACAGATGGATGTAGTGTCTTTCCTAGTAAAGTCTCAATCTGTGAGCTATCCTGCGAAGCATGGGGAACCTGTACACAATGTGTACAAACATTAAAATTTGATGTTTTAAAATTGAGTGCGAATATATAGAACTTCATGTAAAAAACAAAATATAAAAAAAAATCATACAATACCTCATGAGGTTCCCTCTCCATTTGTTTCTCATCCGCTACAACTTCCCCCAAGGGAACATCTCCAACAGTAAACTGTACAATATATATATATATATATATATATATATATATATATATATATATATATTAAAAATTTTCAAATGAAAATGCATATATATAAACTTATTTTCAATGGCATATAAAAAAAAAAAGTTAGACAACTTGTTAGTGGTTGAAATGGTGTGGATGTTCCTATCTCCATCGCTAGAATGCATTGGAGAAAATAAATCCTCTATAGAAACCTAAAATTCAAAAAATTTAAAAGTATAAAATAACTTCGAATCGAAGATCTCAATTTATAATAAAACTTTTAAACTTCAATTTATAAATTATAACTTAAAAACATATATATTTAAGTGAAAAATTGAATACTAGGCTGGTGGTTGGCATCTCCTTAGAGAGGCTCCAAATGAAAATCTCAAAAAACTTTAAAATTCAAAAAATTTAAAAAAACTCAAAATATCTAGATCTCAATTTATAATAAAACTTTTAAGCTTAAATTTATAACTTATAACTTAAAAACATATATATATATATATATATATATATATATATATATATATATATAAGTGTTCAAAATTGAATACTGGTGTTGTCGGATTTGACACATCTCCTAAGAGTGGTTCAGAAAGAAAATCCCCAAAAGCCTAAAATTAAAAAAAAATAAAATAACTCAAGATATAGATATATCTCATTTTTTAATGGAACTTTTTGAGGTGGAATATATAACTTAAAAACATAAATTTTAAAAGTGAAAAACTGTCCATACTTGTTATTGTGGATTTGGCATATCTCCTAAGGAAGTAGAAGGTACATCTTCTAAGGAAGAAGAAGGTACCGCCATTGCAAAAACATCAGACGGAATCAGAATCTGTTAAAAAAATTTATTATATATATGTACATGTACATGTGTGCACAATTATTTATTTTAAAAATATCACTTAAAAAACACTAACAGTTGTCAACATATCTTGATGGTGAGACCCATCTTGATTATTTGAACCAGAGGCTCGGAACATGATATTAACATTTTCTTCATTCATCAAGCGTGACAACTGAAAATGGTGTTAACATATAATGATACATTTTTGTTATATTAATGTATATAAATAAATATATGTATATATGTATTTATTACAAATTGTACATGTGTTAAAATAATTGAACCCTAACCATTAACACATATCGTTCCAATGCCTTCTTCCTCATGAACAATTAGGTCATGCCAACCATTGCAACAATTTTTTGCATATGTTTTAAGATCTTCAACACTTATGTTGTCAATCTCTTCATCTATATAATACACAAAATTAGTGCATGCATTCTCACGTGCTCTTTGTCGATTCAAACAAACATCGACCCCACCCAATCCACTGTGAACATTGTCGAAGATGGCATCCCTTGTTTCTCGACTAATTTGAGAAGTGGCTTCCATCTTTGACCGTAAAGTTTCGACACGAAAAGGTTGAATAACCAATGGTGGCTTAGAGAGAGGCAAATCAACATCATGCCTAGTGCCCCTACAATCACACAATCAGCCTTTCTCAGGACCAAAAAATTCAGAGGAATGGTCATTGTAATTGGGTTTCATTTGCAAAAAGAATTCTGCATAAAATAATTTTGCAAAATAAAGCAGAACATCATCGTTCCATGGGAGTCTTCCATAGGCCACAAGGTGTTTATCATACAAATAGTGAGCTATATTAGGGTGCTTGAAATATTGCACCTTAAGCATCTTCCTTTTCAACCCTTCTTTGAAATTAAACATAGACTTGGACATATTTGTTGTAACTCTTTGTTTAACAACCTCCTATTTATCGGGACCCATCATTGTTTCCTATCTTTTTCTCATGAATTCTAAAAAAGTATCAGTGGTTGGCCCAAGCTTCCAGTACACATCTACTAGTTTGCCTAAAGAGTGTGTAACTATTTCCAAGCTTTGTCGACTCTCAGAAGGTAGAGTCAAAGCCACGAGATGTCTCTGCAAGTTTTCATGAAGATGTTGACACCTTTCTAAGGTGCATTGCTGCATGTTTCTTTCCCAAGGTATATCGAAAATGTCGGCCGGATAAGTTGTCGTCGGTGGAAAACCTTCTTCTTGAATGACACATTGTGCCCTACATCTTTTTTGACCAACATTTGAAGCATTTTCAGCCTCTACATCAATATATATAATTTTTTATATTATAAAAAATACATGTACACAAATTTGTACAAATTGAATGAAAAAATATTCAAATTGATGGCCACCTTGATGTGGTTGGCTAGAATCTTGCCCACCCTCAAACTGTTGAGAACCAGAATGATAACCAACATGACCATCCGTTGATTGGCCTCTATGGTAATAAATATCACCACCTTCACGCAACCTGCTAGCACTTATTGATAGCCCTCTAAGGGAATTTGAACCACCACCAACCTCTCGAGACAATAGAGAAGCTTCATAAACAAATATGAATTTATAATCAATTCAAAAATACATTCATACATATAAATACATGTACATATTCATTAATTAAATTATGTGAATCATACCACAACTGGGTGAACCATGGGCATGCTCCATTGATGGAGTAGAGACCCTTCTTCTCTTAGCTCCTAAAAAATAAAATATGAAACTTATTAACAACTAATTTAACTCACAAAGTTGATAAAAAATCAATTCCATATGTACACACATGTATGTATATGTATAGAGATTTAAAACTATATTTAAATACCATGAACATCCCTTGATCCCTGATCCCCCTTTCTTATAGAGATATGGAATTTTGTAGATCTTCGTCATTCATCCTCTATGATATATATATATATATATATATATATATATAGTGGGCATTTACAATTATTTTTTTAAATTACTATTTAAAATAAATTCAAAATAAATTTCAAAAAGTTAATGTAATTTAGTGTACACAAATTATGTAAAACACAACTTTCAAATAAATAATTGATGTGTGAAACTCAATTTAAGCAAAAAAAATTATAAAAATGTCAAGTTCACCAAATTGTGCTTTACATGGTTGGAGCACACTTGGTATAGAATTGAAAAAAACACATGGTCTTTAAAAAAGAAACGTGAAACTCCATTTAAACAAAAATTTGTTGAAGTCTTCGCATTTTAATTTTATAAAAATGTGAATTTCACCACTTGTTGAAAATGTGAAGTTCACCAAGTTGCACTTTACATGGTGTCGTGGGAGTAGACTTGGTATATAATTGAAAAAAAACACATAGTCATTATAAAAAAATGCATTTATAAGTAAAAAATACACAAATACCCAAGATATGTTACAATTTCCATCAATAAATTTTGAAGGAGAGTGTCTCAACACTAATTCATCTCTAAGAGATGAATCTTGAATTTTTGAAGAAGAGCGTCTTAAAACTAATTCATCTTTGAGAGATGAATCTTGAATTTTTGAAGAAGAGCGTCTCAAAACTAATTCATCTTTGAGAGATGAATCTTGCATTGGCATTGCCCTATATAATTCTAATTCATCTATTAATTCATATTTGATAAATGAATCCTGAATTGGCATTGCCCCACACAATAGATCAACAGACATCTTATTCACATTTGTACAATGTCTTATACTAAAAAATTCAAATTGGCTAACAATATTATTTGCTCTTCCATGCAGTTCTTTTAGCCTCTCCTTCTTAACTTCGTACACGCCATTCATCTAGTTGCATACAAGTTCAAAATTGGTGAAAACTACAATTCCATTTGATCCATTCTCCATAGTTGTTCCCAAGCCTTCTATCAATGTGATATAATATGCCTTGTTGTTTGTTGTTCTTCCTGGTATATTCATTTTCCTGTGGACTACTTTGCTAGTCGCAATATTGGAAAGCACATATTTAATCAATGCTTTCCCTAGATTGGGATAGCAAGAAACATCTATGCATAACTTCCATTTTTCAACCATATTTAGTGGTTTTTTTATCCATGAAAAAAAAGAAAAAAAACCAAATTCAATAAAAATATATTAAATTGACATTTATTGCAAATGCATGGGAGAAATGACACATGTGCATGAGATAAATGACATGTGCATGGTTTATCTTAAAGTTTGACTTAAATTTTATGGTAGAATTCACATCTAGAAATAAGATGCGTTAAATATTGCATTGCCTAGAGTTTAAGGGAGATTTATGACACATATACATGGTTCATGCATTGTTTGCATGAAATGTTGCCTTAAAATTTATGGCATAAATCACATCTAGTATTCCTTAAGAAAGGATGAGATCAAGATTTTAGAACTTGTAGAAGTAAAGACTCAACCAACAAACTAAAATCCTATGGAAGTTCAGCCACTTCAGGTTTAGTTTTTAGGCCTTCAAGTTTTCCTTGAATTAATGGAGGAAAGCCTTGAGTTTGGGGATACTATCCATTAAGAGTTCAACCAATTTAGGTTCAACTTTTAGGCCTTAAATTTTGTCTTGAATTAATGGGAGGAAGCCTTTAGTTTGTGGGATAAATGACATTTACATGGTTTGAAAATTTATTTTATTCACTTACTAAAACAACTTTAAGTTTTTAGGCCTTAAGGTTTGCCTTGAATTAATGGGGGAAAGCCTTGAGTTTGGGGGATACTATCCTATGAGAGTTCAGCCACTTTAGGTTCAGTTTTTAGGCCTTAAAATTTGCCTTGAATGAATGGGAGGAAGCCTTTAGTTTGTGGGAGAAATGACTTTTACACGGTTTGCAAAATTATTTTATGCACTTACTAAAACAACTAGTTATGTCAAAAGTCACACAATTATGAGTTTGTGGGAGAAATGAAATAGAAATGACAAATGCCTTAAATTTTACCTAAAATTTTATGGGAGAAGGGAGAAATGACACACGTACAAGATTTTCCTTAGAGTGGTAGTCGTTTATGGATATTAAAATGAAGAAATTCTATTTAGATATATTCTAGAGATTGACTGTAGGGGTATTTACTAGATATGTCACCCTTGAGAAAATATGAGATCCAGAGGCTACCTGGCCCTTTACAGACTCTGCCTTTAGAGCTTGTAGAAGTTAGCACTCAACATATAGACTAAAATCCTATGGAAGTTCAAAATCCTATGTGAGTTCAACCACTTTAGGTTCATTTTTTAGGCCTTAAATTTTGCCTTGAATTAATGAGAGAAAGCCTTTAGTTTGTGGGAGAAATGAAATTTACATGGTTTGCAAAATTATTTTATGCACTTACAAAAAACATGCTTTAAAGTTAATGGGAGAAAGACAACATGACATGCATGCTTTAAAAACTTTTCCTGAGAATTTATCGGATAAATGACACATGTACATAATTTGCCTTAAAGTGGTGGTGGTTTATGGATATTAAAATGAAGAACTTCTATTTAGACCTATTCTAGAAGCTATTGGGCCCTTTACAAACTCTGCCTATAGAACTTGTAGAATTTAACAGTACCTGTCCCAATTATACCCTATGAAGTGTGTAGAGGACTCGTGGAATCACTCACACTATTTTACGTAGACATAAGAGTGTATAATAGTGTACTAAGTTCAAAAATATGGTCATATTATTGGATATCTTTCCCAAGAGCCTAAATGTACTACTTAAGTATATGTGGGGTCTATATAACCATCTACAAAAACAAGTGATTCTTTCTAAGCTAAGGATAATGTATGAGCCATGTGTATATGCACATTATCTAGAAACCATAGGCCAAAATAAATGGTACTTAAGTGGTTTGAAGAGAAAATAGCACCAAGAAGCTTTGAAGGAGGGGAATAAGAACTGGAAATAGAAGGATAAGAATAAAATAGCCACTACACATCCATGCAAGGGTAGTAGAAATAATTCTAACCATTGCAACATTGATGGTCACATTAAGGAGAATTATTGGATGTTTGGTATGTGTTATATTCTTTATATGAATACCCCCATGAACTATATATTTTTCTAAGTATAGTGGTGGGAATAAAATGGGTGGAAAGGACCCCCACTTTAGGGTTTTATATAGACAGAAAATTCCCCACACACAGGTGTTCACGGGTAGTGCCCCAAAAAAATGTTCTCCCTTTATGATGGTTTTCATCACATGGTTTTTTCTTTCAGCATTTTTCTAGTGCATGGTAGTTTACCCCGTGGTTCTACAATTTTAGTTAAAGAACTAATTTTTTATATGATCCAAGGTAATGGATTGGTAGTTTATAATAGTCATGGGATATATACATATATACATACATACATATGTGTGTGTCTGTGTGTGTTTGATGGTCTAAAAATTAATATACTAATAAAAAAAATGATCTTCTCGTTTTGGGTTTCTCGAGTAAATTATATGTTAATCATGTGTTTTACATTGAAAATTTTTCATTTTATTAAGAATCTATTTGAAACAATTAACTATATAAGATTAAAACCTATGTTTTATATCAAATTTCTTTTGGTTTCAATGTGAAACTTGTATGGCTAATGTGTTTTTCTCGAAATGTGATAGACCCCATTAAAATGGGAGATATATCGAAATGATTCCTATGGTGTAATAAAATAGTTGAGTAGTTTAAAGATATAGATGCATAAATTCAATGAGCATAGTTTTGATATATATTAGTCCAAAATAGAATAGTTGTTGGTGAACAAATATTAGTGGATCACTATGGATATATCTGCTTCATTAAAAGAGATTTTTCTAGAAGGATGGACTAAGTTGGAAATAAGGGAAAATATCACAATTATATGTTAATGTGCATGTGTTTTACATTGAATATTTTTCATTTTATTAAGAATCTATTTGAAACAATTAACTATATAAGGTTAAACCTATGTTCTGTATCAAATTACTTTTGGTTTCAATGGGAAACTTTTATGGCTAATGTGTTTTTCTCAAAATGTGATAGACCCCATTAAAATGGGAGATATATCGAAATGATTCCTATGGTGTAATTAAATAGTTTCAAGTAGTTTAAAGATATAGATGCATATATTCAATTAGCATAGTTTTGAGATATACAAGTCCAAAATGGAATAGTTGTTGGTGAAGAAATATCAGTGGATCACTATGGATATATCTACTTCATCAAAAGGAATTTTTATAGAAGGATGGACTAAGTTGGAAAGAAGGGAAAATATCACAATTATATGTTAATACATGTGTTTTACATTGAATATTTTTCATTTTATTAAGAATCTATTTGAAACAATTAACTATATAAGGTTAAAACCTATGTTTTCTATCAAATTACTTTTAGTTTCAATGGGAAGCTTTTATGGCTAATGTGTTTTTCACTAAATGTGATAGACCCCATTAAAATGGGAGATATATCGAAATCATTCCTATGGTGCAATAAAATAGTTTCAAGTAGTTTAAATATATAGATGCATAAATTCAATAAGAATAGTCTTGAGATATATAAGTAAAAAATGGAATAGTTGTTGGTGAAAAAATATCAGTGGTTCACTATGGATATATCTGCTTCATTAAAAGGGATTTTTCTAGAAGGATGTCCGCTAAGTTGGAAACAAGGGAAAATATCACAATTATATGTTAATGTGCATGTATTTTACATTGAATATTTTTCATTTTATTAAGAATCTATTTGAAACAATTAACTATATACTTGGTTAAAACATATGTTTTGTATCAAATCACTTTTGGTTTCAATGGGAAACTTTTATGGCTAATGTGTTTTTCTCGAAATGTGATAGAACCCATTAACAAGGGAGATATATCGAAATGATTCCTATGGTGTAATAAAACAGTTGAGTTGTTTAAAGATATAGATGCATAAATTCAATGAGCATAGTTTTGAGATATATAAGTCCAAAATAGAATAGTTTTTGGTGAAGAAATATTAGTGGATCACTATGGATATATCTGCTTCATTAAAAGGGGTTTTTCTAGGAGGATGCCCACTAAGCTGGAAAGAAGGGAAAATATCACAGTTATATGTTAATGCATGTGTTTTACATTGAATATTTTTCATTTTATTAAGAATCTACTTGAAACAATTAACTATATATGTTTAAAACCTATGGTTTGTATCAAATCACTTTTGGTTTCAATGGGAAACTTTTATGGCTAATGTGTTTTTCTTGAAATGTGATAGACCCCATTAAAATGGGAGATATATCGACATGATTCCTAGGGTGTAATAAAATAGCTTAGTAGTGTAAATATATAGACACATAAATTCAATGAGCATAGTTTTGAGATATATAAGTCCAAAATGGAATAGTTGTTGGTGAAAAAATATCAGTGGATCACTATGGATATATTTGCTTCATTAAAAGGGATTTTTCTTGAAAGATGGACTAAGTTGGAAAGAAGGGAAAATATGATAATATTATGTTAATGTGCATGTATTTTACATTGAATATTTTTCATTTTATTAAGAATCTATTGGAAACAATTAACACTGTAAGGTTAAAACCTATGTTTTGTATCAAATTACTTTTGGTTTCAATGAGAAACTTTTATGGCTAATGTGTTTTTCTCGAAATGTGATAGACCCTAGGATTAAAATGGGAGATATATCGAAATTATTCCTATGGTGTAATAAAATAGTTGAGTAGTTTAAAGATATAGATGCATAAATTCAATGAGCATATTTTTGAGATATATAAGTCCAAAATGGAATAGTTGTTGGTGAAGAAATATCAGTGGATCATTATGGATATAGCTGCTTCATTAAAAGGGATTTTTCTCGAAGGATGGACTAAGTTGTAACGAAGGGAAAATATCACAATTATATGTTAATGCATGTAGTTTACATTGAATATAAAAGGTTTTTTCTCTCTCTCATTGTTTGAGTCCTAATATTATAAAATGTTTCCACTAAATCCATTCCCTATTACTTTTCATGTGAACCACATTCCCAAACCCACCTATCTATGTACCTAAGAGCCAAGCCAAGTGTAAAAAGGGCTTATTTCATATTCTACTTTAACACATATGTGATTAATTATTGTTAGAATTTACATGGTATAAATACGTATAAATATTAATCCTTAGTATAGATCTATTTTGACTTTAAGGAATAAAGGGAAGTTTTTTAGAAAGTTTATCTTAGGAGGTAGAACTAAACCGTCTATAACACAAAAAAGAAACCATGGCCCATGAGCATCACATGCAAACAGAAGTTACTCCCATGTTTGAAACACCACCTCACATCATCATAAGGGTTAGAAACCCATACCAAGTTCCCTAGAAGGGATGACTATAATATTTAACGATTGGGCTTATCTCCAAGGTAAAAAGGAAAATCAAAGTTAGGAAAGGGAATTAGAATAGAAAGTAAGGTAAGGCCATGAACTTTTACCCAATATTGAATGAAGGTGAGCAACCATAGAAATCATGAAGGAATTTCAAGAATCCAAACTATCTAATATGATAGGTAAGAGTGTAACATACCTCAATACATATAAAGAAAAAAATGTTCCCTTTAACACTACTATAATTGTGCATGGATAAGAAATATTATATTTTTTGCAGAGGCTTAAATTCATGAAAAGATCATGAAAAGGTGGAATATTTATTGTGTGAAAAATAGTCAGAGATCATGGCGGCCACTCTGTCTTTTCTAGGGATGATCAACCCATGAAGATCACATGATCTTGTTGATGAATCATGAGAGTAGCTGGGAGTCAAATGAGTTTTATTATTATTTTCCTTCCCAAATATTATGCATGATTTATGGGTTTCATCTAAAAAATGTACGATTTATCGATAATCAGACACAAGAAACTATTATAGCGGACGTTGTTGAGATACCCATGAATAAATGATCGACATATGTCACCCCACTGTTGACGACTGGACTCTTGAACTTGATAGACGACACAATCTATTTTGTTTCTATGGTAGGCAGTTTTTGATTTCAAAAATGCCAAACAGGTTTATGTTTAAGTTTTCATGAGGATTTTTCTTGCAACACATTTATTGGAAGGATATCTGATTATGTAAATAATAGTAGCTAGAGAGGCATAGTAAGAATTTTTGTATGGGAATTAGAAGCTGTAAGTAATTTCTTCAAAATTTAAAGGGAACTGTAATATTGAACAGTGTAACTATTTTGAGTTGGCACTAAATATAAACCAACAGTTCTTTTCACCTAAAAAAAAAAAACATGATAATGAGATAGAAGATGTTGTAGAAGACTCAGTGGGACATGAGACAAACAATGATGACAATGATTATGATATAGATATTTATGTTTATGATGACTCTATCAAATGGAGAAATGAAACTAGAAGTCTGGATGATGAGGTAGCAGAAATACTAGCTATTGATTTTCCACATCTGATTGCAGAACAATCACCCGAACGGAAATATACAGACAAATTACTACGTTGTCATGTTGAGAAAACAAGGGAGCTACACGATGCTTCTGAAGCCAACGGAAAATCACTAATCATCATGTTTAATAGTTTTTTTTAATGTAGGATTAAACCTTACTTTCAATTTCAGCAAAATAATTTCTTGCATTACAAGTCCTAGTGTATGGCATACAGGAATTTGGTTTCAAAAAATTCTTGTTAATATATTTCGTGTAGATATACTATAAATTTCATAAATTGAAAACAAAAAAACTAAGTTTTAATTGGTTTTTTCTTGCTTTTATTAACATACACTTAAAACATCAAATAAATTTTAAAATAAAAAATTATCGATGATAGAAATTGCAGATGCTTAAATTCAGGTTTCCTAAGAGATTTAACCATTTAATGTTTAACAAAGGATTTCAATGAGACAGAGGATTTCATACCTGGAAATTCATAGAAATTTGCAGACGAAGCCGTAATGAGGACAAAGCTGGGATATCTCGTAGAAATTCACAAACGAAGATGCAACGAGGAAGAAGCTGGGACATCCCTGAAGACATTGTGGAAGACGCAGACCTACAAAAAAAAAAAAAAAAAATCAAACCAAAAAATATCAACAAAACAAAATTACAAAAAAAAAGAGCAACTGCAACTGCAAAATCAACAACAAATCAACAAAAATCACCTCGCCGTTGTGGCATAACTACAAAGCAACGAAATTCACCTCGTCACAAAGAGCAACAGAGCAACAACAACACCTAAACAGACAGACGCATGAGACAGATGTGAATAAGAAACCTGTAAACATTTGTGGGCCGATATATTTATAAAATACAAGTTCAATCGAACTTTTGTTGTCGAATTTACCATCTTCGGCCAGAAATTTGTTTGCCCATGTTGTCAGTACACCGTCAATATAAACGGCAGAATGAGTTCGGTCGAACTAATTTTGAAAGTTCGACCGAACTCTCGAATAGTTTGACCAAAATTTTATAAACGTTCGGTCGAATTATTGAGAAAAAAAGTTGTCTGCCCCTGATTCTCACAAAAGTGTAACCCAAATTCGTATTTTTACCCACATTTCAATTAAAATTTAATCTCATATTAGTAGGTTTAAAATCAAATTTGGATTTAAATTGGATTAGAGAAGGGAAAGCTATATTTTCAAATTCAAATGGGATGAGATATTTAATTTATAATGTTTTTTTAAATTCACTTATATGAATAATTATGTTTATAGACATGTCTATTTTGGAATATATCTTTTGAATATGAATGGAAAATATTTAAATTTCATAAAATATTTTTATTAGTATACACAAATTAAATTTGATGGCACTTCCCCATCCTCCCTTTCCACCTCCATCCCACATAAAACTTTTTCCTCTCACTCATGAAATATTTTTAATGTGATGCACTAAAAAATACCATAAATAAAACGAGAAACCATAAAAATCCAGGTATATTTATATTTAGGATATAGGTAATACAAAATTAATATTGAATTTATTGTGATAATCCTTACATTAAACAAAAATCATACCCACTTCTGAAGCATCATCAAGGCTTACAAACCAAGGGTTCCAATTTCTTTTCACTAAGTGAAAAGAGGTTTGTGTCACAAGATGTTTGATCTCTTTGATCTTTCTCTGCACTATGTAGATCCTGAGTTAAGATGGATCTAGGCTGGTTTAATTTTACTCTTTAAATATGTTATGTTCCACATGAATACCATGGGTTATCATACCATGTGTCAATACCATGAAATCATTTTTATTTTAATGTTATTTTTAAATTTTTTTATTAAGTAAAAATGTTGTCACATAGTGTGATTTTTATTTTGAGGGATAAACAAAACATTATATTACAATCAACCTAGATCCATCTTAAATCCATCTTAAATCGGGAGCTATCAAGGGCCTAGAGGGATCAAATATCTTGAGATGCAAACCTCTTTAGAGTGAAAGGAGGGATCAAATCTATTGAGATGCAAACCTCTTTAGAGTGAAAAGAGGGATCAAATCTCTTGAGATGCAAACCTCTTTAGAGTGAAAGGAGATTTGATCTTAATAGATTCGAAGTTAAGATGGATCTAAGTTGTTTTAATTCCCTCCTTTAAATATGCTATATTAATTTAATTTTACATTGACCAAATAAAAATATTTTCACATAGAGCTATTTTTAATTTCATTTTATTTTCACTTAGTTCAAAAACAAATAATTTTATATAAAAAAATAAAAATTATTATATTAAAGAATATTGTATTAATTTTTAAAATAAAAATATTACATTTTAAAATGTAGAGTACCAAAACTATGTAAATTGAGTATTTTATGTTAAATATAAGACTTTTGTGATCCATGTCTTTCGGATTAATCACATCATAATGATTTGGTCTAATCATTATGATGTGATTAATCAGAAAGACATCTATCTTGGCTATTTTGCTTTAATCTTAGCTTATAATTTTATTTTATCTAGTTTTAATCTTAATTTTATTTTTATTTTTATGTAATTTGACTAAGCCACTCTATTAAGTTACAAGTTATCTGGAACATACCAAAATACATGGCATTGGGCATTGTTGACAGTAAGAACAGCCCACATAAATGAGGTAGGGTGAAGTAGGGGTTACCCGCAAGTAGGATGCCAAAAGAATCTAGGACTCCATAAATCCCAGTACCAACGATATATATAGTTAACCCTGATGTGTTTGTTTTAGAATAAACTATATTTTACCGATAAAAAGTGTAAAATGCGTCAAATTTAACCCCTAATCCCCACTTCTTCTCTCCTTCACACATTTCTTATATGTTTGGTATAATAATATTTTCTATTTATTACGCTCACAACTCCCCTCAACTGCCACTTGTACCATTTGTACCACTGATTTTGATGTTACATGATTGAAATAATATCTACCTTAGAATTGAATATTGTTATTAATCAGTTACAGCGAGGTAAGACAAACACATCTTGGATTCAGAGCACACAAGTGCAAGCGAAGAACGCACCATCAACAACCGCAAAAATGACGAATTTCCACCTTCAAAATTATCAATTGCAAGATGAAGTAATAGTCAGAGGCAGATTCGGAATCTTCAGGAGCTTTTCTTTCTATTTGTATTTGGAGCATAGCTCTAAAAGTTAAATATGACTTGGTTATATGCTTTATGTGTTATTTTTCATTTTCTGCTTTTCTTTTCCCTTTATTATTAGCAAGGAAGAATAAAATATACAAAGAGATTTTGTTGGGTAGAATATGTTATTCAAATATATTAATGATAAACAAACCATGTCTTCGTTAGAATGTCGTGGACCTACTTTCTTTGTAATCTTTCATTTCTGAATTACCTACTAGTGGCTCCGGGTCGCCATCATGTGTCAAGAAATACGGGGAGTGCAACCCTTGTAATCCTGTGCAGTGCACCATCAGTCCAAAACTGCAGTGCTCCGGCACTACAAAAGGTGTTGGTATTGACACTGATTCATATCCCGTAGTGTGGAAATTTAACTTGCGATACTACCAATTAGCCTTGTATTTCACCGCTTACAAAACTGTTGGACTGATCGCCACCTTTTGCACGAATGAGAGACCATGCAATACATGTCTTTCTACTTCAATAAATTTTTATGTTTGAAATAACAAATTTTAGTTTTTATTATAAATCAATTATACAGAACTTGGACGACTAATGGGTCAATTAGCTTTACTTCATTGTTTTGTCTGTTTAATTTATTTTTAATTTATTGTTTTATAATTGTTAAATAAATAATTCAATATTAAAATGGGTTTTTGATTCATTATTAAACATGAAAAGGTAATAATAGGCAACAATGTGAGTATGAACATGCTAAAATTTTGTAGAGTCTACAGTTTCAGCTGCATATACTAGTTTTCCAGATTGGACCTCACTACTATCACTACCATATTGGAACTTACCACTATTATTAGGAAATGAAGGCCATTGAATATTACTCCCTCCATTGTGTTCATGGCCCTCCCTTGTCACATTGATCATGACCCAAATAGCACAATCGTGGATTCTACATTAAAAATTTCAATTTGTTATTAATTTTTTACTAAACTGTGTCACTGTGGAATTTCATTGTTCGGAAAATTGCACTGAATGAAAATTCAATAACTTTAAAATGGCGACACCAAAAAATTCAAAAAAATCATATTGCATTTCCTCTCCCTGTCTACTTCAAAAGGGTACTCTCATTTTTCTTATTGACGACCACATTGAAAAGAAAATTTAGGGCTCATAAAATGTACTGAAACATCACCATTTTTTTGTCTTCATCCATTTCAAAAAATAATAAAAAATAGTGATTTAATCTGAAAATTACCGAAAATTAGTCAGTGCACTAGTGCAATATATGCAGATTATGATGATATGGTTTATTTCCAAAAAATGAATAACCTTCCCTAAAAAAGGTTAGGGTTCAAAAAGTGACTATTTTTGTTTGCCTGAAAATTTCAAATATATGTAGTTAGTAAACAACAAATTTACCCCTCTATATGTCAATATTTAAAAAAAAAAAAAAAATATGCATATGGAGGTAAGACAATTCTCTACAATTCTTGTTTTTATGTCAAGCATAATTTGCATTAAAAATATGATTTTAGTAGAGTTGAAGTTGAAAAAACATAGAAAATTACAATTTTCAACGTCAAAAAAAGGGCAAAAAGTGTTTCCCAACTTCACATTTTCACCAATTTTTGCCACCTTGATCGAAGCAGGTGTGCATTTTCCCAGCTTCCTTCAAAGCCAATGTTGAGCTTCTCATCTTGAAACAACAAAACAAGATAAAATTGGTTGATCTTGATGATTAGCTAATGCTACCTTGGAGGGAATTAAATATACAATATGGTACATTTTAAGTGAGGTATACGACTATACCAAGGCACCATCTAGAGGCAAAACAACAGGCAGTCAGGGATGTGTGAGCACCATTAGTAAATCGCCTAAATGAGGTTCTAAAGTGAGGGATAAAGGGGCAATTATTTGTCTACGTTCATTTGTTTTGTGAGCTATCAAGCCCAAACAATAGGAGAAAATATGTATTATACTTTGAAGTTTATATCTATATATTTATCTTATAAAATAATTTTATTTAAAGAAATTAAAGTGATGATTTAATTAAAAATTTCCTATTTTACTTGGAAGTTTATATCTATATATTTATCTTATAAAAAAATTTAATTAAAAATAAATATGAGTACTCATATTCACAGTAGAAGATTATGTTGTTAATCTTTTTATTTGTAAATATTATGTATAATGTATGAATATTATCTGGTATCATCAAGATAGAGTAAAAGTTAAAAGAAAAGAAACATTAAATATGGAGAAAATTTGTATTATTAAAAATTAAAATTGAAGAAAATGAAAAAAAAAGGTGTTTAATGTAATATTATTACTAATTAATAAAAATGTATTAATAGTGCACTATAATTTACTATAAGGGATATGTTATCACATAACATTATATTTTAAAAATAATAAAGTAATAACTGCATTAACAAATTGAAAATTTGAAAAATAGTACTAACAAAAAAAAGTTAATACCATCATAAATAAAATACTTCAATTTCCACCTTAATTTTATATGATATTTATATTGCATGATGTGTAATTCATTCTATGTTTAGTTGTCACATAACTATATGTTTAGTTTGATGTGTGTGCCACAGAACTATAGATAAAATATTTCAATGCGAGTATTAAATAACATAATTTTATGCTCATCATGAAGTCAACTAGTGTTATGAATATTTTATTAATTATTAGTTAGATATAGTTATATTAGGTTTTATTAACTGAAAGGGCATGATCAAAGATCATGCCTCTTCGCCAAGGGACACCTTGAGGCTATTTAAAGCCTAGGCGATCCCTCATTGTAATGATCTCATCTTTCATCATCAATAATATATATTTATCAAGTTTTACCAGAGTTTTTATACTCCATTGGTATCAGAGCGTCGCTCTTCGGATCTATGTGATCACCCAGGAATTACAGAATTCCAGAACTGCAATTTCAGATTGCAGATTTTTTTTAAGGGCAGAATTGTTGAAGAAATTTTGCATCTTTTTCCACTCACGTACACTCACAACTTCCGCTCACCATTTCATTGCCCCATTGAAAACGCCAGCAATTTGGAAACAACAACCAGAAATTCAGTAACATAAGGAATAAGTCATATCTGGAAAAATCAGAACATAATTCTTTAGTGGGCGTGTTCAAGGTTTTCGTTGTCCCTCGCAGTCACCCTTACACTTCTGCTTCCAAAAATTATTGATCCTAAACATACAGTTTAATTGTTCCAGTTGGTATCGAAGAAATCATTCACTGGGTAGGAATCACGCTTGTGGGCCGCTGGTCCTATTGGCCCTCACTCTGCTGATTGATGTGCCGTCTGCTACAGGGATAATCTGGAATCTCAGTCTAACGATACAGCGCCATCGATCCACTGAATCGGACTCTTGTAGCAACAAACTTCACTTAGATACGCCAATTAACTGTTGAATCAATTCAATTCAGTGCAGACAGCTCTTGTTACTAGGTTATATATACGAATGAACCATTGCCGCTGTGCAGCCAGCTGTACAGTCTACTTCCGGAACTGACTGGACGGTTAACAACTCGTTTTTTTATAAGCGGACAGGTATATTTGTGTGAAGGTTCATAGACATTTAAACTATACAACGTTAAAACATCCGGGTATAATTTTAAGCAGCGAACGACATACTTAAGAAAAAAAAAAAAACACGATTTTTTTAACCATTGCACCGCCGTTTTTTTTTGTCGTGGCCATACAGCGGCATATATTCATAACATTATACAGCGACATATATTCATAACATTGAAACGGGTAAAATTATCAAACGGTGCATCGATATATTAAAAAAAAAATCGATTTGTTAAAAGTACAAATCGATTTGTTGTGAACGGGCAAGTAAAAAAAAAAAAAAAAAAAAACGATATTTTTTTTTAACTATATAAAATATATAATATATAGTTTGATTGAATTATATACATATAAATTATAATTATATAATTCATATATATATATATATAATTTCCATTTAATAATTATATGTATATATCAATTATATAATTAAATTATATATATAATATAATTTTTAATTAAAAATTATATATATATATATAATAATTATATAGTTTAAAAAAAAATATATTATTATTAATTAATTAATTAATTAAATATTAATTAATTAATTAATTAAAAAAAAAAATTATCAATTAATTAATTAAATATTAATTAATTAATTAATTTAAAAAAAAAAAAAGGGAAAAAGAGGAGAAACTGGCAGAAAGGTATTCCCCACCTCATACACGCTCGATGTCTTCGTCAATGTCGATGGCGGAATTCCAGAAGAAATTAGGAGATCTTGAGAAGCAAATCACTAACAATTCCGAAGAATTCGGAAAAAGATTAATCAATCTGGAAGGTACAGTTTCAGGGCACTCCAACGACATAAAAAAAATCCATGATACAACAAATCGCATAGAAAGACAAATGTGGCTAAATCATCACGAGACCACAGAAGCAATGAACAAGCAGAACGAAACAATGAACAATATGACAGAACTCTTCAACAAACTAAGTGATAAAATAGATAAGTTGGGTCAGACACAATCCCCAACATCTCCTAACAGGGAACCAAATCAACAAAAAAATACCGCAGATTCAGGGAACTCGGGAGAGCATTAGGAAAGAACCGATTCCCCACATCATCAAGAAGATAGTAATGCAGATTTTCAAAACAAGCAGCTCTAGAATGCATTTGCCAATCAATATCCCCTTCTTGTTCCACCATTAGCATATCAGCGCAAAGCCAAGATCGATCTACCCAAATTTGATGGTAATGAAAAAAATAGTGTTGCATGGCTTAATAAAGCAGAAGAATATTTTGAAATTTATGACATTACTAGTGATGATGAAAAAATTAAACATGCTTCCATGAAAATGGAAGGAGAAGCATATAATTGGTATATGTGGTGGAAAAAGACGACGCTCGCTATTAGTTGGAGGAAATTTAAGGATGCGTTCTTCAAAAGGTTTCAAGGCATAAAAGAAGAAAAATTATTTTCAACGTTTATCGAATTACGCCAAAAAGCAGATGTGGATGAGTACACGCGAGAATGGGAGACTTTGGCAACACGAGTACCCGGATTGTCGGAATCTCGTCTAATCTAGTCTTACATCTCGGGACTTAAAGTCCACATTCAAGAAGAACTAGAACTACATGAAATCACGTCTGTAGAAGTAGCAAGGCAAAAAGCAAAAGCTGCTGAAAAGAAATTGGAAAGATTATCAAAACCGGAAAAAGTATATTCGAGACGACGGTTTCCTCAATCTGAAAATGTAGTTGACACAACATATGTCCCTGTCCATCCTCGTGAAGACGAAAAATCTAGTCTAGAAAAACAAAGAATACGAGAGGGCAAGTGCAAACGTTGCGGTGAAAACTGGGACCCTAAGCACAAATGTGCTAATGGAAAAGCAAAAAATCTATACAGTTGTGAAGCAACTAACGAAACTAACAGTACTGATTCGTGTATAGAAGGATTAGAAGACAATTTAGAGTTCTCTCCAGAAGTGGAGGGCGAAACTATTCCGCAAGTGTCCTTATCGGCTATGACAGGCATATTACAACCTCAAACCCTAAGGTTAAGAAGACATATTAAGAACAACAATGTAATGGTTCTAATAGACACAGGCAGCACGCACAATTTTCTAGATTCCACCATGGCCAAAAGACTCAACCTCTTCGCTTTTCCCATGCCTAATATGAAGGTAATGGTGGCCGATGGTAAGAAGATTGAACAAGTAGGAAAATGCCATAAAGTCAAATTGCAGATTAAAGACTTTCATTTAGAATCGTCGTTCTACACCGTTCCATTACGAGGAGTAGATGTGGTCTTAGGAATTCAATGGCTACGAACTCTAGGTACTTATTCTGCCAACCATCAGAAGCAGGTTATAAGTTTTAAGTGGAAAGGGCAGAAATACAAGTTGTATGGATTCCAAGCCCCAGGAAATCAAGTCGTATCTACAGTACAATGTCAGCAGTTAGAAATGTTATCTTCAAAAGGGAGCCATGAAGAGTCTCCAGAAATCAAGACAGGATCCGACCCTGTCGATATCAGATATTTTCACTATCCAGATCAACAACAGACTGAACTCGAGACTATGCTCCATGACCTTTTTAAAATATGGGAAGCACGAGCTCGCCGCTCGCGGAAACCAGACATTCGTCTACGTTGTCCATCGATTACATATGCTTTGAGGACAAAGCATCTTTAAGAGAGGGGCAATGTTATGAATATTTTATTAATTATTAGTTAGATATAGTTATATTAGGTTTTATTAACTGAAAGGGCATGATCAAAGATCATACCTCTTCGCCAAGGGACACCTTGAGGCTATTTAAAGCCTAGGCGATCCCTCATTGTAATGATCTCATCTTTCATCATTAATAATATATATTTATCAAGTTTTACCAGAGTTTTTATACTCCAGAAAATGAAAAAAAAAGGTGTTTAATGTAATATTATTACTAATTAATAAAAATGTATTAATAGTGCACTATAATTTACTATAAGGGATATGTTATCACATAACATTATATTTTAAAAATAATAAAGTAATAACTGCATTAACAAATTGAAAATTTGAAAAATAGTACTAACAAAAAAAAGTTAATACCATCATAAATAAAATACTTCAATTTCCACCTTAATTTTATATGATATTTATATTGCATGATGTATAATTCATTCTATGTTTAGTTGTCACATAACTATATGTTTAGTTTGATGTGTGTGCCACAGAACTATAGATAAAATATTTCAATGCGAGTATTAAATAACATAATTTTATGCTCATCATGAAGTCAACTAGAATTATAACATTGAGAAAATAATTATTGGATGATGTAAAGGTTATTATCTATGCCTTTGGAGTAAAAAAAAGTTCCTCTTTTATATTCTCGTCATGTCTGATTTTATATGTATGGGATGTTATTTTATATGTATGTGAGGTACAGGGTTGCAATATATCCATATAGTTATGTATGTGAGGTGTATATATCCATATAGTATCCATATAGTCATGTATGTGAGGTGTAGGTTTGCACTAGAGGAAGATCTAAATGATTCAAAAGTAATTTATAATCTATAACTAACATTGATATGAAAGAAAATATTCTCTTTTCCAATAATTCAAGTTTCCTCACTAAAATCAAGCTTGCAGATTTTGGGCAGGCCTCCTCTTTTTCTCCAAGTATGCTTATTATGCTTGCCCCTTTGCCTCTTTAAGTCTATGAAATTTTTGGTGGGTATGGATTGATGAATTCCATGGTTGAAATTATCAGATTAATGTATGCACGGGAAGGATTAATGCAAGGAATTGTGGGTACTCTGCATTATGTAGCACTGGAAGTGTTGGAAGGGAAGGATTACAGTGAGAAAGTGGATGTCTAGAGTGCAGGGGTGATCTTGTACATAATTCTTAGCAGATTTCATTGGGGAATTGTCGTAGGAGATATTTGAGGTAGTCCTCTTTGGGCGCCTTTTCTTCCCAACTAATCTATGGCTCTCACTGTCTCACTCTTCCAAGGACTTGATATGCCGGATGCTCTGCAGACACGTTACCAAGAGACTCAGCACACACAAAGTGTTGGGTATTCCCTATTTTCTACCATTAATATTGATTCCTCTTGCGGCTTCAATACAAATTGATGTTGGGATGTGTAAGATTCATGGAGTATTGATGAGAAATATTTGTTTTGCTATAGAGAATCCATGGCTCACCACTCATTCCTTGTCCAATCCCAGCAATTTGATTAAGCCAAAGTTTTTTGGGGCATGGACTGTGAAAATGACATATGCTGAATGACTTTCGGCAAACGATGAGATGTCATGTTCTATAGCGTTGTAAAGCTTAATAGTCGGGTGAGCCTGTGGCAGAGACCCACGTTCGATTCTCGTTATCTGCCCTATGGGTGTGTTGTTCGCCGAGTCCTTATAGCGAGCAAACTCATGTTAATGTTTAAAATAGTACCTTGTGGAATACCTCGTCTGGTATTTTACGTTTTGGTAAAGAACCCATCTCCGTATGTAACAGGTTTTGAGTGCAGAACGCGACATCTGACACGGAGACACTTTTAAGTTTGAGGAATGGAGGAGAAATTCCATTGGGTTTTTCAAATGGAAGAGTTATAGCCTTGTGTAGTGGAGAACGAGGGTAACGTTGGACTAGGTCTGTAGATAATTGGTGAAGTCACAGTTCCATAGTGTGTGGTATACCGAGTCTGTAAATATGGGAAAAATACCTATAAATGAGTATAGTGTGAGAGTAGTGGGTTATATAAATGAGTATATTGTGAGAGGAATGGGAAATATACCGTGTAAATTTTTCAAAACATATAATAAAGGATATACAGATATTATATGGTTTTTGTCTTTTCCACTCTTAGTCGATCTTCAATTCGATTTGATAGATGATTTTAGACATTAAATTGTGTACATGACACACAAACTAAAGATGAGGCAAGAAACCAAATGACGTATAGATTTATATTACATCATATTATTGATTTGTTGCAAGGTCTTTAAAGCTTTCTTTTTGTGTATAATTGTAGATGTAATGAATGGTATCGAACTCAAGACGGGGAAGTAGTTGATGGAGAGGCTTCTCAAAGTTGCAGACGAAGATAATGAATGCTTTCTTGACAGGCTTTGAAAGAGGATCGACAGGGTTGATTATAAATTTATTATGTTATTTTTTACTGAACCAAGATCTGAGATTTAACTTTTTCCTCTATAATACTCTTTCCTATGTTACTGCTTTAAAGTGTTTCCTTTGCAACATATGGTGCAATTTCTAGTTAATTTTTTCTAGAATTGATATAATTAAGATATAATAAATTATTTTTTAATGATTATTTTTAAAATATTTATTATAATTTAATTTTTAATTGATAGTAGGAAATTATGGTTGTTTCATAGTTATGATATTGTTTAATGTCATTCTAGTTTTGTGTTTCACATTGTGACTACTAATCTCAAATGGTGATAGCGTTCACCAAACTTAATATCTTGTGTCATTTATTCACATAAGACAAAATAAGATAATTTTATTATTTTTTAGTCAATTGAATTATGGTAATTCATAATCTACTAGATATGTAAGTCAAACAATTTTTTTTTAAAAGTCTAATTTTAATTAAGAAAAATACTTATAAAGGGTATCTTTCAAAATTTACATCATTCTATAGAGATATGATTCTCACTTCTCTAAGCTAGGTCAATTTTCATTAAAAGACTGACATAATTTCTAGATAAGTGACTAAAAATAAATTTATTTGATTAAGTTATTTATGAAAATATATCACAATCATGACAAGATCACATAAACATAATTCTAAGGGAGAGATTAGCTTCTTTGCAACTATTCTTATTTTCAATTCATAAGTGTTTTTTAGTTCAAGGTATGAGGGAGATTCGTGATTGCTTCAATGCTTAATATGGAGTTGATATTTGGCATTTCATAAATTATTAATAAAAATATTCAATGTGCTTGTGTGTGGGAAGAGAGATAGGAAAACATGTCGAATTTTAAAATATATTAATAACAAAAATAGGTAAATATATAGAGAGATTATATCATATATGTTTTCTATTTCCAAATATGAATGGGTGTGTGTTAACATTTCAATGTGGAAAATTTAAATCATAAATAAAATATTTCAATGTTAAGTATGCATATATTTACGTCGTAAGACGTTCTTATTTGAAAACAACTTTCCTAGCTACCAAGGTGTCCATGTGGGAGCCATTGGATTAAATGTTAGACAATTGAAATGTTTTAGGCCATTAGATACACAAGTAAATGGTTATATATATATATTTTTTATAATGTTAGTTTTTTCTTTTAATAATAAACTATAAAAACAACCCATGCTATTGAGCTTATTTGAAAACAACTTCCCTAGCTGCCAATGTGTCCATGTGTAAGCCATTGGATCAAATGTTAGAAGATTGAAATGTTTTAGGCCATTAGATCCACAAGTAGTGATCTATTAACGTTCTCAGTTGAAATAGATCCTATTAGATGCATGGTGGCGAGAGACACTAAAAATTCAATATAGATATCTGTCATTATTAAAATGAAATTCACTTTCTTGTATACCAAGACTATTGTTATTCATATATAATATAAAATTTCTGACAAGCATGAAATTAGCGCTCGAATATGTAGATGAACTTGGAGTAAACTCTATTTTTGTTAATACAAATTCTCTTTATTTACATATATGCTAGATAGATTGTAATTGAATGTATTTAAAATATCTTATTTGAGTTACATGCTCATTTCATGTTTGTTTCAGAGGATTATTAATCACGGAAGGATTTTCACCCCCAATTTCCTATTTCAATATCTATAATTTTTTTTTTATATATATGTAAACATATTATGTTGGTTTATATATATGTTTTCACCCACAATTTCCTATTTCAATATCTATGAAAAAAATTTCTGGTTGATAACTCTTATCATCAATATCTTTGAAACCTCCACGACTTGCTTCCATGGAAGAAAAAATTTCCTTTCATTCCTTCACAATGGCTCCTTCTCTGCAACAACTTATTTCTTCTAGGCTACTCTTTCCTATGTTGTTGCCTTACGATGTTTCTTTTGCAACATGTGGTGCAATTGCTAGTATATAAAATAAGTGAAAATAAAAAATCCTACATTTCAAAAAAAATATTAGTGTGTTTCTAACTTCAAGTTTAACAAGATCCACTAGGAATCAAATGTATCTAGGTGGAGACCTTTACACAAGTTTTACACTAAAAAAAGAGGTCTACATTTTAAGACATTCAATGACCCTAGATATATCATGAGTTAAAATGGATCTATACTAGTATAATTCATGTAAATATGAGTTATAAGAGAAACTTAACGTATCAGAAATGAATTCAAAAAATGTTATATAATCATAAAAAATAATGCTATATCCACTTAAAAACCTAAAACCTAAGTTCATTCCCACCTACACTTATGTGTAGAGATGATCAAATATAGAAAAGACCCTATCTCAAATTAATTAATTATATATATAATACTAAAATAATAGATAATTATTAGTGTTTTTAGAATTATTATTATTATTATTATTATTATTATTTCTCTTTCTTGAATATTTTGGATATTTTGATTTTGAGATATTCAATTTATTATTTAATTTACTTTCTTTAAATTATATTTAAACGAAAATTATATACAAAATTTTATCATTTTTTATCAGTTTTTTAAAATTTTATATTTTTTAAAAATATACTTTTTAAAGTATAATTATTTAATAATGTATCTTTTCATTTACATATTTTTAAAAAGCTTCATGTCTTATCCAAGTGGGTATGGAGTGCGACCTTCAACCATAATGTTTAAATAAGGTGGATATGAATAATGACCTCAAATTTTTGTTTTTAATAGTTTCTTATAGTGGCAGTTGTGGATTGATACCTCGAACCGCCATTAGAAGATTCTTGTGGGTATGGAGTGCGACCTTCAACCATAATGTTTAAATACGGTGGATATGAATAATGACCTCAAATTTTTATTTTTAATAGTTTCTTATAGTGGCTGTTGTGGATTGATACCTCGAACCGCCATTAGAAGATTCTTGAACAACCACTCACAGTTTACAATTATAACACTGTTGAGAATTGATAGGATAACACTTTATAGTAAACTTATATAAATTTATAATCAAAGTTTTATTTAATCCAGGAAAAGTGTAATTTAATTATGAAATCTTTTAAGATATATTTTCAAGTTAATTTTATATTTTTAGTTATATAATTTACATAATTTAAGTGTAACATATTTTTGAAGATTCAACTTTATTTATTTATATATTTTTGCAGATCTAAATTTATTTATTCTTTTAAACGTATTTAAAAATTTTCATTATCAAAATCTCAACCAGAAAATATGACGAAATTTTAATGAAAAATTCTCATAGTTAAACTGGTTTAAGCTCTCCACGCATGGCAGCCATTAATATTTAATAGTTACACTAAAAATATAAAGAAGCCCTTCTTATGACTAAAGCCTTATAAGTTATCACTCAAATTACAGATGTGCATAAAATAAAATAAAATATAGGGTAATTTAATTAATAGATAATTTTTAAAATTTTCATTGGTATTTTGAATGGATGTTATTTTAGATGGATAAGAAATTTTTAAATGATATATTTTTGATGATTTTAATAAAAAATTAATGATTTTATTTATATATTCAAAAATCATTTTATGAATAATAAAAATTCATAATTAAAAATAATAATAAAATTGCTAACCAATATTCTGCAACAACTCTAGATTCCAATCAACAACTCCAGATTCCAATTAAAAGAGAAACAAAAGAGCATTTATTAGTTGGATTACTGCACCAATATTCTACAACAACTCTGAAAATCTATATTTATTTCCTACATCAAATCTGAAAATGTCTATTTATGGATACACTTCTGGATTCCAATCAACAATTCCAGATTCCAAATAAAAGAGAAACTGATGAACATTTATTAGTTGGACTGCTGCACCAATATTCTACAACTCTTGAAAATCTATATTTAGTTCGTATATCAAATCTGAAAATGTTTATTTATGAATACACTTCTGATACTGTGGAGATAGAAATGGTTGAAAATGGACTAATGAGGTTATAATTTTGCTTGAAAAATAATACAAATTTTGATAGGATTTTGAAAAAAAATTATAAAAATATTTGAAAATAAACTATATTTGTTAAGTTTTTTTAGAAATTTTGATGATGCTAAATTCATTTCCATCATATATTAAAAAAAAATTCAAACATTCTCAAGATTAGATTTCTTGAAAAAGCATTTCATGCTTAGATTTAGGTAACTATAATCCCAACAAAAATTCACTGAACTTCAATCTTGTTGATGACCCTAAATGTTACAATGAGTCACAAAGATTTTGAAATATTTTGAAAATATACTCATAAAAATAAAAATAAAATAAAGATAAAACATGACCATAATTTGTTGTGAAAATTGTTGTTAAATATAGAGAAATTGGTAGAGAAATCTCCATGAGACTTTTTTTTCCTCAGTAGAAAAATACTCCTGGTTTATATTAATGTAGCCGTTCAAATAAACTTTTAAATGTCTTTTTACATCGAGAAAAATTCTGGTGATCATTTCATCAAAAGTAAATATATCAGAAATTTCCATTGAGTCACCAAATTCATGCAAAATCATACAAAAGGACATATGACCGATGCCAGTTTTTATAAAAAATTATTCGAAAACCATAGCCAAAAGCTGATCCCGGACCGGGTCTGAAGATCACCCAAAACTTTGTGTTTCGTCCATAGAATTTCCTTTTCCAGCTGTCAAGAGGCATCGTGCCAACAAGTTATGTCATGTTGGTTAAAAACCTTTTACTACTCCACTGGCTCGTGTACCAGTTGTATCATAGAGCTCATAATGCATCTCTCTTAGATTCTTTATCAAGTCTTTTTTTGAAAGTTCTTCTAAGGTCTTTTATTCTATCTAGTTAGTTGGAATGGTGGCCCGGATTTGCCCCGATTCAACGAAGTGCCTTTGTTCATGTGATCTAAAAAGACTTGAAATCCCCGAATACCATAACTTGTCCAGATATAGTTGCCTTACACACCAACGCAGTCCCAAAGAGCCAACATATATGCTTTTATATTAGTCCCCCATTCCAGTAAATTTTATAATGAAAGATTGGGGAGATTATTAACCATGCCCAGCAGCCACATGTGGAATTCTTAGAAGCCCCATCAAAGAAGCATGTCGGGTAGTGAATTTCAAAATGGTGCGTTTTTTTAGATAAATCAGTTGAGGATTTTCGTTGAATTCTGAGTTTTTCGCAAATTTTGATAATGTGTAGGCCTATACTTTCTGGTGTGCTATTCTTTCCCTCAAAGATTCATCTGTTCCTACAACACCAAGTGTACCAGTGAAAACAGATGAAAATTTTCTGAATGATTTACCTTTTTATATCGCCATCTTATATAGTCCTTTGTATTTCCATGGTCAGGCACCATAAAACTAAAATGAAAACACAGCCTAGACAAAATTTTACGAGCAAAAAAACAGCTATAAAACAAGTGAGAGTTATCTTTATTATCCATGGAGAAAAGTAAAAATCCCAAAATCAACTGTTCCTCTTTTGGTTTTTTTTTTTTTAAATAGAGATTCGACCAAGTAAGATTTCTGTCCCGCCAGACCCTATGCAAGTGGATATGCAGCCAATGTCAATATAAGTGATTTTATTTTTCAATCTCCTGAACGTCTAATATAAACAATATCGGGACTATATTGCCACTATGATGCCCATTTAATGCGGAGATTGATGAGCAAGAGTTCCGTTAAAAATTTGGCCCAAGTATTTTGACTGAAATTGGAGCCTCCGGCTAGAGGCTTCTCCTAGTGTTGAAGAGTACCATTTCTCAGAGCGAATTATTTATCCAAAGGAATGCCAAGAGAGTTAAAAAGAGGAGGTTCGTTTTGAAATGCGAAGCATATAGGTTAGGATGTTAAGCCAGACACATTGATCAAGCAATCATTCATATGTTCTGTGCCACGTTATAACATTGTATAAATTTTAATTTTTTTACGATTTAATTCGTTAGTTTATGGGGTTTAGACATGTTTTTCCTTTATTTTATTATTTTATGTGGTTTAGCTAATTTTTTAGTTCCTTCTTACTATAACATTTTAATTAGAAATTTATTAAATTAAAGATGTAATTTTTAATTATAAAAAAATTTATAAAATTAAAATATAATTTACTTAATTTTATATAGGTGTATATTGTAAGTGACTAAAATTTTTATATTGTTTTTTTTTCACCCTTAATTTAAAGGTCTACACCGTTAAAAAAAACTTAAAAAAAAACTTATATTGTATTATGACCAATTTGAAAATTTAATAAACTTAAAATTAAAACAAATTTATATTAATTTAATTTTTGTAAATGTTGTCATTATAATAATTTAATTTATTTATTTATTTTTATTTTTTTTTAAACTGTGATAATATTTATCTCATAAAGCACTTTACTATAATTTAAATGTAACGATTCTCAATTAGAAATGTGAATTATCATATAAAAATGCAAAAGTACACATTTCAAAAATGTTTTATAATTTTGATTTCCGGTTGAAATTAATGACTTGATCTTATTTATTTAATTTTATTTTTTTTCATAATACTTATTAAATTAAGTTTATTTATTGAGATGCTTTTTTTTGCTGAAGTAAAAGTTGCATTGTTTGCATTCAAAGATATACATATAAAAATTTCTATAGAATTCTAATTGATTCAAAATGTAAAAAGATAATGAAATTTTATAGTTATGAGAAACAGAACATAAATTCTAATTATCTGGCCATAAGAACTTTTCTCATCCTGAAAGCTATTGCAATGAGACCAAAAAAAATTAAAAACAAATAAACAAATTAACATGCATGTATATTTATATGAATCAATCATTTCGACAAGGATGAGCTCCTTATTCCTACTGGGAGCAGCCAAGTTCAAGAAGAGTGCCCATATTCTTTTCTATTCTCTTGATGGTGTGAACTATTGCAATCAGATGTTGCTACATTTGATTCAAACTCAAGATAATGTATTCCTCAATTTTATTATTGACTACAAACACCCTACCCAAGAAACAAATTGAGATGCCAATAGATGTCCACAATGTACATATATTGACTGTAATGGCCTTTGGTGTGAGCACATTATGAACTCATTATACCAATTCTACAAGAACCTTTGTGTTTGTAAGTGTGTCTCTTTCATTAGATAGCTCCCTTTCCACTTGTGTGATCTCCTCTTGAACTAGTTAGGGAGTGAAATCTTTGTAGTGCATGGTTGAGCTTTCAAATCAAGATTGGGCTCTGGAATAGCCTCTTCCTTGATAATATGCTACTCATCAGTCACTTTAGCCCTTTAACTAGGCATGGAAAAAGTACAGAAGGGTGAGAGAGTTGCAGTTGGGTTAAGAAACTTTGAGTATGTGGAGGGGTAGTGACTCAGCTCTAAAAGCTAATGTGTATCACTCAAAGCATGAGTGACGCCAATATTTGTAATAGTTGTAGTGGCAACATTTGGGACAAACAAAAATTTAGAAGGACAATCATCCATAAAATCACTACATACATTTAAGCTCCTTTAAACTTTCAAGCTCTCGAGCTGGCTTGTCTATAAGGCTACAAATAACTTTAAGCTTGCTCTAGTTGAAAGGATGGAGTAGCACCTGCGAGAGATGTGTATATACCACCTTGAGAACAAGGATGTGAAGTGGGAAGACACTGATTGTAGTATGGGTTAAGGATACCACCAAGTTGTGCTAGATTTTCCTACATATTCTTCAGTCTGACAATCCATCAAAACTCATTAGAAGGCCATTGAACCAATTTAAATAAAAGGATCCAATTGATTAGATGAGAGAGCTTGGTGTAAAGGATAAGCATGGATATGAGAACTAAAGATTTTTCATAGGGGTAATAGAAATATATTCCACTACGAAATAGACTATGTGATATATATCCTCCCCTAATGTGTGAAACATCAATGAATTTCCCATTGAATGTTAGTAATTAAATGTCAAGTGGGTGAAGGAACTTTTCCATTTGGGAAAATAAATGTGAGAGGAACCAACAACTATGAAATCCCACTAAAAATTCACTAAAATCTCCCATCGCGTAAGTGACAGTGATGAGAATTGAATGCCACGTAATCCCTATAAGTGGTGGATTGTGGTATAATCTCGTGCGAGCTGTGTGTTTTAATGAGAACCTTTAAGGGGTATGTTGTGACATATTGATAGTGTGGGGGCTGGTGTGAGGGTGGAAACATGCCCCCACCCCCTTTGTGCTTGTGTATTCACCCCATTTACGGAGTATGAGTCTTTTTACATTAGGAGTTGACATTCATGCTTGAATGAAGAGTCGAGGATGGAGTTCCAAGGGCAAGAGAGTGAGAAAACCTAATTAGAGCATCCCTTGTTGGCTATCTTACAACAATTTTATTCCTATATTGAAAAATGTGGGAAGGGATGATCGTGATGAGTTAGGCCACTATATAGAGTAAAATTTCTACCCACTAGCTTCAGGAGACCTTTAATAGATGGGATTCGTTGAGGATTTTAAAGATCATGGAAATGATGAGTTTCGAATATACTTCCACAATCAGGTTGGAATATCCTTGTGTTTTTGTTATCATTAATCCCTCTTCCAAACCTTTTAGCTTGGAAGCTTTGTTGCAATTTTTCCCCATATATCCAAAGTAGAGATGAAGGGGGGACCTAAGTGATCCCTAAATATGCACCCAAATCCTACTGGCATTTTATTTCCTTTAGATGTCCCATCGAAGATGAGCTTTACGAATTTTTGAGGGGAAATATTCTAAACTATAGGTATTGATGTGAAGGTGGGGATAACTATGGGTGGCATAAGAGTGCTCGAATGTAGTTGCTAGCTATGTAGAATGAGTGCTTATGCTCTTTTGGCCTAGAAATCCTGATCTGCCCATACTTTTTCATCTATTTCCTCTTGAGTGTTCTTCCTAATGAGAATCCATAGTTGGTCCTAGGGGGGAGGGAAATTTCTAAATAGACGAATATTCCTTTCTTTCCATACCCCCATAAAATAAATTTTGGTAGGAGGAACCAAATCTATTTATAATGGAGTTGTTGAAGACTTTCTCCCTCAAATTTTTTATAGTTTGTGGGATTCTTGAGGGGTCCCAATAAGATTGATTCGAATCATTTTCAAGGGATTTCCATAAATAGAAAGTGCAAGGGAAACCATTGAAGAGGTGCTCTAAATTTTTGAGTAAGGGTAACACATATGACATATTGAGGGGCCCATAAATTTCTTTTTTTGAATGTTATCCCATGTTAGTGTTTTCCCCTATATAAGGAGCTAGAGAAACAATCAAACTTTTTCCATAGCTTTTGCTTCTAGATGCTACTCCATATAGTGGCCTTGGGGCTATTGTTTAACTTAGCTTCTAGATTGTAAGCCCCTTTGATTAAAAAATCTCCCCTAGAACTATAACATCATATAATTTTGTTTGTTTGATTGGGCATCATGATGTACATCTCTTGTAGATTCTATAATAATTTAGTCCGTATGGCCTCAATGGATTTGGGTAGCCACTTTATTGATGCCAGCAATTGTTTCCATCTAGAGATGGGGTGTTGATTTTACCAATAGTCTTTGACCTTATGCCTACCTTGTGATTACATGGTGAGGAAAATAAGATCTAAATCATCTTGGTATTAAATTTTTGGTAGCTTTTTCCTTGAGTTATCGTAAAATAGGGTCGATTCACCATCTCAGATCTCATAGAAACATGTTGATAAATTAGATGCATCCATTTTTTTTGTTCAGTTACATATGGAGGATTCTAGTTTTCTGAAGGGAGTGAAAATGAGCTAATGAGTTGGATTTATTTATTCATATTTTCAAATCTATATGTGCTTCCAAATATCTTCCCCCCATCAACTAGTGCTACAAAATTTTGGCTTCAAACAATGTGCAATGATTGATGGGTCTCTCAAGCCAATACCACCTCTAAAATTGGTTTACATAACTTATCCCAAGTGAATAATGATGATTTTTTCTCCAAATCTAGTCCCCCTAAGATAAAGGAGCATTTCATATTAAGGATTGAACTAAAAATGGAAGAGGAAAACATGATCACATATAAAATATAGATCAAGAGAGATTAGAGGGTTGAATGAATTAAGACTAGTTTTCTTGCTAAATTTAGAGAATGGAAGGTCCAACTACCATTTTCTCGTTGAGTTAACTAAATAGATCTCCCTAGAGGCTTTGTTTGAGTGAGTTGTCTATCAGGGGGGATCCAAGATACCGTTTAGGTAACCTACTAATTTGAAATTCAAGAGTTCTGGCTATATGATACTACACAACTATTGGAGTGTTAAATAAGAATATTTGAAGATTTCGTTTTGTTTATTTCAATACCTGGTGAAAGGGAGAAGATTTCCAACACTTGTGAAATTCATCGGTCTTCTTTAATCATTGGTGTACCCATGTACATTATGTCATACATAAATGTTTGGTGCAATAAAAGTAGATCTTCCCTGAATAGAAAAATTCCCTTGATTTTTCCTTTTGATATAGTTTCTTTGGGCACACTTCCAAATCCCTTAATGGCCAATATGAGGAGAAAGGGGGAGAGGGGGTCTCCTTTTCTTATTCCCCCAGAATATGTGAAGGGTGTAGTGGGGGATACATTAAAAATTATCAAGAAGAAGGTTGAGGAGACGAGAGGCTTGACCCATCAAATCCATTCACTACTAAATCCAAAGGCTTGAAGGATCTAGAGAGGATAAGACTAGTTGATCTTGTCAAAGGATTTTGAGTTACAAAGTGTTATGGGCCGAAATCTATTAGGATATTCCACATTATCTTTTATGGGGATAAGCCTGAAGAATGTGGAATTAAGGAATTTAAGAATAGTGTGGGATTTGTGTGACTCCTCCACATCCTATTAGATATCTGGTCCTATTTTTTACCAATAGGCTTGAAAAAATTCCACAATGAAACTATCAAAGCTTGGGGCCTTATTTCTAGGCATGGACTTGACCATTGATTCAAACTCTTCCATTGCATGATCTCATGGATAAGGGCTTAATTTTAGCCACTCGTGACCAGAGGATATATGTGATAAATTATTTTTTGGATGACATCATCCCTTTGTGATTGGGGATATGTTAAGAGGTTCTTGTAGAATTGAACCATCTCACATGGTATATCCTCATGAACCTGGAGCATGAGGATTTCAAAAAATTTAACTCATGGGCGCATAATTTATAATTCCATAATATATATTTCTACTATTTCCTTTCCTCTTGATGTGAAAGTACTCATGCTTCTTCTAGAATTAGTTCATCCTATCTTCCTTGGTGGATTTCTTCTTTATAGATAGAATCCATCTAGGCTTCGAGATCCTACATGACCATAAGAATATCACCAAAATTTTCTTTATATCACAATTTGAATTGGTCCTCAAGGTGTTTGAATTTATGTTCCAAGAGATACACAATAGTGCCTTCGATATTGTCCACGTCTTGCCACCAACCCTTAATGTTTGCATGAATATATGGGTGTTCAATCCAGAACCACTCCAAAAAAAAATACATATTTCTTGGGCATGCCTAGATTTCCATATCTATATAGATTGGTCAATGATCTAATGCATGACTTGGAAGTATGGCGGTTTCCGTGAAAATGTCTCTGTCAATTATGTTCTTAGAGATAAGATATATATCTAGTTTGGACGCAATTTGTTATTTTCTCCTTTTGTGAGTATTATAGGTGTGAAGATCTTGATTTCTTCGAGCTCTGGTAAATTGGTGGAGTCCATATTTCTTGAAAAAGAAAAGAATCACCTTTTATTTTTTGGATCCCTCCTATTTTTTTCCTCACTGGATTTGATTAAGTTAAAATAGCCTCCTAGAATCTAGAATCCAGGTGAGACTAGGAGAATGGTTTTCTTGTTGGAATAAATAAATTTGATTGTCTTTAGGGAGTGTAGACCCATAAAAATTTGATACAATGAAATTTTTTTATGACCCTAGTATTTTAAATTAGGCAGTTAAGATACGAAAAGAAGCGAACGGGTTAAGGACAACTACATCTTAGTTGTTAAATACAATGGCTAATTTGCTTGATTAGCCTTGGGAATCTATTTTCACTTATTATAGATCTTGTACCCATTTCTTTATCTATTGATTGATTGTTTCACTTGAAGTTTTTTTTTCTTAGATCATCAAAAAAATTGGCATTGTTGTTTGTCCATTTTCCTTTTAGAATCCTTTGTTTATATCATTAAAGTTAAGGCCTCTCATGTTCCAAGAGATGATATTCATGGATGAGGAATGGGATTGGAGGGATAAAACTCTGAAATAAATTTCATTTGACGAATTCATTCTACCTTCGTCAACTGAAATTTCTCCTAATTCCTTCAATATTTCTTGGTTTCTGGTTCTTCCTTTTTTCTTTTCCTCTTTGAACTCAACATGTTTTCTTTTAATGACTTTGTGAGCTCATAATATGTGTTCCTTGTAATGGGTTCAAACCTTATTGAATAAGACTGAAATAAGTATTTATAATGACTTCGAGATGTCAATGGATCATGATTTCTTAAACCATACTAAAAATCAAAAGAACACTAGACAACATATATGTAATCTTACAAAATTAATTATTCATCATTATTTTTTACCATAAATATAAGTTTATGAATAACATATTTAATCTATGTAATATAAATTAAATTGTTTCTTAAATAAAATGCAATTTTAGAGTCTTTATATATATTTATTTTAATAAATATTATGAAAATCCCACCAGGTGTAGAGTAGATAGTGACGAGATGTTATATTAAGGTACTATGTGGTGAAAATATCATCGGTTCGGAAATCCATGAGAAAAAATCTAGCCATGATAAGGGTTGGTGTGGCCTAGGCTAGGTGTGATCCATGAGTGATTTTGACAGCTTAGATACCCCTGGGTTGTGGTTACTGAAGCCATAGGTTAGGTGTTCCAGTCATCTCAGGACTAAGATTACCTAACAAACAAACAAAAAGAATATTTTTTTATGAAAAGAAATCAAGTGGTTTAATTAAAATTTACATATATACTTTTATAATTATTTTAATTTTAAAATTATATTGAATATATGAATAATGCAAAAGCTCTAGCTCTAGGTTTATCCTCCTAGGTTCATGGTTCATTTCCCCTTTTGTTTCATTTTTCACTCTTTGGGTTCTTTTTTTACTGCTTTGTAATTCTCTCCACTATTGCTAGCATCGAGTTCGCATCTCTTCGTGGATTCATATACCCTCATTGCTCTAGGATTTCGTTGTCAAAGGGGGGTTGCCTCAATCCATGATTCCTTACATCTATTCGTGTGTTTCCTTTCTTTAGGGATACTGAAATTTTAACTTTAGACGACCCACTTCTATTTAGATGATAGTATCGCTTTCTCAACTTCAGAAGGTAGCCATGCCACATAAATGAGCATAGGTTCACTATGGTGTAACCTATTACCAGGAGCATGGGTGAACTTGGTCCCAGCTTTTCACTGAATGATTTGTAGCTAGGTATTGAGAACTAAACCCACAAATAAATTAAATATGAACTCGCCTAGGTGGAATTCCATTTGGTATATGAATGATATACTCTCACTAATTCTAAAGTGCTACCTGAAGTGGTTGAAAGGGAAACTAATTCTAGTCATATTCGGTGTCCAGATATAATTAGTACAAGTACAAAGTGAACATATATTGGAATATTATATTTCTACTTGGTAAGGTCCTCCTTGAATGAAATTCTATGAGAGAAGACATGCTACTCTCCCTAGAATGCATGCAACAACAATTTGCTTCCATGGAAAGAAGGTTAGGACAAATTGAAAGTCACATGGGAATCCCTTCATACCCAAGTTTCTCTCCTAGTAGCGATAAGGGGGCCATCCAAGTAGAATCCATTAACTCTAATGCTACCTCTTAAAGATTTATTGTTTGTTTCTCTTAAGTTTCATACATTATTTTTGTATGTTCCGGTTTTGTAAAGGCCCTCAATGTCTATCTATTGCTTTTTGTTTTCTATATTTAGCTGACAAGGTTAGATTTTGGACAAAGAAACTTTTCAAAAGTTTACTTTTTTTATTTTGTCACACATATCTAATAGCGTACCATATCAAATCTAAATTGTAATCCATGTTAGCAGGAAAGACACATTTTAACTTCACAAAAATAAAAATTATGCAAATTTGTAAATAGTCTTTATTACATTAAAAAAATTAATGAATGAAAATAAGTTGAACTTTTTATCTTTCATATATTGGTTGAAGGAAGGAGCTTTGTTCAATTCATAGCAAAAATAAATTTTGATAAAGAATTTTTTTTTGAACCTAGCCAAAACTTTGACTTTAATAAATTTTGAATATAATAACTTTAAAAACACTTTATGATTTTCATAGTTCCTTCATGTTACTATGGTCAAAGTTTTTGGTAGGGAAATTTTTATAAAATTATGATCGATAAGAGTTGTAACCAACATTAGGATAGGAGTTTCCTAACCATTAAAATAATAAGAGGAATTATGACAAATAAATAAATTTAATTTATGAAAAACAAAAATAGGAATTTTGTTAAAGTTATTTTACTAATCAAATTTCTTGTTGGTCATAACTTCTAGTAAAGTTTCTTGGTGAAGAATGTTCGCTAGAACTATTGAACTTTAACCAACATTTGTTAGTCAAATTTTTTTTGTTAGTATTAATTTCATAATTCCTTCACAATGAACTATAAGCCATATCTTATGATCATATTTATTTTTTCAAAGTTCTAGTTATTCATAGTTTCTTAATTTAATTCCCATCAATCATAATTTACTACATGATATTCCTTGCATCATAGTTCTATTGTTGTAGCTCCTATCAAATGTGTATTTCATCATTCCATTACTTACACATGCAAAGATACTTACGTGTGCACTTTACAAAGGATTTTAGAAAGTCTAATGGCCTAACACTAATTAAGGGTTTAGGCATATAAACTCCCTAACCCTTACTCTATATGACTATTAAACTATGTTAAATATTCATTCTCTAAGAATTAAAGGGGTTTTGTTCTTTTAGTATTAATATAATTCTAAAGTTGGGTAGAGCATGTTGTGGTTCCTGTGATTTGGCAGATTTGGCAATACCAAATGACAAGACAACTTCAAACCACTTTGGGATCTCATGATCTAGCTCTTCTGGATCCAGAGAGGGATCTCTGTACAAAGGCAAAGAAATGTATATCTTTGAAGTTCAATTTGAGGTATTAGGCTAGTTATAGGGCACAATGGGTTTTGTTTTGTTTGTTTGTTTGGTTGGGAAACATGAAAGAAGGGTTTAGTGTAAGGTAAAGGAATGAGTGGAGAAGGATTTTTGGCAATGGGGAGATAATTTAAAGAGAACACAAGTCCATTGGGCAATGGGGTCATAAAAGGGTTTACTTGCAATTAAAATATCCAAGGCTTTCAAAGGGCTAGTCATATATATCAGAGGATCTCTTAAGATGATAGTATGGGATGAAACAATAAGAGAATGAATGAGAATGATAAGGAAAACCTTCCAAGGTGACCGCTTTGGAGTGAATCTAGGGACAGGGCATGCCTTAACCTCTATGATTAAAAATCCTAATGAGGCTAACTTCAAAGACAACAATCCAGCAGTCCTCCTGACTACTTTTAGACAATCGAAAACATTTAAGTTTAAGTCAGAGTGAAACCTAAGATCAGAGAAAGACTTTTAACCTTCTATATTTTCGGCATTCAACTCAAAGGGATCTTAGAAAGGCTAACTATTGGAAAAGGAACCTAGTGGGACAGGGCTAACTCTAAATCTCCCAGTTTCCTAATTCTTTCGGCTAAAACCAGACAAGAAAATCTAAGAAACAAACTCTAAATTCATACATCAACAAGCATGGACAAGCCACCTTCTATGCTGGTTAAATTATGTTGAAATTGTTCTTAGATACACAATTAGCAGAAAACATTGAAGATAATAAAGTGCAGGAAGCATTAGGGTACTTGCAATAGTATATCCTAAGCTAAAATTACTGATTCTTATCAGAGAAGATGAAACATGACGTATAACAGAGGGAAAACAATAACTAAGATAGAACACATCACCACTAATTTAGATCAGGATCCAATGAACATGCTTGTCATATTAAAAGAGCAAAGCCAGTCACATACATCCTTGTCCAATAGCTTGATATCATCCAGAAATCATCTCCCAACCTATTACAACTACTACTCATAGAACTCTAACTTAGTAAAACAACTTACAATCAACGATCAACCAACATTTAAAATGTATTTCTCAGGAGTTCTTATAGAAGAAAGAGTGATAGTAGTGGTAGATAGAACTTAAATGATTCATTAAAATGGAGGGAGAGGTGTCTATGAAGCCCATTCTGTCTTAATATCCTTACATTGACTTTTAGTACCCTTTAGATGAAATAGGGGACTTCGACAGATTGATATTAACTCCTTGGTATGTTCCTTGAAGTACTTTCTAGATGTTGGTACTATGTTTGTACTCTGAGACAAGAAAGGATGAACATTTGCCTTTCAGGTCTTCCATGCTTTGTAACTAATACACTGACAGTTTTTAGGACTTCTTGTCAGAATAATAACTATTAGGGGCTTGATGAGGAATGGAGAATGTTGTGGGAACCTGTCCTTTTTAGGAAAAAGAACGCTCTACTGATATGAAAGCACTGATATAACTTGTTTATGTGATTTAGGCTTCATTAAGTCTTCTTGATCATTCTTATGGTCTTCATCTGTGTATTTATCCTTTAAACACTAGATCATAAGCATTAAGTCTTCAAAATTTGGCTTTAATCCCTTAAATCTGTTACTGATACACTTTGCTGCTTCTTCGGACCTGTTTTTGTGAATATATAGGTTTTACGGGCGTTGGAGGGTCTGAATCAAGGTTAACAGCCTTGATATTTAACGAAACATGCCCTTAAACCTTCTCAGAGACTTCTTTTTCTGCTATTTCGGCTCTGTGATGGTCCCTCATCATGACTGTGAATACAGAATGAATTCACCGCCTGTAAACCTTGCGAAACACGATAAACACGTTATAAAAATTTGAGGGGGTGAGGTAGGTTGCTTCAGAGGCTTGTGAAAATGAAGGAGCAGTGATGGAAAATTGGTGGATGAAGTGAAAAAATGGATGAAAATCATGGCAGAACAATGAAAAACAGGTTTGATGGAGTTTGGGGTGTCATGAATTGTGGACTGTTAGATTAGAATAATCCACGGTGATCTACGTCAGAGATTAATTGATAAGGTCATTTGGAGGAAAAAATGAATGGAGGTGAGGTTATATCTGAGCTGTTAGATTAGGACCATCGACGGCGGAGATCATTTGACGAAATAATTTGGGAGGTTAGATGAATGGAGAGTGGACGGGAGCGAGATTAAAAGAGAATTGTTCAATTTGAATAATCAACAGCGGAGGTCTGCGGATGGAGTCATTGGAGGAACAGATGAGGAGCAATGAAATAATATCTCGATATAATGTGGGCCGTCAGATCAGAATTATCTACGGCTGTGATTAAAAGTAAAATGATGTTGTGGAGGGTGGCATGGCGGAAACAGGAGTGGTTTTCACAAAATAAAATGGGGGATAGGCGGTATTTCCCAAAACAACGCGATTCCATACAACATCTGACACGTGGATTCCTGAAACTGCTTATATTGTGCAATTTTGAAACGTTAAGCTTTGGGCACAAAAATTACGTGATATCGAATGGTGACCATTGGATCTGGGGCCTCAGATCTAACAGTGCGGAAGAAACACGATGAGTCAAAAGCTGTAGGGTTAAAAGGTATGCAGGGTTGAGTTAGGAATGTTAGATTTGTGGATCGGACGGTTGAGATTAAAAGAGAAACTGGAGTTTTGAATGGAGTAAGTAGGAATGGACGGCGGAGATCTAATCGGCGGATCGCACATTGGAGGTGAAAAGAAAACGGGACATTGGATTTGCGATGTGTGATTAAGCACTAGCCGTTAGATTGGGAGAAAGATAAACGGTGGAGATCTAATCGACGATCAACGGAATAGTAAAATGGGGAGAGGAATATGCAGAGCGTGATTAGATCCTAGCTATTGGTTCTTATGGATTCAACGGTTGGGATTCAATCGGCGGGGTGATGATTGAGGATTATGGGCGGAGCGCGATTGAATCTTGGCCATTGGTTCTTGTGGATTCAACGGTCCAGTTCAAATCGGTGGATGCAATGATGGGGGGCGTGGTCGGATCATGATTAGATCCTGGCCATTGGTTCTTGTGGATTCAACGGTTCAGATCGAATCGGCAGATCAGCATCGGAGGAGGTAAGGAAAAAAGGGAAAAGGGAAATTGTGATTGCCGATTTGCGATGGAGTGAAGGCCATTGGATCGAAAGGATGATCAATGGTTTAGATTAAATCGGGGATCAAAAATGCGGAGGGTAACATGATGGGTGGCCATGATGCGATGAGATCTGGACCGTTGGATGACTATGGATCAACGACAGATATTTTCTCGGAGGGATCGGAGGAGAGGGGCTCATCACATCGGAAGATTTGAAGAACAAAGGAAAACATGGGAAAGAAAAATTTGATTGCAATTAGCGATAAGATCTTGTGCCTGGTCGCAGCTCCAGGTCATGTGCAGGAAAGGGGCTAGGGCTAAGGTTGAAAAGGGGCTTAAGGCCTTAGTGTAAAAATGAAGATTTTTAAGGACTTTGAAGGGTTTTTTGAGGAATTTTGAGGTTCTTATAGGGGTAAAGAAGGGATTTTAAGCCTCATAAAGGAAAATATAAGGTTTAAATGGGGTTTTAGGATGAGATGGAGGTTGAAATGAAGGGTTTTGTGAGATTTTGAAGGGGGGAAAAAGTGGTGAAAATGGAGGTTTGGTGGGGATGAAAAAGAGCAGATGGAGGCCTTTTAAAAGCAGTTTCTTTCACAAATAGTGAGGCTTGTCAGATGGAAACATCAGTGAAGATTTCTCCAAAGGACAGGAAACACATGAAGGCTTCAAGAATGATAGATTTTCAAGGAAAATGTTTCTCTTGAAGACTTAGAAACATACTTAGCCACCTGTTTGCTATGCCAAAATTTTATAGGTGGCTAACAGAGCATATAAGAGTGGGATAATGAATTACAATAGAGGTAGAAGGTTTTGTAGAAAATGTTTAACCCAAAATGTCCATGTCAATTCCATATTAAGCTCCCCTTTCTTTGTACTTTCATTTCATAACTAAGAAAACAAATACTAGAGGATAAGCATCACCTTCTAGCTAGGTTTTCCAATATATTGGGTTTCTTATGTCACATATTCAGTTCATTTATGTAGATGGTGAGTTCAATTACCTATTTATTTTATTTTGGTCTTAGCTGTTTTTATAATTTTGAAATCTACACTAGTAATATTAAATATGAGATTAAGGTAATAAACTACACAATAAAATATTTTAAAACATTGTAAGATTTTTTTTTGTTAACTATTCCAGTGGAATACCTTGGTAGTTTATAGATCATGTTGGTATAAGAGAAATTTTATTTATGGTTTTGTGGGAAGTTGCAAGATCTAAGAATTGGATTAAGAAGGAATTCTTAGAACCCTAGCTATGGAAAATGAGTCTAGTCATAAAAAACCTTGAGATAAGAAAAGGTAAATATTTTTGGATCTAGAAGAATAATTCATTGACATTTCTCACTATTTGGCCCTCCTCATAGTGGATAATAGAGAATGATTTTGGACCATTTTGGGAGGTTAATGGATCTAAACCAAAAGTGATATGAAATCAAGTTCACTAACTCACAAATATATTTAAAATGTATAGAATATAAAGAAATATATGTGGACAGTATATAAATATTATAAAAGTAAATGATAATAGAAAATATGATGATGAGAGTATAATTGGGGTGCTAGATAAATACCTAAATGGCAGTGCCCATTTATAGAGAGATATGTCATTTGGGACATGTCTTTTCATAATTAGTAATTATTATTATCATTATTATTTATAATTACTTTATACATATTCATATTCATATTCATAGCATTTCCTTCCCCTTTAGAAATGTGTTTTCCTCAAAGCGCATTGATGAAAAGGCTTTTATATATGTACTTCCGTTTGTAATGTCTTTGCATGATTTTAATGTTGTCATGGTTAATGTTATAGACGATACAAAGTTCTAAGAGATAAGAAAAATTGTTAAACGTAACATGATCTAACCATCCCAAATAAATATTAGGCTATAGACGATACAAAGTTCTACGAGATAAGAAAAATTGTCAAAGATAACATGATTTAACCATCCCAAATAATTATTAGGCATATAGGATTCTGAAGATGAACTATTATCATAAGACTTAATTTTTTTCACATTCATATTCTTTGGAACATAAACCAGTTGCTTCTATTATGATTGATATAGATTCATTAACTGATTCATTATCTAGGAAAAAACCCCTCCTATGCTTGTATTATATCATATGTTAACAACGATCTACTACAATGACAACTTCAATGCTTGAAGCTCCCTCTGCACTACAATATTGATCTCTTGTCGAGTATGCTTTAATCAATACTTATCCAAAATAGGCCTCCTACTTCCTCCTATTTCAATGCACAATTCCTGAGGAAATTATCTCACATGCTACATGCAAACAATGTACACTCACTAGTATACAATGATAATTATAATGGGACTTTTCTCTCTTGATTCACTAGGAAATTCGAATTGCATGCATGAATAGGGTTATTCTTAGTAAATTTAGTAGTTAACTAAGAGTTAGTTGAGTTTACAATAGTTACAACTACTCAATTGAACTCATACTGACTATAGATTAAATAATGAATTTTAACTAAAGTTAACACCTCTATATAGCTAGATCTTAGCCACCAACTTGCACTCAACTCTACTTCTAGCCCAAAAACTCGAATTGACTAACGTAAATAGGGGACTTTCAGAGAGTTTTATAGAGATTTCATTTTCACAGTGGATCAATGTAGGATCCATCCCTTGATTTAAGATACCAACCGGGATCTTCCTCATCTAAATAGCCTTGCACACTTCTTGACTAGCATCCATATACTCAGCCTATACTGAGTTGAGTCCTATAGATATTTTTTTCTTGTTGTACAAAGAAATTTTTGTTGACCCAACAAGGAAAGTTTCTCTTGATGTTCTCTTCCTATCTGAGTGACTTCGTGCCCAATATGCATCTGTGAAGCCTTGGATATTCACTCCATTTGTCTACATGTACCATAAACGAAATTTTTTTGTTCCTCTGAGGTATCTTATAACATGTTTTGTTATTTTCCAGTGAATATTTGAAGGCTCCACCATGAAATGACTAAGCTGGTTGAATACAAAACAAATATCATGCCTTGTGTTCACTAAGTACATCAAGAACCCCACCAATTGTCTCTAGATAGTTCCATCTACTACCTCCACTATAGAGGAATCCTATTTCCTCCAATTAGTACCTAGATGAGTATCCATGAGTTTTAAATCTTACATGTGTAATATCTAAAGGATTTCAGAGGTGTGCTTCCCCCTGTCCAACAAATATCTCTCCATCTCTCTGCCACACCTCCAAGCCAAGGAAGTAGTGCATCAAACCCATATCCTTCGTATATAACTCTCTTGTAATGTCCTCCTTACAATACTGGATCAACTTGTCATCTCCAGTCATTATCAAATCATCCACATAGAGAAATAATATGAGCAGACTGCCACCTACCATAATGTAGTAGAGATTGGAATCTTATTCACTCTTAGTGAAGCCCAATCCCCTGAGATAAGAATCTATGTGAGTGTACCAAGCACAAGGTTCCTTCTTGAGCCCATAGAGGTATTTCTTTAGCCTACACACATGTGTCTCCCTGCTAAAGGTATCGAACCCCTCATGCTACTCAATGTAGATCTATTCCTCAACCACTCCATTGAGGAATGAAAATTTAAGATCCATTTGGTGGATCCTCCACCCCAATTGTGTTGTCAATGAAATTATGGTCTTGGTATATGAGTATCTTGCCACATGGGAAAATTTCTGCTCATAATCAATCCCCTCCACCTGTGTGCATCCTTTTGCCACAAATATGGCCTTGTAATTCTAAACACTACCATCAACTACATGTTTCACTTTATACAATGACCTGGAACCAACAACCAACTTGTTCTCAGGTTTGGGCACCACCTCCCAAACATTTTTCTTCATTATGGAGTAATACTCCTACACCATGACATCCAACCAAACTTGTTGGGAAGCTACCTTTTCGAAAGAAGATGGCTCAAAATCAATCAACTCTGACATGAGTGCCACTTATCTTGTATATATGTCTGGTGCTTGTCTTTGTCTACGCAAGGAGCTAGGAGCTCCAACCTTCTCTGAGCTTCCTACACCAACATGTCAACCATCCTGGTCCTATTCCTCCCTTCTATGGAATACTCTATGTGATTGGGTGCCTCAACTTAGTCTACTTTCTGATCCTCCAGATGTTGTCACTCCACATCATTCTCCTATAATGTTCTCTTGTCTTTGAGAAATATCCGACTTTATGGATCTAAATGAGGCTTATCCATTGGAGCTAGGAGCTCCTCCTCTGGTTTTATGCTCAGTTATCACTCTAGAGATATCCGCATGGCTTTCTCCTCATCAAATCTCACATCCCTCATCATAACACTCATATTGAGTGAGGGCGTGTACACCCGATAAATATGAGGCATCTCAAAATATCCCACAAAGATCCCCCTCTTTGAAGTGGGCTCAAACATTTTCCTATTATCTTTAGAGACATGAAAATATACTATGGATCCAAGAATGAAAAAGTGGGAGACATCCGCCTTCCTCCCAATGAAAGCCTCTTTAGGTGTAATCATTCCAAGAATTTGTGAGGGATCCTGTTCTACAAGTAAGCATTTCTATTGCAAGCTTCTTCCCACAAGGATAGTGGTAATCCCTAGTCATGCAACATTGCTCTAGTAGCTCCTACAATATTTCTAATTTTTCTCTCTACAACCCCATTTTTCTATGGGTCGTGGGATGAAATCAACTCCCTTCTAATACCCTCCTTAGCACATAATTCTTTGAAGGCATTAGACACATACTCCCTCCATCATCACTTCTCATTGATTTAATTTTATTTCCAGACTCATTTTCAACTAAGGTTTTAAAGTCAACAAACTTTGAATAAACTTCGTATTTATTCTTCATGAAATAGATCCAACATTTTCGGGAATAATAATTTATGAATATCACATAATACTTGTGCTTTGCAGTTTAGACTGTGAAAATTTGTCCACACACATATGAGTGATCTTGCTCCAATATGGATCCAACTCTGCTATCTCGACCCTGGAAGGAGAATTTAAAATGTTTTCCAAGAGTGCATCCCTTGCAAGCATCATGTTAATAAAGGATTCATTTTGGAATCCTAGTGGTGAATTCCTGCATTATTTTCAAAGCTCCAGGGTGTAGGTGTCACATGAATCTATGTCATATCTCCCAAACATCTTGGCCATGAACATGTTCTTCGTTGCCGCTCAATGCAATGAATGCATCCACCTTTAACTTGTATATATTTTTAACTCTAACACGTTTACTTATACAGTAGAAACATAATTCAGATAAGCCTTACATTTACTTAACAACACAACATATCCTTTGTTTTCAAGTAAAAATATAGAAACTAGATTTTTATTCACACCAAACATATATATTACATTATTTTGGTGAAGATGAGAGTTTGAATCCCTCTTAAAGTTGATAGTGCCAATCCCTTTGGTACTATACTTTCTATCATCTCCAACCTCTACCTGTAATTATAGGTCGTTTTCCTCTAAGTTGTTGAAGAACTCCCTATTTCTTTACATGTGAAATAAAGGACTGGATTCTAAGCACAATACACTACCTCATACAAAAATTTACATGCAAGCAATGAGGATGAAATCCAACTTGAATTGTGATGTGAGAGCATCTCCTCCTACTCCTGCTACAGGCTTCTTACTATAATTTTTATGTGGACACTTTGTTGCATAGTGTCCATACTCATGGAAGTGAAAGCATTTAATTTTACTAAGGTATTTCTTCTTGCCATGTTTCTGGTCAGATTCCGTCTTGACTTGGGCCTTCTTTCCTTTGGTTTTCTTTCCTTTTCCAGCTAAAGAAAAGTTTTCTTCCTCATTAGTTTTAGATGTGACTCATGATTTTTCTTTAAGTTTTCATTACAATGGGTTGAGTTAGCATACGGTGTGTATCAATTTGAAGGTTGATTTTTAAATTTTTGATGCAATTTGTCAAGCTTTATTAGGCTAATATTTTAAATTCGTTATACATTTAGCATTTAAAAACGAAATTACTCTTGGAATAATGACTCTTTCATTCCGGTGTTTATTTTAAAAAAAAAATTACTCAACTTTTTTTCCATAATGCCATGGTTGAAATATGTTGAAAACTTAAGGATTTTGGTAGTCATGATCTTTGGTCTTAATTCCATGGTTGAAAATTGTCAAAAAAATAAGGTTTTTCTGAGTCATGACATTTTATCTTTAATCCTATGGTTGAAAACAATTATAGCTATTTTATCTTTAACACCATGGCTAAAAATTGTTGGAATTTTAAGGTTTTTTGGAGACGTGATATTTTTTTTATCTTTAATGTCATGTCTGAAAATTGTTGGAATTTTAAGGATTTTCCGAGTCATGATATTTTATCCTTAATGTCATTGCTAAAAAATGTTGAAAATTTACCTAAAAAAAATACATTATTCCAACACCAACATTTTTTTTCAGAGTGTTTTTTGCACACAAAAAATTGGTTTTTGTTTTCTTTTACTATCATTTTAAAAAAATGTTGGAAATTTACCCTGAAAAAAAATGTTATCTCAACATCAATACTTTTTGTTTGGGGTTGTTTTTCAGGTTTTTTTTGGGGTTTTTGGCTAGCATTCTCATTTTGAGTTTACAGTTCTTGTTTGATAGTTTACATTGTTGAATATCAGTTTTTGTGTAATCTAATACTCCATTTTCATCTAAAAAAATTTCCATTTTTTCTTTCCAAGAAAAGAAATTAGATGTTCCCTCCAATGCATACACTAGCCTCAATCCATTGAAAGACATTGTTTCTGCACTAAAGAAATACCTGCATGAAAAATATGCTATTCAAAATTTCTTTGAGAGATGATTAGGAACTTGATTTCTCTATAGTTTTCAATAGCTCTGATACCATGTAGAAATAACTGGAAATTTGCGGTTGCTAATGAAATCAGACTGAAATCAATAGACACAAATTTCTTCTCCTAAATTCTGCGAAAGGAAAACCAACAATAGAAACACTTGTAATCATTCAATCAAAATGAACAAAAATTATACCAAGGAACCCAATTGGGAAAACTCCCCTCCTCTATTTGTATTTTACGAGATGAGAGAAATGATCTATTACAATGACAACTTCAATTCTTGAAGCTTCCGCTGCAGTAAAATGTTGTTCTCCTCCTAATTCTGCTTCGGTCAATACTTAGCCAAAATAGGCCTCATGCTTCCTCCTATTTCCTTACACAATTATTTCTCCTAAAGAATAGGGAAGCTCCTATTTCGTTGCACAATTTATGAGGAAACTAGCCCACTTGCTACATGCAAACAATGTACACTCACTAGTATACAATGATAATTACAATGTGTCTTTTCTCTCTTACTTCACTAGGATATTCGAATTACATGCATGAATAGGGATATTTTTAGTAAATTGACTAGTTAACTGAGATTTAGTTGAGTTTAAAATAGTTACAACTACTCAAATGAACTCATACTAACTCTATTCTAGACTAGAACTTTGATAACTAACTTTCACTAAAAATAACACCAAGTCTAGATAGCTAGATCTTAGCCACCAACTTTCACTCAACTCTACTTCTAGCCCACAAACTCGAATTAATTGACTTAACTGAGTGATTTGGCCATGTCACTCCTACTAACTGTCTGTAAACTCATCCTGCTAAAGTGTAAATTCAAATTTCTTCATTTGACTAAGGCATAAGTAAAATGAAGCCTTTTATTGGTACAATTTAATAGTCACAACATGGTGCCTTTGTGCCTTTATATGAAAAATTCCTCTTTGGACAACTTCTCTTGATAAATATCCTCAACATATTTGTCCATGCTTACTAAGAACACCTGCAAGAAAGGATCACTCATGCCAAGTAAACATTAGCTCGAAAATCTCCTACTCTACTATTATTCATGTAGTGTACCGACTGTGGATACAAAATGATCAAGTGAGAGAGAGAGAGGGGGGCCTTTTGGGTGGAGAGCGCACTTGCAGGAGAGAAGGAGGGCAAGGACTAGCCATTGAGACTATGGCATCCACAACTTTAGAAGAGGAGGAGGAGGAAAACAAGGCTATAAGGACTGTTCATTAGGACTACGCCATGTACTAGGGAGGAATGCCATGGCCACAAGTAGGGTGCAGGGCATAGTTCTAAGATACAAGGAGAGGCATCACTGCTAACTGGAAGTGTGTTGTGCGCAACACTAGGAGAAAAAATCAACATTGACAAAGCGAGGAAGAGTAACCAACAAGGAGAGGGGTCCTACTGACTAGAAATGCATAGTGCATAGGAGAGAGGGGTAAAGGCTTAGGGTGGCACAAGGCACAGGAGAGATTGGTGAAGGCTTACGGTGGCACAGGGTGCATTTCTAGCTGATAAGGAGGGTCAATGTTAGGCTCCATAAGTGTTCAATGTGCTCTTCTTAGATCAAAGGAGGAGTCGCAAGGTCAGAAAAATGACTAAGTATGGGAGGGTAAAACATGGAAAGACACAATGAGTTAGGATAAAGATCAAGCATTATGCCTCTCAACTCATCAATACAACTCAAACAGGACCCAAAACTAAGAAATATACATCAAAACGCCAATTCATAAACAATCTCCAAGTGTTACAAACAAAGTATGAGCAGTTGTGACATATAAGTATCGTTTTGTGACTTGAAAGTGTGTTACGGATGAAAACTATGCTCTAGCTATTCTTATGATTTAACGAAACTTAGGAGGGACTCATACACTTGAAATATGTGTTTAAACATAAAACGACACTTAATGACCAAAAGCAACACTTCACATAATGACAACTAGGCTCCAAAATTCAAATATAGCCAAAATTTTGGAGGGTGTTGTAGCAATGACAATAGTCGGCTAGTATTATTTTACAAGGACATCTACATATTTTATTTATCACTCAGAGTAATATCAATAATAGAGACAACAAAATGAGAATAAGATTATTAATGTTTTATAATATTTTTAAAACTAACCCCATATATATATATATATATATATTGATTTATTTAGAGAATATTTATTTTTATTTAAAAAAAAAAATATGTCAAATCCAAAATAAGCACAAATAAAATCACACATAGCCCTACATCACCCTGGGGAAAAGAATTGAACCTCTTATGAGTGCTATAACAACCCGCCTCATCATCGTTTAACCAAGACCCCATAGAAAAATTTGTTAAAAAAATTCCATGAGATTTTAAAAAAGACTTTAATTTTGGGATGATTTATAAAATTGTTAAATAAGATTTAATAAATGGTTAATTTATTGGATAAAGACAATATTTATTTTGTTAAAATAAACGATTTAAGAAATACTTTAATTTTGATATGAATTATAAATTTTTATTTTTTTTTGGGGTTAAAGGCTGTATAAAATTATTAAATTAAATTTAATAAATCTTTAATTTAATGGATAAAGACGTGTATTTATTTTGACTTGATTATCGTTGAATTTTACGATGCGTTTGTGCAGTTAATAAATAATACATTCGACGCATAATTAAATAATAAAACACCGTACACATAATAAAAATATTAGAAGGGCTTTCATAAATACTTAAAGGACAGTTAAGCGTTGATTTTTTTAATCGCGTTGTGCCCCTTAATAAATAGGTTTTATTTATAAAGGTTTTTTCAGAAATTATATAGGAAATTATAGAACAGATTAGTTTTGAACTACTAAGTGTAGTTCATTATCTTGCTTTCTAAACATATGAAAGAGGAGTTGTCTAGCGAGACGGAGGAATTGCCAAAATTGGCTGGAATCCGAGCCAAAAAATTTTAAGAAATTTTAATCTTACAGTGTTTGAATCATGATTTTGATGGTGGAAATAGATTCAGCACCATCAAAAACCTCTAAGGCACCCAAAATATTAAAATTTGATAGTTATAATTTGAATTTACAAAAATCCCTGTCGGATTTTCTTAAAATCTTACCGGAATTTCCATGATTTTCTGGGGGAAAAAGAAGTCTAGTTAGACTACGACTATGAGAGTTATTTGTAAGAAGGTTACTTAAAATAAGTTGTAAATTAGCTTGAGAAATAATGGGAATTTTATTAATATAGAATTTAGCAAAAAAAAATTGAAAATTTAGATTATAGTTATCAAACTTCAAATTTTTAAATCCCTTAAAAATTCATGATAGAGCTAAATCCATTCCACTATCACAAAAATATTCAAACACTCTATCATTCTGATTTTTTAGAAATTTCTTTTAGTTTGATAGAACTAAATCCATTCCACCATCACAAAAATATTCAAACGCTCCATCATTCTGATTTTTCAGAAATTTCTTTTACCTAATTAAAACTAAATCTACCATCCAAACTAATTTGTAATTTCAGTACACGACAACTATCAAAAATTTATGTTACCTAATTAAAACTAAATCTACCATCCAAACCAATTTGTAATTTCAGTAGGGGAGAGGCTTCTATTGTTGTGCAAGGACCAGTATTATTTATAGCACTGGTCCCACACATCCATCAAACAAAAATGAAAAACTCACTAAAATATGCACGAAAATATTTGACATTAAGTTATATAACTAATATAAATATGTCCAAAATGGGCCCAGCTTTTTACTAGACCAACAATTGTCATACACCAAGTCTTAACATCACAAGTTGACAAGGGCTATTATCTCAAGTACCTCCAGTTCTGAATTACCAACTTAGGCACAATGCACTACAAAACATTACAATGTTTTCCATCCAAAAGTACAATTATTGCATCAACAGTCATCCACTGATTTTGGATTGGGGCAATAGATCCCATTACTGAGTAACACCTGGATAAGGATTGGGTAACACCTACACAAGGACTGGGTAACACCTGCACAAAAATAGGTGAAATGTGTGTCATCCATATGTACATGTTTTTTTAACCATTCATCCTATTGAAGACATTAAATGATACCATTCAATTTAGGAAATAGTTCACCCAACCTTTCATTTCAAGAATTAAACACAACAGCCCCAGAATTACATGAATTAAATTCAGGAAAGCATTCCAATTCAAGAATTAAATTCAGGAAAGCACAAGGATCAACCATGAAAGCTTATCAGCCATTGGATCATGTACAAATCAATCCACAATGCATAACTAAATTTGAGAGATGGAAATCCATGGCATTCTTCCCTACCAATTAAATTCTAGATCATAAAACTATAAAACATAAACTCTTACTGCATTTAAAGTATTCATTATACTCTTAAGCTACTACTAACATACATTCAGAGTTTTTAAACACTGTTCCATTCATTTTGTAGACATACAATCGTTTTCAGAAAGTGAGTGTTGAGACAGTGAGTTTCCATTTTGCAAACATACAATCATTTTTAGAAAGTGTTCCAGACATATAGACAGAGTGTGCTCAGTGTCACATTGCAGACAAAGTGTGTGCACAATGTTACATTCATTCTCTTCATCTAGACAGAGTGTGCTCAATGTTACAATCCAAACAGAGTGTGTGCACATTGTTACATTCATTCTCTTCATCAGTTGTTAGAGACATACATGTATTTTGTTGTTCTTAAATAATGTTATTCAAGATATTGAGTACTTTATCATTATTTTAGTTGAGAAACTATGTTAAGTTTATAAGTAATGAGACTTATGTTTATAAGAAAATCACATAGATTAAAGAAGCCATGAGTGTTCAAACTAGCTTACTAAGACACTCCAAATTTCAAGTTGGAAATTTTCTGAACCTTTAAGTTCAGTATTGAGTAAAATCTTTCAAGAAATTGTTCCAACACACAGTCCCCTAAGAACAGTGCCCTTCAAAATTGATAAGAATAGAAAGCTACTAACTATATAGGAACAGTGCCTGTGTGCCATTGAACCCACCGTATAAGTCATCGTTGTTTTAACAAAAATGGGAAGCAAATCGGGCAGAGGATTTTCCTAAGAAAAACAAAGGATTCTGAGTTGGGTGTTGAAAGCTGAGGCAAATTGGCACAGTACATCAATTTGTGTGGAGCAAATGTCGTTGTCAGCGTTCAGGCTTTAGAGGCATAGGAGGCAATAGAATACAGTATCAATTTTTAAGCTTAAAATTTAGTTTCCTGCAGTATAGATGTAGTTGCCTCATTCAGGGTTTAGAGGCATAGGAGGCAATAGAATACAGTATCAATTTTGAAGCTTAAAATCTAGTTGCCTACAGTATAAATGTACTTGCCTCCTTTTTTTGTGCTTATTAACTAGATTTGGATATTGACTTTATATTGTATTCTAAATTAATTTTATGTTAAGCTTATAAGTAATGAGAGTTATGTTTATAATAAAATCACATAGATTAAAGAATCTATGAGTGTTCAAACTAGCTTACCAAGACACTCCAAATTAGCTACTCCAAATTTCAAGTTGGAATTTTGTAAACCTTTAAGTTCAGTATTGAGTAAAATCTTTCAAGAAATAGTTCCAACACATAGTCCCCTAAGAACAGTGTGCTTCAAAATTTATAAGAACAACAACCTACTAACTACATAGGAATAGTGCCTGCATGCCATTGAACCCACCGTATAAGCTGTCATTGTTTTAACAAAAAAGGGAAGCAAATCGGGTAAAGGGTTTTCCTAAGAAAAACAAAGGATTCTGAGTTGGGTGTTGAAAGCTAAGGCAGATTGGCACAGTACATCAATTTGTGTGGAGCAAATGTACTTGTCAACGTTCAGGCTTTAGAGGCATAGGAGGCAATAGAATACAGTATCAATTTTTAAGCTTAAAATCTAGTTTCCTACAGTATAAATGTAGTTGCCTCGTTCAGGCTTTAGAGGCATAGGAGGCAATAGAAAACAATATCAAATTTTAAGCTTAAAATCTAGTTGCCTATAGTACATTTCTAGTTTCCGACAGTATAAATGTAATTGCCTCCTCCTTTCCTTGTGCTTATTAACTAGATTTGGATATTGACTTTATATTGAGTAAAATCTTTCAATAAATAGTTCCAACACACAGTCCATGTCCAAAGATAATTCCATGTTAAAAGAGGAACTTACTGATTTTAGACAAGTCCATGTAGCTAACAGCCATGTAGGTATCACATATCTTTCTCATGCTGATATTACATGTAATACATAATTGAAATACAATGAATGAAAAATTAATTCACAATAACAATGTAATTCAAATACAACTGTTCAGGTAAATCAGGTGTGTTCCACTTCAATGTCAATTAATTCACAGCAAACGACTAAATATTTCATGTTGTTAGCAGTAATATTGGAATTTATACATAATTATAGTTTACTCTATACAGTTGTGCTGTAATACTTATCAAATTTCTTAACAATGTTGGAAATTGCAGGTTGTTTTAGCCATGCCAAGAGTTTCTATTGCAGATCGGATAAGGAACAAGAGGCGAGGGAGAAGGGGGGGCCAACTGCGGAGTAGTTCATCAGATGAGGATGTAAATTCTCCCAATTATCCCAACAATGTAGTTGAAAAGGACCTTGTGGTAGCAGATCATCCCAGCCCACCATCAGCCACAGAGCCACCTTCAACCACAGTACAAGGCACAAGTTCAACAAAGAAAATCAGTGCCATCAGAGGTTGGACAAAGCAAGACATTCTCGATGCAATTGATGACATCAAGTTTAAGGGATATTCAATCTGTGCATCTAAAAAAAAACATGGCATTGTTGCCTCTAACATACATTATTGGATAAATGGGTTGACTAATACAAAGCGTAGAGGGACTGTTACAATTATGACTGAAGAGGAGGAGGATGAGGTGGTCGAGTGGTGTAAGGAGATGGCCCAATTGGGACATGGGTTTGAGCTTATACAACTTCAATCCACTGTAGCTCAAATTTGTCAACGGAGGCCAAACCCCTTTAAAGATGATTTTCCTGGTAAGTCATGGTGGAGTGGGTTTAAAAAGAGGCATCCAGACCTTGTGTTACGTACAGCGGAGGGCCTTGACAGAGACCGGGTTTTAAATCTACTCCCTGCAATTGTTTCCAAGTTCTATAACACTCTTTCTGCTGCATATGACCAACACTCATATGCCCCAGACCATATTTGAAATTGTGATGAAACAGGCTTATAGGCAGGAAGAAATTGTGGTATGTGGGTAATTGCTAAGAGAGGGAGTAGAAATGTGCCTAAGATATTGCCTAAGAGTAGGGAGTGGATCACAATTCTTGCCTATGTCAATACAATTGGTTCATCAATACCAGGATTTTATCTATTTAAAGGTAAAACTCAACTAAAAAATTATATACAGAATTGTGAACCAGGGGCATGCATGGTTGCACATCCACATGCATGGATGACAAAGGAACTGTTCCTGAATTGATTTTGCCACTTTGTTGCTTCTGTACTGGGTGTTGTCTTGCTTGAAAAGAAACACTTACTGATTTTAGATGGCCATGGAAGCCACATGGTTGTGCAGACAATCGAGGAGGCCAATAAGTTGGGCATTGACCTGTTAACATTGCTGGCTCATACCACTCACAGATTGTAGCCCCTTGATGTGAGCGTGTTTGGGCCTTTCAAGAACTATTTCAGGGTCGAGCGAGCTTCATGGATGGCAAAGAATCTAGGGGTGGAAGTAAAGAGGTTTGAGCTAGCTGAGTTTGCAAGTAAAGCATTTAAAAGAGCTCTCACACCTTCTAATATCAAGGCTGGATTTAGGAGGACTGATATATGGCCACTCAATTTTGATGCTCTTATGCATTATACAAGTTGTAGCCAAGCATTTGAATTGAAAGGTCAAGAAGCAAAGAACTTAGAAGAGCATGTTGGTGCCTAAGAAGATGTAGCTATTGCTCAAGGTATAATGTCCCTTTCTGAAGGGTTGTTCTATGGTGGTGATGATGTTGAGCATGTTAGTGAGACACAGTTCAATCATGAACCAACTAACAATATCAATGAGGCAGTGACACCTACTGATGCAACTAACAATGACCAATTGACCATGCCAACCCAAGTAAGTGCACCATCATGGCTAGCAGAGGTCATGATGAACATCACTGGAAATAATGTATCTACCACCAATGAGGATGAAAGCATGGACATGCCTTCACAACCATCAGGGTTGAACACCGAAATTGTTCATTATTTTGTGGACAATGGATCACTAGAAGAGGATCATATTCAGAATGAATTACCTGAAGAAGGCAACAATGGGGGCCAATCAGTTTTCCCATAAGATGAAATCCAAGTGCCAGGTCTGGAGGAGCATGGGGCAATAGAAAAGAAGATATTACTTGGTGCATTCCTAAATATACCAGTAGAGAGAGTGAACGCCTCATCAAGGTGTTAGTGCCAGTCTTTTCAACCTTCTTCCAGTGATCAAACATGCTCTTACAAGGTGATTTTAGGGTGTCAAGGTCAAATTTTGTCATTTCATTGAGTCTTCAAGCAAAATTTGGCCACTAGGTATTAGGTCTAGGGTTTTCTTTTACTCCTGTCAAAGTTGTCCAAATTTCGGTCCATGTCACCATTCAGCTAAGTGTACCATCATTTAGAGGTTGTGATCATCATGCCAGGCTCCAATGGGTCATTTTACACCTTGTTCATGCTTCAGTTGTGCCTAGGTAAGGTTCATTTCCCTCTCCTAGGGTTTTGAAGGTAATTTCTCTTGGATAGTCAAATCATCAGCAAAACTTGTATTCTGATGTTCATACACCTTCCCCTATCCTTAATGTACCTTATTAAACACTTCCCATCACTGATATCCCTCAAATTCCTCATTTTCACACAAACCCTAGTTTTTTGCTACAACTTGACAATTTTCTAGGCTAGGCCTATGTTTTGCCCTTTTGGACCCCTTCCCCTCACTCAAACTTTGAAATTCCACTTTTCTCTGCTTCCTAACATCCCTCCCTACTTCCCAAAATTTTTCTCAAGACTTTAGAAGCCCCTTATCCCTTTCATTTCACTTCATTTCGACAAATCCCTTGTTCCACACATCGGGATAGGTTTTACTCCAATGATGTTTCTGAGCAATAAAAGATGAATTTGGGAAACCTGAGAGAGGGTTTTGTCCAAAATAGGCCAAGGAAGAAAAAACTATTTCATGTTTTACACAGGTGTCATGGTTTTATATAAATGTCAAAAATACAGTTGCCTCCGGAGAATTGATGCACCTCTGAAGTGACCTTGGGAAAATCAAGATTTCTCCTAGATTGGTTGGCCAAATGACTTTCTTCATGAGTCAAATGATAACTAGACACAAATACCTTTACAATTAGCTATCATGAGCTCAATTTGGAGTTGAGAAAGACCTTCAAACGTTGACTGCAACAACACTCTGCCTTGAGGCAGCTTCATTTTGCACATTTTGACTAGTCCTGGGAGATTTGATTTTTGGCAGAGAAAATGAACTCAAAATTGAAAAATTCCATTGGGCTGAAAATTAGACTCAATAAGCGTTCCAACAAGCTATCCTGCACCCAATTTGGACACCGAGAATATCTCCAAATGTCTCCTGCAAAAAGGCACGACGCATTGGGTAAGAGGCACGACGCATTGGGTTTATGGTGCGGCGCATTGGGTTTGTGGTGCGGCGCATAGAGCTACAAGCCATTTTCACCAAAAAATCATTCAAATTCTCAATTTTATTGGTTTCCTCCACTCCAAAGTAAGTCAAAAACTCTTCAAATTCCAATGAAAGTGTGTCTTAAGATGTTTATGATGATTTAGTAAAAAATTTCAAACCCTACTTCCTTGCAATTGTTGCTCAAGACATGATTGCTTAGGGTTTGTGAATTTGATTTTGTGGCCATCATTACCTCAATTTTTTTCTCCCTCGCTTCTTTTATACTTTCATTAACCCATTTTACTATCCCCTTAATCCCACTCCCCTCATACATTTTCCCCTTAATCCCCTTCTCCACATATAATTTCCCAAACCCTACACTCCCTAAACCCAACTCACATCCCTAAACTCTGTTCACACATAAATTTTTACACTCTCTTCCATACACTCTACCCATTTCATTCCTCCACCATATTTTCACATTTTTATCCACAAAACCATCCATGTACAACCACATTTTTCAAAACTAAAGGAAAACAATGCAAAGAGACAGTGATCATGGGTATGAGCAAGAGATTAAACATGACCGGGAATCTTGGCTTGAAAGGAAAAACTTGCACTTGAGAAAGGATGATAGAGAAGGCCAACAATGAGAAAAACATGTTGAGGCACATGGCCAAACATTACTGGGCGAGAAACCATGTTTGCAAAGCAAGGATCAAGATCTTGAAGGCCAAGTTGAAGAAGGCCTCAAAGCGGCGGAAAAAGCATGATAGAATTTAGATCTTGGCTGAGGCTTCCTTGGCCCATCATAGCACTTAATGAAGGACACTCAGCCCAAATTTCAAAAAATTTGGGATACTTTTTTCATTTTTGGAATTTTTGAGCTAAAACACAGGTTTTACTGCCTAATGCATCGCGCCACCTAGCGCGCGCTTTTGATAGGGGACTCCTTTTGATGCAAACTCAAAATTTTTGGATTTTTCATGGAAAAATATGCATGCCTACCAATGGCCAAGAAATTTTGACGGGTTTTGGGCTTCCAAAAGGGTCAAAAACACCCCAAAAATGACCTTTCTACCCCTTTTTTGACACATAGGAAGCAGTGTTGGGAGAAATCAGTTTTGGAGGGGCAAATGAAGGCCAAATTCTGAAATTCCACTTATGTTGGAACGTAGACAGGCAGACCGTTCCAAAAATCCCACTTGGAGAAAATTTGGACACCAGGAAGGACTCCAAAATCAGCTGCAAATAGGCGCGATGCATAGGGAAATCAGGCGCAGCGCATTGGAGGATTTTGCTCATTTTTGGTCAAAAACTCTGTTTTTCGCCTAGTTTTTTTCACAGTTTGACTTTTTTCTTCTAGTTTGCAAACTCATGATGTAATTAATTTTAACATGATGGATTTTGATGTAATGTTTCTAAATTTTCACTCATAGAGGTAGATTCATCCATCAAAGGGTAATTTGCAACTGAATGAATCAGTTTCCTAGTTTTTAGAGGCAAGTTGTTCCACTGCCTAATTTCTAGTTCTTAGTTTAGATTTTGTTGGAACAGCTCCTAAACATATGATATTGACCCCTAGAGGCTGGGATGAGTTATTGTTTGTCTCTATCTTGTTATATTTTAGTCATTAGCATGGTTGGACTTTTGGGAATGCTTTGAGCATCATTGTACATTCATCTCTGCATTTTGGCAAAGGAATAGACCAGGGTTTGTAGCACTCTATGAGATTCATGTGGAATTTTGATTTGATAGTGTGTTTCTCTCTATAAATGTAAGTTTATTGGTGTTTTATGTATGCCATTTTCTCTCTTATTTCTTCTTAACTAAAACAAATAAGGATAAAGGTAGAATCCATTGAAATTGCAGTGCTCTGCCTAGGGTTCGTTTAGTTATTTATGTTTTCAGCTGTTTGAAGAGGATCCCTGAAGGTTTCTTGCCCTCTTCAACTCCTCACCTATATAAAGCTATCCATTTCTTTCAATTGAAGTGTCAAATCAATTTCCTACCTTGCCCCATTGAGATCTCTGCAAAACTGAGCCTCATTCCCTAGACCCAAAATCTGCTTTTCCATTCGAGCCAACAAAACATGTTTAAATTCAATCAAACTCTTTCTCACACATACCTAGACTAAAATCAGTTTTCACATTAAGTCATCTCAAGCCTCATCGATTATTTTTTGCTGAGATTGACAAGGAGAGAACCCTCTCTCGATCTAGTAGGGCTAGCTACCAGGTTAAGCGTGGTTTGATGTTACCCTAGATTCTGCCTTTCTCAGCCTAAGGTAGATTTAGGCCATAACACAAGGAACTCAACATCATATTATATTTTTTTGTGGAGGAGTTCATAATTTCTCACATCTGAAGATTATATGAATTTAATGTTTGATTCTAAATGTAAAAAGAATGAAATTGAGGAAGCTAAAAAGAGGAAGAAGGAGTTAGCCAATGAAAAGAGGGCTGTAAGGATTGCAATAGCGGAAGCTCGAGAAATGGAAAGGTTGAAAAGACAAAAAGTAAGGGAAGATGAGGAACATTAAAAGCAATTGGCAAGGCAAGAGAGAGAGGCAAGAAAGGTTTAGCAAGAGTTGGAAAAAGGAGGAGGGGTGACAAGTAGAGAAGACCATGGTTCAAGACAGTTTGAGGCAAATAGGTTGATGTCTAACACGTTGGACCACATTGCAGATTAGACACCATCATTCCAAGACCTGATTAACATCCAAGTCGCTAGCTATTAGGCAGGGGTTAGGCCCACCTCTTATACCCCTACCAGTGCAAGTTTGAATCCTAATTGTGTTTATATGACACCTGCAGTCAGTGTTGGGGTTAGTAACACAAGTGGACACTTGGGATACTCAGTCCCACCATGGCTACATGGAGCAAATTGGAGTCAAACATATGCCAACATTCAGGCACATCATAATCATCCAATGTTGGGCAACCCACCATACTTGGTTAAGGAATTCAGCTCAACAATTTTGGGCAATGCAGGAAATGGAAGCCATCAAGCATAGGGGTGCCATGACTTAATTTTTGTAACCACAAGACACTGTGATTTTGGTAAGGATCAAATAGGTTTGCTAATGATATCATCCATGGATGTTTGGGAAGCTACAAACAATTTCAAATTAGTATGTATAAAATAGTGTCTAAATCTTTCAAGTTTGTTAATCTGTTGAAGTTATAGCCTTAGCCTATATCAGATTTTTAATGAAGCTATATATCAAATAGTTTATAATTCCTACATATCAAGAAATTTCTAAATCCTACAAGTTTTTTAATCTGTTGAAGTTATAGCCTTAGCCTATATCAAATTTTTTATGAAGTTATATATCAAACACTTTCTAATTCCTACATATCAAATAGTTTCTAATTCCTACAAGTTTGTTAATCTGTTGAAGTTATAGCCTAGCCTATATCGGATTTTTTATGAAGTTATATATCAAACACTTTCAAATTCCTACATATCAAATGGTTTCTAATTCCTACAAGCTTGTTAATCTGTTGAATCTATAGCCTTAGCCTATATCAGATTTTTTATGAAGTTATATATCAAACACTTTCTAATTCCTATATATCAAACACTTATATATCAAACATTTTCTAATTCCTACATGTTTGTTAATCTGTTGGAGTTATAGCCTTAGCCTCAGTGTCTAACTTGCTCACTTGCAAAGGCATAATACCAATCATCAATCACACCATTAAAACAATTGATAGCTGGTGCCATCATTTTTGTTACTTAGAGTGACAAGAAAACCCACATTCATCGATAGAAGCCAGTCATAATCTTTATGAATAGTGATTAAGAACAGAGTTATGAACAAATTAAGAACAAATTATGATCAGAGTTAAGAACAAATTATGAACATAGTTAAGAACAAATTATAATTAGTCAGATCAGTGGGCAACAAATCTATATCATCACAGAGCCTTTGCAAACTTCATCAATCAAAATCACTCAATAACAATGAGGTGAAAATTCATTGCAAACTTCATCAATCAAAATCACTCTAAAAATGTGTCTTGCAATGAGAAAAACCCTGATTGAATGATCCTACCTCTTAATTGATTTAAAAGAAGTGGATTATAAAAATCATAACTACAAACCAATGATACCTTGAACAATCAACAGAGGGTGTGAACAAAGAAATTTAATTCATAATTGAATTCAACATTATTAACTATACAACCTGATTGCATCTAAAAAAACTATCCCTTGAACATTACATGCTATTTAATGAACAGAAACAGATACCAGTAATCCTGTTAAATAGGGAAATGAGCTTTTTGTATGTCGTATGCCTACCTGGGAGCAAACCAATAGTCATATATAATGAAATTATGTGAGGGAATCACATAAAATAAATAATGATAACAAATTCTAATTAATCGGATCAGTGGGAAACAAACCTGTATCATCAAAATTCATTGCAAACTTCATCAATCAGAATCACTCAATAAAAAGGAGGTGAAAATTACTTGCAAACTTCATCAATCAAAATCACTCAATAAAAATGAGGTGAAAATTACTTGCTAACTTCATTAATAAAAATCACTTAATGAAGGAGGAGACTCTAAACAAAGTAATTGAATTCATAAGAAAAAAAGGTTTATGACACCAAATTACAACTTGGATTTTGGCCCATTGCCCCACTCTGAAAATGTGCCTTTCAATGAGAACAACCCTGATTGAATGATCATACCTCTTAATTGATTAAAAAGAAATGGATTATAAAAATCATAACTGCAAACCAATGATACCCTGAAAAATCAATAGAGGGTGTGAACAAAGAAATTTAATTCATAATTGAATTCAACATCATTAACAACACAACCTGATTGCATCTAAACAAACTATCCCTTGAAAATTACACGCATTTTAATGAACATAAACAGATACCAATAATATTGTTAAATAACAGGTATATCAACATGGGGGGCAAAACAACAGTCATATATAATGAAATTGCATGAGGGAACATTAGGGGAATTTTGAGGTCTAAAATGGGCCTCATAAGAAAAATGTACAACAAAAATAAACTTTATAACAACCAATAGGATTCAAGATGATGATGTCATCCATAATGGATGATTCACCATTTTTGGAGTAAAAAAGTAAAAATATTAAAAAACAATAAAATAATAAAACTAATTTTTCAACTCGTATTTTAAACTTATCTCCCAAATTTTTTACTCAAATTTTGAGCAGGAGTACTCATTGGATGCGGAATTTAATGCCTCATCCAATGAGTACCCATGTTGCATACTTTCGATGAACTCTTCTACACGAAAAATGAGAAATACATAAAAAAACGTGATTGTAATCACGTTTTTTATGTATTTCTCATTTTTCGTGTAGTAGGACCTATCAAAAGTATGCAATATGGGTACTCCTTGGATGGGGAATTAAATTCCGCATCCAACGAGTACTCCCGCTCGAAATTTGAGTAAAAAAATTGGGAGATAAGTTGAAAATATGAATTGAAAAAGTAGTTTTTTCATTTTTCCCTCTAAAATTTGATGATGTTATCAAATCTTATTAGATTTTTTCCACTATTATTTTATAATTTCCTTAGAAGGCCCATTTTAGACCTCAAAATTCCCCTAATGTCAGATAAAATAAATAATGCTAACAAATTCTAATTAATCAGATCAGTGGGCAACAAACCTGTATCATCAAAATTCATTGCAAAATTCATCAATCAAAATCACTCAATAAAAAGGAGGTGAAAATTACTTGCTAACTTCATAAATATAAATCACTAAATAAAGGAGGAGACTCTGAACAAGGTAACTAAATTCATAAGCAAAAAAGATCTATGACACCAAATTCCCACTTGGATTTTGGCCCATTGCCCCACTCTGAAAATGGTTCTTGCAATGAGAACAACCCTGATTGAATGATCCTACCTCTTAATTGATTAAAAAGAAGTGGATTATAAAAATCATAATTGCAAACCAATGATACTCCGAACAATCAACAGAGGGTGTGAACAAAGAAATTGAATTCAACATTATTAACAACACAACCTGATTGCATCTAAACAAACTATCCCTTGACCATTACATGCTCTTTAATGAACAAAAACGGATACCAATAACCCTGTTAAATAACAAGTATATCAACATGGGGAGCAAACCAGCAGTCATATATAATGAAATTGTGTGAGGGAATCAGATAAAATAAATAATGCTAACAAATTCTAATGAATCAGATTAGTGGGCAACAAACCTGTATCATCAAAATTCATTGCAAACTTCATCAATCAAAATCACTCAATAAAAAGGAGGTGAAAATTACTTGCTAATTTCATCAATAAAAATCACTGAATAAAGGAGGATACTCTGAACAAAGAAATTGAATTCATAAGAAAAAAAGGTCTATGACACCAAATTCCCTTGGATTTTGGCTCATTGCCCCACTCTGAAAATGTGTCTTGCAATGAGAACAACCGTAATTGAATGATCCTACCTCTTAATTGATTAAAAGGAGGTGGATTATAAAAATCATAACTGCAAACCAATGATACCCTGAACAATCAATGGAGGGTGTGAACAAAGAAATTGAATTCATAATTGAATTCAACATTATTAACAACACAACCTGATTGCATCTAAACAAACTATCCCTTGAACATTACATGTTATTTAATGAACAGAAACAGATACCAATAATCCTGTTAAATACCAAGTATATCAACACGGGGAACAAACTAGTAATCATATATAACGAAATTGTGTGAGGGAATCAGATAAAATAAATAATGCTAACAAATTATAATTAACCAGATCAGTGGGCAACAAACATATATCATCAAAATTCATTGCAAACTTCATCAATAAAAATCACTCAATAAAAAGGAGGTGAAAATTACTTGGTAACTTCATCAATAAAAATCACTAAATAAAGGAGGATACTCAGAACAAAGAAACTGAATTCATAAGAAAAAAAGGTCTATGACACTAAATTCCAACTTGGATTTTGGCCCATTGCCCCACTCTGAAAATGTGTCTTGCAATGAGAACAACCCTGATTGAATGATCCTACCTCTTAATTGATTAAAAAGAAGTGGATTATAAAAATCATAACTGCAAACCAATGATACCCTAAACAATCAACAGAGGGTGTGAACAAAGAAATTGAATTCATAATTGAATTCAACATTATTAACAACACAATATGAGAATTTAGAAAGCATTATTAACAACACAGTATGAGAAAATGTCATGAAATTAATTGAAAACATGTACATAATATAAAACATTATTAACATACTCGGCTCTGTGGTGGTTATACCTCGGCTTTGCGGTGGTTATACCAATATTTAAACATCAAAATATCAATTCACAGAAAACCATAAACCCTAAACCCTATATCTCAATTTACACAAATTGTTTTTAATTAACACAAAAACCCTACCCTAAACCTCAATATTACTAACAGAGCATGAGAAAATGACATAAAACCTAAACCCTATATCTCAATTTATGACAGTATGAGAAAATTCCACCATTATTAACAACATAGTATGAGAATTTAGACAACATTATTAACAACGCAGTATGAGAAAATGTCATGAAATTAATTGAAAACATGTACAGAATATACAAAATTATCAACATACTCAGCTTTATGGTGCTTATACCAATATTTAATCAAAATATCAATTTAAAGAACACCATAAACCCTAAACCCTATATCTCAATTTACAAACATTGCTTTTAATTAACACAAAAACCCTACCTTAAACCTCAACATTACTAACAGATTGTGAGAAAATGACATAAACCCTAAACCCTGTATCAATTTACAGAGATTCCTTTTAATTAACACAAAAACCTTCCCCTAAATCTCAACATTAATAACACATTATGAGAAAATGACATAAACCCTAAACCTTGTATCTCAATTTACAGAGATTCCTTCTAATTAACACAAAACCCCTACCCTAAACCTCAACATAACTAACATAGTATGAGAAAACATGTAGAGAATATAATGCAGTTATACCTCGGCTCTTAGCTTTGTGGTGGATAAAAATATTTAAACATTTACAGAAAAACTAGACAATTTACTTTAAACATTTACATCAAAATCATAAACCCTAAACCTGGAATCGCAATCTACATAGATTATTTTAATTAACACAAAAAACCAGACAATTTACTTTAAACATTTACAGAAAACCATAAACCCTAAATCCGGAATCTCAATTTACACATATTCTTTTAATTAACACAAAAACCAGACAATTTACTTTAAACATTTACAGAAAACCATAAACCCTAAACCCAGAATCTCAATTTACACAGATTCTTTTAATTAACACAAAAAATCAGAAAATTGCCAATTTACTTTAAACATTTATGAAAAAACATAAACCCTAAACCTAGAATCTCAATTTACACAAATTATTTTAATTAACACAAAAAATCGGAAAATTACCAATTCACTTTAAACATTTAAAGAAAACCATAAACCCTAAACCCTATATCTCAATTTATTCAGATTCCTTTAATTAACACAAAAAACCAGACAGAAAATTTATAGAAAACCCAAGTGTTTAAAAACACAGTAAAACATAGTAAATAAGCTCAACAGAGAACATATCCTTCAGGTTAAATGTGTTTACAAACAAATACATATAACTGGTAGGACAGAGTCCTATCTTAAGACTACTATCCTCGAATTCCTCTCCCTCATGGCCTTCCTCCTTCCCAACTTCTTTGTCCTCCTTGCCTTTCCAACCAACTGCATTGTCCTTGGCTTCTGCATTGACCTGCAAACAATGCAAAAACCCAATCATTCACAGAGCACAAACATTAAAAAAAATGCAAAAACACTAAAAAAAAAATAAGTAAAACCAATAGGGAAATGCACCTGAAAGCAAAATTCGCAGCATCCAGAGCTGAAAAATGCACCTAAAAACATAATTCAAAGCATACAGACCTGTAAGCCATGCAGCGCCAAACGCAGGTAAAACCACTACAAAGCTGAGGTAAAAACACCATAGAGACGAGGAATGACCACCACAGAACCGAGGTATGACCACCACCACCACAGAGATGAGGTATGCCCACCAGACAAATGAGTAAAACCACCACAGAGCTGAGTTAAAACCACCATAGGGCCGAGATGAGTAAAATCACCGTAGAGCCGAATAAAATCACCAAAAAGCCGAGGTAAAACCACCACAACGCTGAGGTATGACCACCACAGAGCCGAGTCAAACCACCATAGATCCGAGGTATGACCACCAAAGAGCCGAGGTATGACCACCACAAAGCCGAGTATAACCACCACAGAGACGATTAAAACCACCACAATGCCAAGTATAACAATGACAGAGCCGAGGTATAACAATGACAAAGCCGAGGTATAAGCAACACGGAGCCAAGCATAGCCACCGAAGAGCCAAGGTATAACCACACAGAGTCGAGGTATAACCACCATAGCGCTGAGGTTGAACCACCGTAGAGCCAAGGTTTAACGAACATAGAACTGAGGCATAACAACCATAGAGCCGAGGGAATGAAAGATTTGTATGCCGCCGGGGTCGAACCACGACCAAGAGAGCTCGAGCCAGGAGGGCACATGCGCCATAAGGAGTGATGAAGCGTGCGAAGGGCGGTGGTAGAGGCGTCAGGCGTCAATGCTCCTCCATGCAACAGTCGAAGCCAGAAACTAACAGTAAGCAGACCCGAAGAAAAAAAACAAAACTTCATGGATAAGCCTCCGTTAAATGGTGGGAGATGATCGGTTAAGAAGGTTGGTGACCAGTTTGACTGGTGGATAGTACCTGCCACATGCTTTCCCACAAAATTGATAGTTGTCGTACATGATGTGGATCTACCCTACGTGGCATGGGGCCAGTGATTTTCGAGATGTCCAATGACTGACCCCTCTCCCCTAGACAACAACTTTTTATAAAAAAAAGTGCACTTGATTTGAATGCTATTTACTGAACTCCAAGAATCTACCATGCAAACCAATTTGTGATCTCGGTACAGAGTGAATTTTTATGAAGAAAAGTACATTTCATTTGAATGTTATTTACTGAACTCTAATATAAACGTGATGCACGCGTCTCACCATTGAAATTAGAATTACAACACGATCACCAGTCACCTCCCATGGAGGAGTGTTGTTTGTCAAACTATAAATGGACACGGGCACACTTAAATTTCATTAGTGGGGAAGACATGGATTATATGCTTTATTTGTTGCGAAAATCTATGGTGAGCCTAAGCCTGAGCCTTGGCCTTGGCCAAGCGCTGAGTCTGATCCTCTTGGCGGCCGGTTTGATTATTTTGCTGAAACTGACATCGAGAAAAGGGCCTTTGCTTCCTCTGGGTCCATTTGGATGGCCTCTAATAGGCAGCCTGCCACTTCTAGTCAAAAGACCCCATCACTCGCTCTCTCAGCTATCGAAGAAATATGGTCCCATTATGCATTTGAAGCTTGGGACGAGTCATATCCTCGAGCACATTGGAATGGGAAATGGAAAAGCTGATACGCCACCTAGAGATGATGAGGAGATGCCAGGAAGAATTAAATTCTGTGGTAAATGGGGAGCACAGAATGTTGAAGGAGTTGGACCTCTAAAACCTCCCTTACTTGCAGGTCGTGATTAAGGAAACATTAAGGCTACACCCTCAGTTCCCCTGCTCGTTCCTAGGATGTCAACCAAGGCCTACGAGGTAGAGGGGTATTACATTCCCAAGAATTGTCGTCTACTCATGAACGCCTGGGCCATTCACCGCAACCCGGTGGTGTGGGAGTGGCCACTGGATTTCGACCCCGACAGGTTTGTGGGTAGCACTGTCGACGTTAGGGGCAATGATTTCCAGGTGATTCCATTCGGCACAAGTAGACGTATCTGTGCGAGCATGAATTTGGGGATCCACATGATGCACCTCATACTTGGTTCCTTGCTTCATTCCTTCAACTTGTCCCTTCTCGACAGTCAGTCACCAGAGAAGCTGGATATGGCAGAAGCCTACAGTCTCACATTGCATAAGGAAGTTCCACTGCCTGTGGTTCCAGCAGCTCATCTTCCCGCAGATGTTTAAAATTAATATAGGGCCAATGCCAAGTCACTTACAAGTATTTGGGTTTGACTAGCATGCTGGCACCAATAGTCATCCTTGGTAATATACTTCTTACCAATCTATGCAGTGTATTCAAATAACATATAATAATATGTATTACGGAAAATTAAAAAAATGGGTTAAGATATTATATTTATATAATAAAAGTTATGTAATAAGATGTAAAGTTGTTTGTTGCCTTATTAGGTATAGTTTAATTAGTGATGGTCTAGTTTTTAAGGCATGTTTAAAGTAAGAGATTCAATTTTCAATTCTTTTTGAGTTAGACAAACAATAAATAATGTACATTGATTTAATGGCTTTTTATTTGTTAAGTGTTTTTGGTTTTTAAAATTATTAGTTATTTAATTATGTTTACAAGATGATATTTAGAATTTTAATTTAATTATTCATATTTGGTAATTGTTTTTGTTTCAAGTTTTAGAATTATTATTTATTTAATTATATTTATTAATAAGTTTAATTTTGAATTTAATAATTAGTAAATAGATGGTAAGGTTTAACTTCTATGCAGTATTCTAGAATATTTTTAGTAATACATTGAGATTTATCTTAAAAATAGTTTTATCATTTCTTTCTTTTAATTAAACTCATTAATTTTAAAAAATATCATATCAACTTGAGTTGTAGTTTTGTTGAACATGTGGTATTCATAAGTCAGGTTATCCTTTTATTAAAACAAATTCTATTTACGGGTTAATAATATTCATTGTTGAGAACCATGTTACATGATGTTTTAAATGTGTATATGTTTAATTCATATATTAATTATTTTTATAACTAGCATAGATGTTAGGATATTCTGACACATAGGAAATAGTTAAGAATAACTTAGTCTAGTGTAGAGTTAGGTAAAGTGTGTTTCTTTACTATGTACATTTGTAACTTGTAATTCAACGGTCACGATTTGTAGTGATCCGACGGTTCACTCTCTCCTCGGTATTAACAACACTTGATCTGTGGCTTAACAGCCGATTGGTCCATGATATCTATTTAAAGAGCATGGAGGGTCACTTTTCTGGTAACCATTTATAATAGAAACATATGTAACTTTTCTTTTTGTATTAATGAATTTTCTAAAGTGGTCAGGTTGGCTTAGCCCATGGACTGTTTCCCTCTTTGAGGGTTTTAACCACATGATAATACTAGTGTATCGATTTGTGATCTTTTTGTGAGTAGTGACCTTTGGTTTTTGATCTACGGAACTTACCCTATAAATTCCTACATGGAATCAGAGTTATTTTATGGGCCGCATCCGTTGTTGATCCAAATCTAAAACCGGTTTGATTGCATGCGACTGTCGTTTTGTAGACCTACTATTTCTGAACATTTTCGGGTTTGGAGAACTATTTTTTTGTGTCCGTAGAATTTGTTACAATGAGGAATGCCTTTCATTTCATTCGAAAAGGTTTGCGATTGCCCAAGTTATGTCAGTTTAGATCTGCAGGTATAAAGTATTTGTTTTGTAGTTATATTTGTTAATAGTTCTACTTATTTCGGTTTCTTCTGTTTATTTTGTTTTTAGGTTTATTTATTTGCCAAATCTATACCTTCTTCTTTATGTATGCTCTTTTCTCTGCGTTGTGTGCGATCTCAACAAATCAGAAACATGAAGAAGGTATTTTTTTGCTACATAAGGCTAACCGAAAAGCTAACATTCTGTCGTAAGGCTTGCATTTCTTTTTTTTTTTGCTTGGATTTTTGTGTTTCTTGTGCAGGAAAAAGCACGCACACCGAAGACAAAAAAAAAAAACCCTTTTTACTTTCAAACAATTACAAAATCCTTTTACTATCTCACTTGGTGAGGAATTAGTTTATGAGAATAGAGGTATTGGGTTCAAGTCTCTTTCTCAAGCTTCTTTTTGTAAAATGTTTTTGTTAAAGGGGCGGGATTTTTTTTTATTTTTTTAAAGTTGATCTTAATCATAAAATTTCAAATCCTTCCAGTAACTATTCGACATCTACAACTCAATTTTTTTCAAAAGGCATAACTTCTTCATCTGAAAGCCATTTCTCGTGTCATTTCTTTTTAATCAGCCAAATTTTTTGAGATATTTCCATTGGAGTAGTTAGTTTCAGATTTTCTCATCTTCAGGTTTAAAAAAAAAAATGGAAAGTGCATGCCCAATTATTCTTAACAACACCAATTATTTCCAATGGCTACCTCACATGGTAGATATACTTAGAAGTAAAGGGCTTTATAGAATAGCCATAGGCCAAGAAACTAAACCTTCTGATCATGATAAAGTCGCTAAATGGGAAATTAAACAAGATGAAGCATGAGGGTTGATAGGAATGTTCATTGCTCAAGATCTTCGATTTCATATCCTTGACATTGACACCCCTCATGAAGCCCTGGAAAAGGTAAATACTATCTTTGACATTCAAAATCAAATCAAGGCCCACCAGCTTGAAAATGAGTTGCTTACTTTGGACCCCAATATTTTCTCCTCTATTAAAGATATTTTGTCCAAATTCAAGACCCTTAGACTTCTTTTAGAAGGTTGTAAGGTCAAAAAGGAAGATGGTAGCCTCAACTATTGCATTCTTGCTAAGCTTGGCCTTGCATACTCTATATTTGTTTCCACCTTCCATTCCACTAGAGAAGCCATCATTTCCTCAGGAACCACCTAGAAGAACCCATCTTTTGATGCCTTTTGCGATTATTTGATAAGAGAACGAGAAAAAATATTACACCTTGGTCTTATTACTTCAGGAAATGCTTCTAAGAAAGCCTTAGCAGCCCAACAACAATCATATCAAAAGAATCCCAAGAAGCGGCATCCTAAAAAGTATGGTCCGAAACCAAACAAGGGTCCTAAGCAATTTCAGCCACAAACTGAAAAAGCAACTCACCAAAATGATAAGGCAAATAAAAACAAAGGGAAGAAGACAGATAGACATTGCAAATTTTGTAATCATGATGGCCATATAGATTCCACATGTTTTAAGAAGATGGAAGCCTTAGAAGCAACAATGAAGAAGCACAACATTAATTTGGAGCACTCTTCACCTTCATCTTCAGGAATGGCACTTTTTGCTTGTGTTTTTCAAGCATTAAGATCTTGTTATGCATTAAATGTATCTTCTTCTTATCACTCTAATGAGTGGTTCATTGATTCTAGAGCTTTACCACATGGCAAAAAATCAAGTCATGTTTTCTTCGTTAAATGATTGTAACACCAAACATATTTATGTTGGTGATGATAGATCTCTTAGTGTTGTAGGATCTGGAACCATTCATCTAGATAATGGTAAGTTTAATGATGAACTATGTGTTCCTACCTTTTCATGCAACCTTCTCTTTGTTTATCAAATAACTCATTCAGGTGAAAGGAAAATAGTAGAATTCTCACCTCATGATGTTGTAATCAAGGACCTCAAAGATCCTAGACATATTTTAGCTACTGGCATTGTTGATGATTCCACAAGGTTGTATAAGTTTGACAACTTTGGGTCATCCTGTCTTCCCTCCATTTTTGTTGCTCATAATGATGATGTGAGCAAACTTTGGCATGAGCGATTTGGTCACTTAAAATATCTCTCTCTTCAAACTCTATGTAAATAAAATATGGTGACAGGTCTTCCTATGGTATCTTGACGAGATGGTGTTTACTCTAGACGTGTACTCAGAAAACATCACCGGGATAGTTTTGACAAACGTGCCTCTTCGCACGCTTCAACCCCTTTGCAGCGTGTGCACAGTGATCTATGTGGTCCACTTACTGCTGTTTATTTCTCTGGTTGCAAGTACTTCTTAACCTTCATTGATGATTTTTCTAGACGCACTTGGGTATACTTCTTAAAACTCAAGAGTGAAGTTTTTAACATGTTCTTGGCCTTTAAGGCTTTTGTTGAGAAATAATCTGGACATCCAATTCTTAAGTTAAGATCAGACAATGGAGGATAATATGTTAAAAAAAAAATTATCAACTTTTTCACTGAGAATGGCATTCAATTGCAACATATTGTTCTATATACGCCACAACAAAATGGTGTAGCCGAAAGGAAGAATCACACCTTAAAAGAAATGGCTAATTTTATGCTTCAATCTAAAGGACTTGGTCTCAATTTTTGGGCAGAAGTAATTAACTGTGCAAACTACATAGTAAATCGCACTCCTACTAAGGTTTTAAATAATATAACTCCAGAAGAAGCTTGGAGCTCAATCAAACTAGATGTAATTCACTTTCATGTTTTTGGAAGTGATGCTTGGGCCCATATTCCATATGCGAAACATAAAGCCTTAGAACCTAAGAGTGAAAAATGCATTTTTGTTGGATATTCTGAAGATGTCAAAGGATATAGACTTATTCAACCAAAATCCAAAAATATTATCATTAGAAGAGATGTAAAATGTGATGAAAATATATCGGCCTGCGAGCCTAGTTTAGCAAGTGTGCCACCTTTGGCCTATGAGACTGATTCGGCATATGTACCACCTATCTCTCTCTATCTCTTCTATTTTTAATAGCATTCCTTCTAGTTTAGATGTTGAAAAAAATGATGACAATCCTCCTCCGCCTATTGAAATTATTCCTTTTACTCCATAGCTTCCAAGATGGGCCCGCTCTACTCGGGATGCATCAGGTTCTCTTGCACTATAATATTCCCAATTAGCAATAGCTAATTGGAAATATTAATTTTGACAAATTTTGTCTTTATAAAGTCAATATATAAATAAAGTGGGTGAAGGATAAAAATTCACTAAGGAGACATATCTAATTAGCAAGGTGGGGCCTAGTGGCCAAGTGGAAGCGCAGAGATTGGTGGGGCCTAGGTGAGAGAGAGACTCACCAAGCATAAAAGGAGGAAGTGTCTCCTCATTCTCATTCATTCTGATTATGCATCTTTGAGATTTGTCTTCTGACATTGAGCACACTTTCTATTTAGCAAAGTCTGCACGTACTGTTCAGTGCATCAGGTGTCTCCGCTCGGAGATCCCAACCTCATCCCCGTGGGACTTTGAGTGCCTAACTAGGTGAGGAGTTTCATCCTTGTTTTGCTGGAGAGAGTTGCAGCAACCACAGGAGGAGCATCCACTCAGAGAGACAGCGCAGTCAGTGAGAGGGAGGATGCAGTCTTGAGGGGAGGTGGTTCTGGATTAGGGATTTGTTGGTGGATTCAGCCCGAGATAGTGGGTAAGGTACCAGCCCCTCCCTATTCCAGAATTTTGGTGGAATCAGGGGCCATTATTTGGAGCAAATATTTCAGAGCCAGTGTCCCTCTTTAAGGAATAACGTAGTGCCTCAAGGGAGCCATTTTTTGGGGTCGGCCATTTCTGAAAATATTTCTGGGTTTTTTGGGTTTTGGGTGTAGAGGCCATTCCCAAATTTTCAGAATTTTCTAAGATGGGGAGCAGCCCTAAAGATTCAGTTCATTCTAGTAGTAGAAGTAGCATATATAGTAGCAGTAGCAGCAGCTTTGGAGATAACGTGGTCCAGAGGGAGCAGCCATTTCAGTTCATTTTTTGAGAGTCTTTATACGCTTGCCTAGTGCAAGATGAGGTGCCATCATTCTGATCACCTCTGTACTCATTTCCATTTCTCAGAATTAATAAAATGGATCAGTGTTCTCCATATTGTTTGTTTTCCTTATGATTTGTCTCTAGTTGCTGCATGTCTTTGTTTATGTGCTTGTATTGATGTTTATTTCCATTTGGGATATTACAGTGGTATCAAAGCTCATAGAATTGGCTCAGCCTATGGAGCAGATTGTCTATGACACCTTCAGGTAAACCATACATTTTTCACCGAGGGAGGAGGTACAGAGATCAAGAAAGAAGGTTAGAGCTCACTTTCATGGAAGGTGACAACATCCCAGTAGTGGACGTAGATGAAGAGGAACCAATGGCAGAGGATAGGAATGTCGATAATGAGTTCGAGGAACTTCTCCTCAAATTGGTACATGATCTGTAGAAACAGATAGAGGATATGGGGCAGAGATTCACAGCAGAGTCTAGACCTCGCAAGATCCCAAGGGGTTTCCATGTTGGAGAGGGTTCAGGCACATATCATCATTTACGGGAGCACCCCACAGCACAACAAGTGGCATCACACACACTCCCCCGCTCCACAATGCCTACATTTATTGTTGCAGACATTGGGGTAGAAGCATAGCAGGAGCAGGAGCTCAAGCGGGATAGCAAACCCCATAACCACCACAGGGGGAACATGCATTCACATGACGGGGACTTGCAGCACACGGTGGGCAGATTCCATTTACCGAAATTTCATGGATCATCCAAATGCTCAGCAAAAGTGTGGGTGGAGAAGCTGGATATATATTTCCAGCTTAATCAGATGGCAGAGCCAGAGGCCATCAAAGTGGTAGCGCTGCACCTAGAGGGAGAGGCCTAGGATTGGTGGTTTCACGGGATGGTTACAATGAGGCATTAGAGAGTGATAGAATATGTCGAGTTTACGCGGAGGTTGGTGGAGCATTTTGACTGGAGGGATCCAAAGGAGCATTTTGTTGAGCTTACCAAGCTCAAGTGGACCAAGAGGCTAGACACGTACATATCAAAGTTTTTGAGACTTTCTGTGATGGTACTAGATCTATCCACAGCCTATATCATTTATATGTTTATAGATGGATTGGCGGAGCATATATGGGGATTGGTTAGATTGATGAGGCCCACGACACTCCATTATGCAGTCAAGAGGACTCGAGATTTGTAGGATGCACTTCCCAAGACTAGAGCTCCTTTTCCCTAGAGATCAACATTCCAGCCAAAGGGAAAGGATAAGAGGGTTCTGCCTACCAGGGGGAACCAGGGTAGAGGGTTTGGAGATGATGAGGCTAGGAGATAATTGAAGTAGAAGAGATTGTGCTTCACGTGCCAGGAGACATGGGCACCAAGACACCGTTGTGTCGCGGGGAAGGCACATTACATCGAGGTATTCTCTGATAGTAGTGCGTAAGAAGACGAGTATGAGGATGTGGAGGCTAGAGACAGTAGTACAGTATAGAGAGGGGATCATCTGCCACCTCCACCACCTGGAGCAGGAGGTTCAGCTTTTTCACCTACCGGGGGAGCCCTTGCAGCCTTGCGGGGAGTTCCCAAGTACTTGACACTGCATGTTCGTGGTACAGTACAAGGGCAGTGTGTGTCAGTGTTGGTAGATAGTGGGGCTACCCATAATTTCATTGATGCTTAGTTAGTAGAGCGTAGGGGCATAAAAACGAAGACTATTGATAGAATTTTGGTGCTAGTTCGAGGCGACCGAACCATGCAGTGTGTCAGGTATGTGCCAGCCTTGGCAGTGACGACGGGGACATACACCCTGACAGATCATTTTTTCGTGGTGGACATTCTGAACACCAACGTGATACTAGGGGTACAGTGGCTTATCACATTAGGGAAGGTCACCACTGACTGGGAGACCTTGGAGATGGAGTGGATGGACAATAAGACTGGGAGGCATGAGAAGATTCGGGGGATGCACACCTACCCACCACAGACAGTTTCAGCACACCGGATGGAAGCATATTTCTGGAAGGGGGACATAGAGTGCACAGTGGAGCTGCATGTGTCGTAGGAAAGATCTACAAGGTAGGTTGTACACCTAGATGTACAGTCCATTCTTGATAGGTATGCTACGGTATTTGGGGAGATACCACCAGGACAACCACCATATCGGGGGTTTGAGCATGCCATTGAGCTAGAGCAGGGTATCTAGACTATTATCACTACATCCTATAGGCACCCCAAAGCCTATCAAGATGATATTGAGAGAGATATCCATGAGCTCTTGGATCTTGGACACATCTGTCCTAGCACTAGCCCCTTTGCTTCTTCAGTGGTGATGGTGAAGAAGAAGGATGGCACGTTGAGGATGTGCATTGATTACAAGGCCCTAAACAAGAAGACCATGAAGAACTGGTACCCCATCCCATGGGTTGATGAGTTGATGGATGAGCTGAGGGGGGCCAATTTCTTCTCAAAGATTGATTTGAGATCCGAGTGCCATCAGATTCGTGTGAGGGAGAAGGACATTCCCAAGGCCGCTTTCCGGTGTCATTACAGCCATTTTGAGTTTTCGGTGATGCCTTTTGGGCTAACCAATGCCCCAGCCACTTTCCAGTCATGCATGAATCACATATTTTGCAGTCACTTGAGGAAGTGTGTGTTAGTGTTTTTTGATGACATATTGATCTACAGCCAGACATGGGAGGAGCACCTCCAACATATAGACATTGTATTACGCATTTTGGAAGAGCATCAATTTTATTCTAAGCTCTCCAAGTGTGAGTTTGGGTTGACCGAGATGCTCTACTTGGGGCACATCATTGGGGTGGATGGAGTAAAGGTACACGAGGAGAAAAACATGGCCATCATGGAATCGTTGGAGCCGAAGAATGTGACGGAACTTCCGGGATTTGTGGGGATCTGCACCTACTACCAAAAGTTCGTCAAGGGATTTTCCCAACTTACTGCACCCCTTACAAATCTCACCAAGAAGGGGGCATTTAGTTGGTTGGATACAGTGCAGAGGGATTTTGACAGGCTCAAGGAGGTGATGAGCAGTTTCCCAGTGTTAGCATTACTGGATTTTACACAACCCTTTGTCTTAGAGTGTGATGCATCGGGGGAGGGGATAGGCACAGTGTTGATGCAGGGAGGCCACCCCATAGCATTCGAGAGCCGGAAGCTACTGCCACATGAGAGGTTGTATGCTATATATGACAAGGAGATGTTGGCCATCATGCATGCATTGGAAAAGTTTCGGCAGTACCTGGTGGGGAACTGGTTCAGGGTGAGGATGGACCACAACAGCCTCTAGTTTTTTCTAGAGAAGAAGCAGTAGCAAGAGAGGCAAAAAAAGTGGGTCAGTAAGATCCAAGCTTACGACTTTGACATCGAGTATGTCAAAGGGAAGAACAACGTTGTGGCAGATGCACTTTCATGCAAGCCAGCAACGTTGTCCTTGATGAGTTTGGACATGGATTGGAGGGCTTGGATGTTGGTAGAGTACTCCAAGGACCATTTTTCCTGCGATATTTTGGATAGGCAGGTGACAGATGACAAGTACAGAGTGATGGATGAGGTGATATATTACAGGGACAACATCTTCTTGACTGAGGGCTCCTAGCTCAAGAAGAAGATATTGCATGCCTCGCATGGTTCACCATTATCAGGCCACCAGGGGTTTACCAGAACCTACAGGGCCATCAGGGAGAGGTTCTCTTTGAAGGGCCTCAAGGAGGACATGCTCCAATATGTCAGGGAGTGTGAGGTTTTCCAGCGTAACAAAGGAGAGATGAACCATCCGGCAGGATTATTGCGGCCTCTTCCCATAACTGAGGGGAAATGGGAGAGTATCTTGATGGACTTCATTATAGGGTTTCCCACGGTACAGGGGAAGGATTGCATATTTGTAGTTGTTGATCGACTAACTAAATATGCTCATGTTTTCACCGTATTGGCACATTACACTGTAGCACAGGTAGCAGAGCTGTTCTTTAGGGACGTTTTCAAATTGCATGGTCTCCCAAAGACCATTTTCAGTGACAGGGATAGCCGCTTTAGGGGCTGATTTTGGCAAGAGCTTTTCCGTTTGGTGGGCACGGAGTTGACACCGAGTACTAGTTACCACCCCCATACAGATGGAAAGACCGAGATAGTGAACAAGTGGTTGGAGGGATACTTGCATAACTATGTCAGTGGGTAGCAGAAGGCATGGTTGAGATGGTGGCACTTAGGGGAGTACTGCTGCAACAACAATCATCACATGTCCATTGGTATGTCTATGTTTTATGCATTGTATGGATATCATGATTTATCTTTTGCTGACATGATGTTTGGTGCTAGAAAGGCTCCTAGAGCCAAGGATTGGATCCAAGAGAGTCATGACATTCTCCGAGCTCTCAAGGATAACATGGCTACAACGTAGAACCAACAAAAGTTGTATGTTGATAGGAGACGGGTTGAGAGGCAGTTTGAGGTAGGGAACTTGGTCTACCTACGCTTGCAATCATATCGTCAGTCCACACTGAAGCATAGGGGGACTGAAAAGCTCAAGCCCTGCTTCTATGGACCCTACAGGGTGATACGCAGAGTGGGACAGGTTGCATATGAGTTGGAGTTGCCCCAGGGTAGCAAGATTCATAATGTTTTTCATGTATCATGCCTGAAGAAGGCATTGGGGCAGCAGGTGACTGCAACAGAGGAGCTTCTACCTACAGATGATGAGGGGAGCTTGGTGCTATAGCCAGAGGCCATTATTGACACTAGGGAGAGGCATTTATTGAGCAGAATAGTCAGGGAGTACCTAGTGAGATGGAGGAATTTACCGGATGAGGATGTCACTTGGGAGAGTGAAAATATTCTGCAGCATCCATCATTACAGTTGCTTGAGGACAAGCAGCGTTTTTTCGGGGGAGACTGTAATATTCCCAATTAGAAATAGCTAATTGGAAATATTAATTTTGACTCATTTTTCCTTTATAAAGTTAAAATATAAATAAAGTGGGTGAAGAAGCACTTAGCTCACACTTAGGATAAAATCATTCCTTAAAGTCACTAAGGAGACATATCGAATTAGCAAGGTGGGGCCTAGTGGCCAAGTGGCAACGCAGAGATTGGTGGGGCCTAGGTGAGAGAGAGGCTCACCAAGCATAAAAGGAGGAAGGGTCTCCTCATTCTCATTCATTCTGATTATGCATCTTTGAGATTTGTCTTCTGACATTGAGCACGCTTACTGTTTAGCAAAGTCTGCACGTATTTTTTAGTACATCGGGTGTCTCCGCTCGGAGATCCCAACCTTAGTCCTGGGAGACTTCGAGCGCCTGCTCGGGTGAGGAGTTTCATCATTTTTTTTCTGGAAAGAGTTGCAGCTACCACAGGAGGAGCATCCACTCAAAGAGATAACGCAGTCAGTGAGAGGGAGGACGTAGTCTTGAGGGGAGGTGGTTCAGGATTAGGGATTTGTTGGTGGATTCAACCCAGGATAGTGGGTAAGGGACCAACCCTTCCATACTCTAGCATTTTTGTGGAGCCATGGGCCATTATTTGGATCACATATTTCAGATCCAGAGTCCCTCCTTGAGGAATAACGTAGTGCCTCAAGGGAGCCATTTTCAGGGGTTGGTCATTTCTGAAAAGCTTTCTGGGTTTTTCTAGGTTTTGGGAGTAGATGCCATTCCCAAATTTTCATAATTTTCCAAGGTGGGGAGCAGCCCCAAAGATTCATTTAATTCCAAAAGTAGCAGTAGCATAGTAGCAGTAGCAACAGCTTTGGAGATAACGCGGTCTAGAGGGAGCAGCCATCGTGGTTCATTTCCTGAGAGTCTTTCTATGCTTGCCTAGTGCAAGCTGGGGTGCCATCATTCTGATCACCTCTGTACTCATTTCCATTTCTCGGAATTAATAAAATGGCTCAACATTCTCCATATTGTTTGTTTTCCTTATGATTTGTCTCTAGTTGTTGCATGTCTTTGTTTATGTGCTTGTATTGCTGTTTATTTCCATTTGGGATATTACATGCAGGTGACCCTGCAGATCGACGATGTACAGGTTCTCAGTTTGAAACAGCCTCTTCCTTATTGGCTCAAGTTACAAAAAATCCTGTTCCAGAAACCTTTGAATAAGCCTCTGGTCATCTAGATTGGGATGAAGCTATGAATGAAGAATATCATTCCTTATTGGCAAATAAAACTTGGGATCTTGTTCCTCTTCCAAAAGGAATAAAACTTGTTAGATGCAGATGGGTTTACAAAACAAAGTTTGGACCAGATGGAAAAGTGGATAGACATAAAGCTCGTCTTGTTGCTAAATAATTTTCACAAGTTGAAGGCATTGACTATACTGAAACCTTCTCCCCTATTGCCAAAATGAATTTTATCCACCTCGTTCTTTCCCTTGCTACCTCCTTTAAATGGGAAGTCCATCAGATGGATGTTAAATCCACCTTCTTACATGGAGATTTGCATGAAGAAATATACATGGAACAACCCCTTGGCTTTATCCAAAATGACTCTAGCCTTGTTTGTCACCTTAGGAATTCTCTCTATGGTCTCAAACAAGCTCCTCAAGCTTTTTTTGCCAAAATGAATAGATTTCTATTCGATAATGGCTTTTCTAGGTGTCATTTTGACAACACTGTCTACACCAAGAAAGTGGGTAAGTCCTTCACCATCCTTGTTCTTTATGTTGATGACATTATCCTTATTAGTAGTGATCCCAACCATATAAACCATGTGAAGTATAGCCTTAAAAAGAAGTTTGAAATGAAAAACTTAGGACACTTGCATTATTTCCTTGGTCGTCAAGTCTTGCAATCCAAAGAAGGTATTACCCTTTCTCAGTCCAATTATGCCTGTGATATTCTACGGAAATTTCACATGGAAGATTGTAAGCTAGATCCTTCTCCCTTTCAGTATGGAATCAAGATTTGAGTCACTTATACTACCCCTAAATTTGATGCTACCTTATACCATCAAATTGTTGGTAAACTTATGTATCTAACCCATGCTCTTCCCAACATTTCCTTTTCCATTGGTCTTTTCACTCGGTTTATGCACCAACCTGAGCATGAAAGTCACTAGAAAGCAGCTAAAAGAATACTTCGATATATTCAAGGTACAATTTAGTTTGGGATTCATTACAGTGCAGGGGCATCTCCATTTCTGACTAGTTTCACTGATTCTGATTGGGCTGGTGACCTTGATGATTAAAAGTCTACTGCAGGATATGAATTCACTCTTGGTTTAAGACCTATTACTTGGTCTTGTAAGAATCAAAGTGCCATCTCTCTTTCTTCGGCCGAAGCAAAGTATCGCAGTGTAGTTGAAGCTAGCAAGGAAGCCATGTTGCTTCGTCAGATCCTGTCTGGATTTGGTCTTCATCAGCAACATCCAACTACACTTTGGTGTGATAATCAGAGTGCCATTCAGCTATGTAAAGATCTAGTTCAGCATCAGCGTATGAAACACATTGAACTCCACATACACTTCATCAGAAAGCTCATTCATGATCGTGTTCTTGAAGTGCAGTATTGTCCAACCAATGATCAAGCAGTCGATATCTTTACAAAGGCTCTCATAGAAGTGAAGTTTACCAAAATTTGATCCATGCTCGGAGTTCAGGAAAGTTTTCATTAAGGGGGGATAAGCTCTATCTTCCCCTATTGTGTCACTTTTGTAAATCCTTCAATCCTATCCCAATTTGTCCTTAAGGGGGGGTGTTAGGATATTTCGACACATAGGAAATAGGCTCCTTTTGTGTCACCTTTGTAAATCCTTCAATCCTATCCCAATTTGTTCTTAATGGGGGATGTTAGGATATTACCACACATAGGAAATAGTTAAGAATAACTTATCCAAGTGTAGAGTTAGGTAAAGTGTGTTTCTTTACTATGTACATTTGTAACTTATAATCTGACGGTCATGATTTGTAATGATCTGACGGTTCACTCTTTCCTTGGTATTAATGACACTTGATCTGTGGCTTAACACCTGATTGGTCCATGGTCTCTATTTAAAGAGAATGGAGGTTCATTTTTCTGATAACCGTTTATGAGAGAAACATATGTAACTTTTCTTTTTATATTAATAAATTTCCTGAAGTGGTCGTGTTGGCTTAGGCCGTGGACTGTTTCTCCCTTCGAGGGTTTTAACCACATGATAATATTGGTGTACTGATTTGTGATCTGTTTGTGAGCGGTGACCTTTGGTTCTTGATCTACGAAACTCACCCTGTAAATTCCTACAATAGAAATGAAAATTTATTTCTCTTAAAAAAAATGAAATTATAAATTTATGTTAAATTATAATATATGAGTTAAACATACATATACATTTTAAAAAACATGTAATAATATTCTTAATCATGTATATTTGCCCCAATTTTATCATGGAAATTCTTAATTTGTAATTAAATTTTGTTACAATACAATGGCTTATCAAATTATAACACATGTCAATATGATACATGTTGATATGACATTTTCTTTACTTCATTATTTTGAGATAATTTAATTGAAAAAAAATAACCACCTTGGAGATAAATATCAACCCTTGGTATGTATCAACGTAAATAATAATAATAATAATAATAATAATAATAAATATATATAATTTAGTTAATTTTTATAATTTTTTAAATTTTGGTAATTTGAGCTATATCATGGGATAAATGTTTTGATACATTTCCCAACCATTCATTTATGTGCTAGTAAAATAAGTTAAAACAATATCGGAGTTCAAAGACTCAAAAATATATTTCTTGAAATGTATAATTTATTTATGCATCATTAAATTGTTCTAGGTGTTCAAATTGTATCATAAATAATGATAATGATTTAACTCATATTCATGTTTATATATAGTGGTATATAATAACAATCCTCGCCCCCATTGGGGTGCTCCTCCAAAAGATTCACACAAGAGAGTAGTTGGGCAAAGTGATGAAGTCACCACTAACAACCCCTCTCACTAATTACCTATGGTACACATGTTAATGACCTTAACTCAAGCATTGAACATGGCCATCATGTACCTTGAAGGTCTCAATCTAATTATTTTTGGCATAAGAGGATACAACTTTATTTCAGAACCTAAACTCTTTGTTTTTAACGCCACCATAACCCTCATTTTAAGGCTACAATCACCTTGGACATCCACAACTCTCTCCTAATCCATAATCCATATGCACAAAATCCTGTCCCAACAACTTCAATCCTCTTTTTTTGTAGAAATTATGTTGTATCTTTTCAATTGCTCGTGAATTTTTAGTAAAAATGACATGAAAAAAACCTACTCTACTCCTATGTAGACATTAGTTCACAATTTAGAACAAAAATCTCAGACATGTAATACGAAATCACACACATGTAAATAGTATTTTTCAAGGGGAAATAAATACACTAAAAGCCCCATTCCCTTCTTGCATTAATATGATGAATATAGATGTATTACAATTGCTTTTCTCAATTGAGCACATCCTGCAAGTGCATAACCTATCTCTCTACTCATTGAGAAGATTTGACCCCGACTTAGTCAAATTTTTTCTCTGCTTCAATTGCTATTTCCTTGCGCTATTCCTTGAGAAATTATGACCCTATTATTTAGGAATTTATCCTAAACCGATTATGCAATTCCTTAGTTTGATGATTTGACTGCATGAAACAGTTGTACACTCAAGACTAGTCTACAACTGATGTTACACTGCCTTGGAATCTCCACCAAGCCCAGGGAATTCGAATTCTCAACATGCACTAGATTTTTTTGGTTGTTTGATCATTTAACTGGATGATCACCAAGTTTGAATGAAGTCCCATTGCACAATTAACCCTCCACTAATTCCTTCAACAGTTAGAACTAGTTTAACTGGAAACAACCTTAGATAATTGATCTTGATTGCTACAAATTATAAATCACACATACTTAACTCAACTCTCACTCTTCCAACTTGAATTGTGACAAATTAAACTGGGTGACACAAGCCATGTCAACAATTTAATTGCATCCACGTTGTCTTTTGATGTGGAAATTTGAATCTTCTCAATTTAATCAAGATGAAACCAAATTGATAATTTCTTGATTCATTTTTCAACAGTTCCTCTGAGCAAGAAAGGGATTATCAACCACCCTTATCCTGTACCTATGGAACTTGAAATTTCCCCTTGACAAGGCCTTTGTTAAAATGTCAACATATTGTTCCTCTATCGGAATGTACTGCAACAACATTATCCGCATTTGCACATAGTCTCGCAAATGATGATATCGAATATATATATGGTTGGATTGATCGTGAAAATTAGTATTTTCAGAGAGCTTGATGCAACTCTGATTCCCACACTAGATCACAGTTCAATCCATCATCTAACCAAACAATCCAACAAGTATATTTCTCATATATATCACCTCACATGTTGCTCGAATTTCAGTCATGTATTCCCGCTAATTTCGAGTTGATTTCCATAGATATTTGCTTCCTTCTATACTAGGAAACCATTACGGACCCAACACTAAAAATTCCACTTGATGTACTCTTCTGGTCTGATGGACTCCCCGCCCAATCTGCATTTGTGGAAACACATAGCTTCACTCCCTATGTTCGTTTGTACCATAGTCCAAACTAGGTAGTGCCTTTAAGATACCGTATAACATGCTTATTTTCCTTCCAAAATAATTATGTTTTCTTAACCATAGCTTGACTTAGCTGGTTGAATTCATAGCACATATTTGGTCGCATGTTCAAAAGATACATCAATGAACCCAGTAGTTGTCGATAAATGGTGGCATCCACCTCTTCACCTAAAGTGGCATCCTGCTTCCTCTAAATGGTTGCTTGAGGTGTCTCCATGGATTTTCAGCTCTCCATGTAGAACCTTTGTAGTATCTCATTTGCATAATTCATTGAGATAGAAACAATTCCCCATCGCTTTGCCATGCTTCCAATACGAGGAAGTAGTGCATGATACCCATGTCCTTCATTTCAAATTCTCTTGCAAGGTCCTCCTTACAAGATCTAATGATTTTTTCATCACCAATTAAAATCAAATCATAAACATATACAACAATAATGAGAAATTTTCCTTCTACCTAGATATGATAGAGGTTTTCATCCCCTTCACTTTTGGTGAATCCCAAACATGTGAGATAGCTATCTATCTTGGTGTACCAAGCATGGGGTTCTTGTTTAAGATAGTGTGATTCTCGATTGAGTCTACACATATGAGACTCCTGATCAAAATTCTCAAATACTTCTCGTTTCTCAATGTACACCTCCTCCTCAATAAATCCATTGAGGAATGTTGTTTTTACATCCATCTGGTGCATCTTCCACCCCATCTACACAACCAAAGCAAGAATTGATCTAATGGATGAGTACTATACTACATGAGAAAAGATCTCCTCATAGTCAATCCCTTCAACTTGAGAATACCCCTTGGCCACACATATGGCCTTTTATGTAGAAATTATGTTGTATATTTGCAACTACTCATAAATTTTTAATCAAAATCACAAGACACAAACCTACTCTACTATTTTGTGAACATTAATTCATAATGTAGAACAAAATTTTTAGACATGCAATAAGAAATCACACACATGCAACAAGAATTTTAATATGGGGAAAGAAATTTACTAAAACCCCCAATGTATCTTTCATTAATAATATGAAATGGAGATGTATTACAATTAATTTTCTCAGTTGATATCACCCTGCAAATTTACAAATTATCTCTCTCCTCACCCAAGGCCTCTGACCCATAATTAGTCAATTTTTTCCTACACTTGAGCTCCTATTTCCTTAAACTTTTCCTCATGGAATTAGCCCCCTATTCATTAGGAAAATTTTAAGGTCTAAAATGGGCCTCCTAAGGAAATTATAAAATAATAATGGAAATAATAAAATAATATTTGATTACATCATCAAATTTTAGAGGGAGAAAAAAAAAAAAAACTATTTTTTCAACATATCTCCCAAATTTTTTACTCACATTTCGAGTGAGAGTACTAGTTAGATGCAAAATTTAATTCCTCATCCAAAGAGTACCCATGTTGAATACTTTCTATGGACCGTGCTACAAAAAAATTAGAAATACATGAAAAACGTATTTGCAATCACGTTTTTTCATGTAATTCTCATTTTTCATATAGCAAAGTTCATCGAAAGTATGCAACATGGGTACTCCTTAGATGAGGAATTAAATTAGATATCCAACGAGTAATCCCACTCGAAATTTGAGTAAAAAATTTGGGAGATAAGTTGAAAATATGAGTTGAAATTTTTTTTTTATTATTTTAATATTTTAAATATTTTTTACCATTTTACTTAAAAAATGATGAATCGTCACCTCTGGTTGACATCATCATCTTCAATCCTATTGGTTCTTATAAATTTTATTTTGGTTTTTTGTTTTTCTTAGGAGGCACATTTTAGACCTCAAAATTCCCCTAATGATTTAGGAAATTTCTCAAATTGAGTGCACAATCCTTTTAGGTTGATCATATGGCTACATGCAACACATGTACACTCAAAACTAGTCTACACCTGTATATGTGTGAGCATGAACATAGGGATTCATATGATGTAGCTCATGCTTGCATCCTTGCTTCATTCCTTCAACTTGACTCTTCTCGAGGGTCAGTTTCTAGAGAAGATGGATATGGTGGAAGCCTACAGTCTCATAGTGCATAAGGGAGTGCCACTTCTTGTGGTTCCTACTACTCATCTTCCCCTGGACCTTTACAATTAATGTAGGGCCATGCCAAGTCACTTAGAAGTATTTGGGTTTGACTAGCATGGTGACACCAGTAGTCATTGTACTTAGTAGTATACTTCTTACCAATCTATCTTATGTATTCAAATAACGTAATAATACGTATTACTGAAAAATAAAAATAAAAAATAATGTTTAATAAACTATATTTATATAATAAAATTAAAATTTATGTAGTAATATGTAAAGTTGTCTATTGATTTAAAGGGATTTTTTATTGGTTAAATATTTTTGGTTTTTAAAATTACTAATTATTCAATTATGTTTGGAATAGGTTATTTAGAATTTTAATTTAAATATCCATATTTGGTAGTTGATTTTTTTTTAAGTGTTTATTGAATTATTATTTATTTAATTATATTTCTTAATAGGTTTAATTTGGAATTATAATAATTAGTAAGTGGATGGTAAGATTTAACTTCCATGCAATATTCTAGAATATTCTTAGTAGTAGTCTCAAATTAAAGATTGAGATTTATCTTAAAAACACTTTTATCATTTTTTTTCTAAATTAAATTGATTAATTTAAAAAAATACCATATCAACATAAGTTGTAGCTTTTTGAACGTGTGGTATTAGTAAGCCATGTCATCCATTTATTAAAACAAAGTCTATTTACGAGTTAATAATATTCATGGTTGAGAACCATGTTACATGGTGTTTTAAATGTGTATATGTTTAATTCATATATTAATTATTTTTATAACTAGCATAGACATTCAAATTAAACTGCCTTTAATATATATATATATATATATATATATATATATATATATCTGAGTTAAACATATATATACATTTTAAAAAACATGTAACAATCTTCTTAAGAATGGATATTCACCTCGACTTTACCATGGAAATTATTAATTTATAAATAGCTTTTGTTACAATACCATGGCTTATCAATAACACATGTCAATATGACACATGTTGATATGACATTTTATTTAGTTAATTAATTTGAGATAAATTAATTGAAAAAACATAACCGGCTTGGAGATAAATATCAACCCCTGATATGTAAATACTACTATGAATATTCTCACATATTATATGGAGGGTAAATCTCTATCATCAACATAATAATTGTTGATAATTAAATTAAAATTATAGAATATTTATTTTAAAATAAGCACATCTAACAATGTAATTAATAGTAATAATAATAGATAAATAATTTAGTTAATTTTCATGATTTTTTGAATCTTGGTAATTTGAGTTGTATCATGAGGTAAATGTTTTGATGCCTATTGGCATTTCCCAACCATTAATTTATGAGCTGGTAAAATAGGTTAAAACAATTTAAGAGTTCAGAAACTGAAAAATATATTTATTAAAATGTATAATTTTTTTATGCATCATTAAATTGTTAGTGTTGAGATTTTATCCTCAGTAATGATAATGATTTAACTCATATTCATATTTATATTTAGTGGTATATAATAATAATCCTCAAGCCCATGGGGTGCACCTCCAAAATACTCACACAAGAGACTAGTTGGGCGAAATGACTGAGTCATCGCTAGCCACCCCTCTCATTAATTATCGATGGTACACATGTTAATGGTGTTAACTCAAGCATTGAATGTGGCCATCATGTGTCATGAAGGTTTCAATCCGATTGTTTTTGGTATAAGATTTCTTCTTCTTGTGGTTTATTTTCATCCTACATCCATCCTTGCCTCTCGCATTGTCATTGACACTACTCTGTCCCCTGTCGGTTCAAGATCCTAGATTTTGTTACTTGCTTTGTTTCATCTCTCCAATATTTTGGTCAAATTATCAAGGAAGGCCCCAATCCACCTAACCTAGCCTTCCCATGTTTTCCATCATTTCCCTTCGCCATAACTTTGAGTCCCCTTACACGCTGTAACAACAAGTTAGAAATTAGAATTAAGAGCGTTTGCTTTAAGGGAACATACGAAGTGGTCTTCCAAGATATACATATCACTCACGGTCTATCTAAATGTCATAATTTCAACTTGTATTCTCAAGTTAGATCATATTTCAAGTTTTTTTTATATTACCGACTCTCTCTCTTGTGCATCTAATTTTTCAATCTGGGAAACCCTTGAAAATCCATTTCCAGGTCTTCCTTGTTTCATTGTCTTCACAATTTTAGCCACTATTAATTACCTCTTCAAAGGTTGTCTTCCTACTTACCATTGGTTTGTCTCTTCATCAAGATACAAATTTCTCTTAGAACCCCAATTCTATGTTTTTAATGTCGCCATAACCCTCATTCTTAGGCTACAATCACCTTGGACATCCATGACTCTCTCCTAATCCATACTCTACATGCATAAACTCATCTCTTGACACCTTCAATCCTCCCTTCTCTTTGTTTTGTGTCAGTGTAATGCCTTCTCCCACATTTACCCACTTTCAATGGCTTTACCAAGCTAAACATGAATTGAGGGTCACTATGATAAGACTCGATCTCCTAGGTGACCTTAAGGAAATGGAATCGGAAACTTAAGACCTTACTGACTTCCGTCTAGTGCTACAGGACCTCCACGAGTAATCTAAAATCTCCATGTGTATAACCCCTAAGACAACTCACTTTTTCACTAACCTAGAGCCTCAATCACTCCCTTTACAAGGCCTCCATGTGATTATGGGTTCCCAATCACACTCATAAACCTACCTCCTTGTGACTATGAACCTTTATGCTCAATTTTATGCCCGTGAATCTGAATTATGTGCCACATTTTGAGGGCTAGGACTTAGGTATCTTCCTAGGACTTATTGAAACTTCCAGAGTTAATAAATTACATAGAAATAATGCTTGTAAACCAAAAACTAGAATCAGGACTAGATTCGACCATCCCCAATCGTGACTGAAATTTTGTCAAACACTTGGTGAGTATACAGCCTACAGGTCATGAATGCAAGTTTGAACATAAGGGACTAAAAAATTATCTGATGTTTAATAAGAAGGGTCACTTGCTTCTCACATTAGTTTTCATAACACCAATTGGCTCCATCCCCTGACTGAAGAGATCAACCATGACCTTCCTCATCCAAATAGCCTTGCACACTTCTTGACTAGAAGTCATATACTCAGCCTCTACTGAGTTGAGTGCTATAAATATATGTTTCTTGTTGTACAAAGAAATTGTTGTTAACCCAACACTGAAGACTGCTCCTGATGTGCTCTTCCTATATGAGTGACTTCATGCCCAATCTGCATCTATGAAGGCTTCGAGCTTTACTCCAGCTGTCTGCATGTACCATAAAACAAATTTTGTTGTGCCTCTGAGGTATCTTAGAACATTTTTTGTTGCCTTCAAGTGAAGTTTAGGTGGGTCCACCATGAACTAACTAAGTTGGTTGACTACAAAAAAAATATCAACCTTTGTGTTCACTAAGTACATCAATAATCCCACCAAATGTCTATAGATAGTGCCATCTACTGCCTCCCCTGTAGAAGCATCCTCTTTCTTCCAATTAGAACCTAGAGGTGTATACAACATTTTGCAATCTTGCATGTGGATTCTCTAAAGAATTTCAGAGGTGTAATTCCACTGTCCAACAAATATCTCTCCATCTCCATGCCACATCTCCAAGCCAAGGAAGTCGTGCATCAAACCCATATCCTTCATCTCTAATTCTCTTTTAAGGTCCTCATTACAATACTGGATCAAATTTTTGTCTCATGTCGACATCAAGTCATCAACATAGAGAACTAAGATGAGCATTCTTCCACCTACCATAATGTAGTAGAGATTGGCATCTTCTACACTCTTAGTGAATCCCAATCTACTGAGATAATAATCTATGTGAGTGTACCAAGCACAAGTTTCCTGCCTGAGCCCATAGAGGTATTTACTTAGCCTACACACATGTGTCTCCCTGCTAGAGGTCTCTAAATCCTCATGCTACTCAATGTATATATGTTCCTCAACCCACTCCAATGAGGAAGGAATATTTGACATCCATTTGGTGGATCCTCCACCCAAATTGTGTTGTCAATGAAATTATGGTCCTAATAGATGAGTATCTTTCCACAAGGGAAAATGTCTCCTCATAAATAATCCCCTCCACCTGTGTGAAGCCTTTGGCCACAAATATGGCCTTGTAATTCTCAACACTACCATAAGTTGCATGTTTCACCTTATACAACCACCTGGAACCAAAACCTGACTTGTTCTCATGTTTGGGCACCACCTCCCAAAACATTTTATTCATTATGGATTTATATTCCTCCACCACAGAATAAAAACAAACTTGTTTAGAGGATACATCTTCGAAATAAGATGGCTCAAAAACAATAAAATCTGACATGAGTGCCACATATCTTGTATATATGTATGGTTATCTCCTTTGTCTACGCAAGGAGCCAGGAGCTCCAACCTTCTCCTAAGCTTCCTACACCAACCTATCAACCATCCTAGTCCTCTTCCTCCCTTCCCTAGAAGGCTCTATGTGATTGGGCTCCTCCACTCGGTCTGCTCTCTAACCCTCCACATGTGGCTACTCCACATCATCCTCCTAGAATGTCCTCTTAGCTTTAAGAAATATCTTACTCTATGGATCTGACTAAGGCTCCTCCTTTGGAACTAGGAGATCCTCCTCTAATGGTATGTGCAGCTATCACACTAGAGAGCTCCTCATGGCTTTATCCTTGATCTGAAATGTGAGAACTTCTTATTTCTAATACAGAGATTGACTGTAGGGGCATTTACAGGATATGTCACCTTTAAAGAAAGGATGAGATCTTGAAGCTTTCTAGCCCTTTACAGACTCTGCCTAAAGAAGTAATAGAAGTAATCACTAATGATCTGGAAATGAAACTACTTGTTTGTTGGTGCAAGGTATTCATTATCCATAAACTTATGTGTGCAAACTATTTAATGTGTTTTGCAATTGGAACAAATTCTTTTGGTGAATTTATGAGTCTTTTTGTGTGTAGGAGGCTTATTTATTTTTATTATTTAACATATCTAACTCTAATAAATCACAACAAATAAATCACAGAATATAACACAGCATATGATAAGGCAGTTTACCCCTCCTGGGCTACATCTGTCGAGTCCAAGGCCCCCAAATGGGCATGTCCTTGCTCTTATTATACTCAAAATTGATTATACAGTGATCAAAAAGCCTAAACATGAAAAACAAGTTGTGGAATGAGTTCAGAACACATAAAACAATAAATATAGGCTTTTGTTTCACCTCCAAAGGTTAACCATAGCCCAATACAGCTCCAACACTCCCTAGGCCTTGATGGCTCTCCAAGATTCTTTGCTGAAAACGTACCTGAAGATGATCTCTGTTGCCTCTGCAACCTACACCATTGGCTCTGGAATGCTCAAATTACCCAAAATAAAAAAATAAAATTCACTCCAAATGGTCTTCCCTAGCCCAAGATATGATCAAAACAGTATTTTCCCAATGTTAGGTAAAAATCCCACTAAAGGTGGGCCAACTTTAGTTAACTGGAGATAAAATTTAGTGGTCCATCTAATTTGGAGGAATATGAACTGAATTTGGGGGTTACATTAATTGTTTAGGGCCACATGTGACCACATCTCCAGATTAAATGTTGGAGAAAATGGTTATAATAACCGTGACAATTAATAAACTTCGTAACCTCTGCCATATGCATGTGGCCTTATCCAATTTTGCATTAAACTTAACCGCTTGTTGTGTTAGCCATTGGAGATAGCACTTGTGTACGAGCCTGTAGTCATATCATAGAGGGGGCTGGCCCCCTTTCGGGCCCGTCCATATTCAACACAAAGTTTAAATATAACTTGTACTGCTCACATAACAAGACATAATGTGTTGGGTTAATGATAAGACTTGTTGTTGTTATCCGTGAGGTCTTGTGTTCAAATCATGAAACATGTAAAAATTTTAATACGCCATTCAAGCATGACATGGGGGCCACGTGGCAGCCTCTAATTAGCCATCCCCATAAAAGGTCAACCAATAAACTAACCTGCAAATGCCATTTGTCCAACCATGAATGGCCTGAATGGAATATTTCGAGGAATATTCCAAGGAATATTTTGAGGAATATTCCAAGAATATTCCTTGGAATATTCCAAGAATATTCCTTGGAATATTATTTTTAAAATTTTTTCAAATTGAAAGTCAAACCTGGTCAAACTGGTCTTCTTGCAGTTTACTGAAAACTTCAAAGCTGCATAACTTTCACATATAGTGTCAGATTTGAGTGTCGTTTGCGTCATTCGGATCATATCATCGAGGCCTATCCGGTCGCTTAGGTTCCAACCAATTTTGAGCAATTCCAATACATGATCACCTGATCAATCCTCATCAAATCTCACATCCCTCCTCATAACACTCATATTGAGTAAGGGCATGTACACCCATTAAATATGATGTGTCTCAAAATAGCCCACAAATATCTCCCTCTCTGAAGTGGGCTCCAACTTTTTCTTGTTATCTTTGGACACACGAAAATAGACTATATATCCAAAAATGAAAAAGTGGGAGACATATGCCTTCCTCCTAGTGAAAGCCTCTTTAGGTGTAATCATTCCAAGAATTTTTGAGGGATCATTTTTTTCAAGTAAACATTTATATTGAAAGCTTCTTCCCACAAGGATAGTGGAAATCCCTAATCATGCAACATTGTTCTAGTAGCTCCTACAATACTGCTATTTTTTTCTATCTACAACCCCATTTTGCTATGGGTTGTGGGGTGCAATCAACTCACTTCTAATGCCCTCCTTGGCACACAATTATTTGAAGTCATTAGACACATACTCCCTCCATTATCACTTCTCATGGATTTAATTTTATTTCGAGTCTCATTTTCAACTAAGGCTTTAAATTCAACAAAATTTGAATAAACCTCGTATTTATTCTCCATGAAATAGATCCAACATTTATGGGAATAATCATGTCTGAAGATCACATAATACTTGCGCTTTGTAGTTTAGACTATGGAAAATGGTCCACACACATATGAATGAACTTTCTCCAATATGGATCCAACTATACTATGTCGACCCCAGAAGGAGGATTTAACATGTTTTCTAAGAGTGCATCCCTTGGAAGCATCATGTTAATCAAGTATGCATTTTGGAATTCTGGTGGTGAATTGTTGCATTATTTTCAAAGCTCCAAGGTGTAGGTGTCCCATGCCCCTATGTCAAATTTCTCAAACATCTCGGCCATAAACATGTTCTTCGTTGCCACTCAATGCAATGCTTGCATCCACCTTTCACTTGTAGAGATTTTTAACTCTAACACTTATTTTTTTTAGTTATCCAATAGAAACATGCTTAAGGTAAGCTTTCCTTAAAAACACAATATATTCTTTATTTTCAAGTAAAACTATAGAAACTAGATTTTTCTTCAGACGAGACATATACATTACATTATTTAGGTGAAGATGGGAGTTTGACTCCCTCTTAAAGGTGACAGTGCCAATCCCTTTGGTACTATACCTTCCATCATCTCCAACCTCTACATGTAATTGTAGGTCCTTCTCCTCTAAGATGTTGAAGAACTCCTTATTTCTTGACATATAAAATAAAGAACCAAATTCTATGTACCATACACTACCTCATACAATACTTTTCATGCAAGAAATGAAGCTGAAATTCAACTTGAATTGTGATGTGAGAGCATCTCCTCCTTTTCCTTCCGTAGGCTTCTTACTGGAATTCTTGTGTGGACACTTGGTTGCATAGTTTTCGTACTCATGGAAGTGAAAACATTTAATTTTACTAAGGTATTTCTTCTTGCTATGGTTCTGACCAGATTCTTTCTTAACTCGAGCCTTCTTGCCTTTTGTTTTCTTTCCTTTGTCATCTAAAGAAAAGTTTTATTCCTCATTAGTTTTGGATGTGACTCATGGTTTTTCATGAATTTTTCATTACAACGGGTGAGTTTGCATACTTTGTGTGTCAATTTGATGGTTGATTTCTAAATTTTTGTTGCAATTTGTCAAGCTTTCTTAGGCTAATATTTTTAAGTAGTTATATATTTGGCTTTCAAAAAATAAATTACTATTGATATAATGACTCTTTCATTCAGGTGTTCATTTTTTAAAATTTTTTAGTCAACTTTTTTTCCATAATTCCATGCTTGAAATATGTTGAAAACTTAAGGATTTTGGTAGTCATGATCTTTGGTCTTAATTCCACGGTTGAAAAAATGTCAAAATTTTAAGGTTTTTCTGAGTCATGACATTTTATTTTTAATGCTATGGCTAAAAACTGTTATAAGTATTTTATCTTTAACACCATGGCCGAAAATTATTGGAATTTTAAGGTTTTTAGAGATATGATATTTTATCTTTAATGTTATGTCTGAAAATTGTTGGAATTTTAAGGATTTTCTGAGTCATGATATTTTATCCTTAATGCCATTGCTAAAAAATGTTGAAAATTTACCTAGAAAAAAACTGACATGCATGCATCTATTAGTAGTGAATCATCATTTATCTGATCGATCACTACTTGTGAATTAAATGTAATTTAATTCACTGGACCTCTCACTAGCTCTTTGTTCAATTAGTACTAGTTAAACTTATTTTAACTCAATTTATTTGATTTAACTAATTACACTCACACCATACTAATGTTGCAACTGCAACTAGACCCCCAAAATATTAGAATCACTCTACATGCCTCACCTTAGACCCTCCACTCGAAATTCTTGAGCTAACTTAGTCTTCTTCACTTAGTTAACTAATACAAGTTGTTATGAGATGAAATTACAATTTATTGTCCAATTTATTTAAGGGAAAATTAAATTAGACACACATATTTAGCACTAATGTGTAATTGAATTCCTCACCAATGTCTGACTAGAATCCCACACTAGTATGTGGTCAATTTTCGTCCTTTCTAGTTGCCAATTTCACTGTTTCTTGTTGCAAATTTCAACACAGATGACCTCAGAAGTTTATCTATGTAGCTAGGTTGTGCATGCATGTTATCTTGAAATTATTAATATAAATTCAATATGTTACGAACTTATTAATAAAAATCATGTATAATTTGACGATATGAGTCAAACGTTATGTATATATGTTGGGCCCTAACATCCTCAACTATGATACTATTTATAATGTTGTTCCACGAAGGAATCAACACTGCATTTTTATCATCTTCTTCACCCTGCTAAGGGTATGCAAATCATAAACATAATTTAATATATATAACAAACTAGAAGTATAATAACATATATAATAATTCAAACACATCAATTGAAGATGATTTAAAAATTAAAGGAAATTTCAAGACATAAACACATAAATTTTAAACTGAATTTAAAATGCAATATGTATACATGCAACAGGTGAAGAAGGTCCACTATTCATAGCGAGATCATCAACGGAGGCAAAAACACTTCCTTTGACACTCCAACTAGTGTCGGAGGGAGGATATATGAGTGGAACAAACACTCAATTATGGCTACGTGATCTAACTCGACCATGTATAACAGATATCCCAACACTCTGACAAGTTGCAGTTGGGGGACGCATGAGAGATGGCTCTGCGAATTACATATAATACATATAAACTATTTCAATAAAAGAATGTTGACATAGAAATAATGTTGGAAAGAAAAACATTTATAAACTCAAGTAGAATAATCTAGGGTGAAGTCATAAACTAAATATAGTTCATTTTCTGATAAACTATCAACCAAAGTATTCAATTCCATGTAAACACAATTGAAAAATGTGATCAAATCTAACATACACTTATTAACATTAATAAATAATGCATTTTATTCATAGAGCATAAATATGTAAATATATATAAAAATTTGAAATAAACCTATCTGCAAAACTAATAAAACTTCATGCCAACCAAATACTCTATAAGAGAAGTTTTTATAATGTTTGATCTTGACACATGACATGTACTAGGTGCAAGTGCATGAAGATAATGTTTCTTTTACAACACACTACATAATGAAACAAAATGGTACAAATTAGAAAACAATGAAAATTCTTATATATTCACTTTAAATGCACTTTTCATCATAGATTTAATGTATGTATCAATGTTACATTGTTGAAAATTGAACTTATATATGTGTGTGTGTGTGTGTTATATTTAAATAGAAATATATAGGAAATGTAAGTTAAAAAATCATTACTCAACAAGTAAATTTAATAAGGGTGGGAACTAGTTGTCATATCATTATGTTAAATAATTCTACAAATATGAATAGTGGAAATTTTAAGGAAAATTGCAATTTATAGATCACTTCTAGTCTTAAAAAGTTGTTGAGCATCACCCATCTCATGTTATTATGAAGAGCCCATTATATTAAATAATTACAAAGCTATGTTACATGTTATTATGAAGAGCCCATTATATTAAATAATTACAAAGCTATGTTATATGTATGTGTGAGATGTTATAACTATAAATATTTTATATAGAGTTATATAATTATGTTACATGTTTTGTTATGTTATATAGTTATAATGTATATATATAAAAGTTATATATATATATATATATATATATATATATATATATATATATATATATATATATATATATATATATATAACAAAAAAAACAATAATAATTTTGGACTTTTGATTTAGTTAATATTTTATTAAAGTACAATTGAATTTTTAAAACAAATTACTATATTTATTATTAAAAACTATTTAAAATATAAATTTATTTAAATTTGAAATAAAAAATTGGAATACAAATTTTTATTTGATTTAATAGAGGTTCATTATGAGCAACCATATTCATTATTTCAATATAAAACTCTTTATTTATTTTTTTACTTGTTATAGTTTAATTGTTCTCTGTTTTGATTTTTTTTTGGAATATTTCTCATTAAATTGGTTAGAAATCTAAAATGCATTTTTAATAGCAAAAATTCATTTTTTTCACTTATTTCACTAATTTCCTTAAAAAAACTTTAAAACCTACAAAAATTAAAAAATAAAGTTTCTACATTAGCAAATATTTCTAATAAACATGCTACCATTGCATACATCTTATATGATGAAAAAAGATAAAAAGTAAAACCTAAATTATAGTATTTTTTTTTTTTGGGTGGTCTTCAAGAATTTTCTAAGTTGTTTTTGTCTTCAAGGGTTTTGTGAGTGGTTTTCTAGGTTGTGTTTTGTTGTTTTGAAAGGTTTTCTTGTGAGTTTTCCAAAGTTTTCATGGTGGTTTTTGTAATTTTTTTTGTAGCTTTTGTATGGTAGGTTTTTTTTCAAATTAATTTATTTTATTTTGCAAAAAAATAAATAAAATAAACATAAATAATGGGAAACCTACCTCAGCTTGAGCCTCTAGCTGGTTGGGAGGTTTGATGGGTAGGTGGATTGAGTTCCTCCATCTTGATTGAGCTTAGAAATCTTCCATCCAACTCCTTTTCTTACTCGAGCTATGAGCAAAATGACTTGCATAGGTCTCGACTAAGGTTTTTAATAAAAAATAACCCTTGGTCGAGCCAAAGTGATTGATCGAGTAATAACTCTCGATCGTGCCCGTAACTCAAGTTAGAGTAAGGCTAGATCGAGTGTTTGTTTAAACGCTCTATCGAGCACTTAAAAATGTCTGGATCGATCATTTTTTACCACCAAAACATGCCCTCACTTCACCAAAAAAAAATATAACTATATAAAGTGAAAGAATTAGTATAAATTTATGAAATATGATATATCAATTATCAAGAAAAATCAAATATGCAATTTTTTTTTTTTTAATTTTACATTTAAAAAAAGGTTTGCATACATATCTCCTAACATTTAATAGATCTAAATTAAAATAAATTTACAGTTATACATAATAGTGTTCATGAATGAATTTTAGAATAATAATAAAACTAGTTTAAATTTTAAATTTTTTTATATATGCTCCCTATTTAAATCTTAAATCGAAAAAAATGTAAGAAATGTATCGCACTTAATATATGTGCGAGAAACTAAACTCTCTCATAAAACATTTAAACGAGACGGAAGCTGCCAAAAAAATAAATCACATTAAAATAAAATGTTAACTTCTCACAGTTATAAATCATGCTGCAGTTAATACACTCGTTATAATTGAATTCTGGTTAAATTAATTGATTTGAAAATTAGCGATGCTGCAGAGTTGTAGATACGTTCAAGGTTTAAACACGTGAAAACAAATTTTCCATTGTGAATTGTCAAAACTGATCCTGAGAACAAAATCGACCTAATTAATCATTAAATTCTCACTTAAACAAGTACACCTTGATTGCAAGGAGCATTTTGTCGTGCGAGGATTCTTTATAAAGACAAAGCATTTCATCAGGTTCTAATCTACCGTAAAAATAATACGCATACACCGTAATTAAAACTGGCAATACCAATTACAGCACTAGAGGTCGGCGAGTCGGAAAAGCCGAGAGTAGACGAGGAGTCGGAAAAACCAAAGAGTAGACGAGGAGTTCAGGAGCTCTAGGTAAAGTGAGTCCATTAAAATTTTCAGTCATATCCAGTTCCTGCCCCTTCAGGGGAAGCCTCCAGTTGAAACAGTGCAAGAGCTGCGCCACAACAAACCCTACAAGAAACATTGCCAATGGCTGCCCGGGGCAACCTCTCCTAAGCCACTCAAGGTTTTCATGAGCTTGGTGGATTAGGCCAACTTCTGCTCCTGTGAGGAATCTTTTGGGCTTAAAACTTTCGAGGCAGTCTTTCGCCGCAGAGGATGAAAAGATGTAGGCAATCTTTCACGCAGCCCTGTAAAGGGAACATATGCCAGGCCCTATCAACCCCTTCTCTAGAAGGCAGTCCCATGTGAGAATGAGGTTATCGAGAATAAGTTATGTAAAACATAATATCTTAAGAGGTACCTCCAAACCCCACATCCTAAGAGTCAACACAGCAAAAAGGAGTGATTGAGTGCAATAAATAATATGCTCATAAACTTCAGTCATCGAACAAATGTCTAACCGGGTGTTGAGCCCAGAAAATGCCCGCTTGGCATAGATAACTTTGATATGATTCCCATTCTACCCCGAGGAAAGTAGGGATGCCAATGTCACATTCATGGGGCTAGGAGGCAATAGAAAGAAACAAATTTTGACCCCTCCCAATACTGGCCAAGTTGTTGAAACCTTGTTGATGGGGAAAATTAAGTAATGGAAGCGATAGAAGATGAAATCTTGGCATATTTTTAATTGCATCGAGACCTACTTGAATACTTTTCCTATCCCCAACAACCCATAGCAGGTTGCTACATAACCAAGGGATCGCAGACCTTAAGCTCCGCCAAATTACTGAAATACAAGACCTCGATGGGGATCCAACTTGACCCACTCCTCCACAAAAAGTTTGGGGAATACATTTAGCCATCATAATTGATTCCAGAGGCCATGCTCCCCAAACATGCGCCAAAGGTTAGTCATCAAAAGATCCATATTAAAACTTTTTGTATTCAGGATGCCCCAACCACCCTTTTTAGTTGGTCTTGATATAAGGTTTAGTCTGACTAGTGGAATCTTTCCCTTGGAGCCAGAACTAGACCACAGAAAGTTTGCCACAATAGACTCAATCTTCTTTATAATCGCCCGGGGAATTTGGAATATATGCATCCGAAATATTGGAATCCCTTTGAAAACTGCTTTGACCATGATTAATCTGCCCCCCCATTGTAAGCCATTTGTGGTCCCATCTGAGCAATGATTTTTCAAATTTAGCAACTAGCGAGTCCCAGTCAACAATTCTTTATTGGTTGGGCTTCAGGAAACAACCCAGGTATTTGAAACCCAGTGAAAGAGAATGTATATTCAACCCAAACATATCAACAATATCAATTATTTCGGGTGTGTCACCCACATTAGAGATGAGCTCAGTTTTTGCTATATTTATGTGGAGGCTAGAGGATTTATGGAAGTCATGAAATATCTTATGAAAAGATTCCCATTCAAATAATTCCCCCCCCCCACAAATAATGCCATCAACAAATAGTAGATGTGATAAACAAGTGTTTCTAGTAATCCCACATCCCTTGATTGCCCCAACATCCTTCATAACGTGAACAACTTCGCTGAAAAAATCCTAATTAAAATGAAATAACAAAGGAGACAAATCACAACCTTGTTTCAACACCATGTTCATTTTGAAGAAATTTGCGGGCTCCCCATTGACAAGGAATGCCATTGACAAGGAACGCCATCTTAGGAATGAGCGTAAGGAAGGTCGAATTGATAACACCTGAAATATGCCCAAATTTTCTGACAGCTTCCGCCATGTGCACCAAATCCAACCCCATCAATTCAAAGTAGTGGAGGAAAAAATCACCTGGCTAGTCATTGTGCCCAGGACTTTTATCCTTGGCCATCTCCTTGAGGGTTTGATGTAGTTCCTCCTCGGTAATCTTCTTATCCATGATAGTATAATTCTCATCATTGAACCGGTTTGGAAATTTATTGATGAATTCGATCTTTTCTACCAAGTGATCCTCCTCCCTGTCATGAAACAGATTTTTGTAAAATATGAAAGCCTCCTCTTTGATTTCCTTTGGGGAAGAAATGTAGTGCACTGTCTCAAGTTTAATGGACCAAATTGTGTTGATTTGTATCCTTTTAGAAGGAGCCCGATGGAAGAATTTTGTATTTCTATGCGGTCATTTTGGTAGCTTCATGATAACTAGTGTTGTAGCACCATTCCTCAAGGTGAAGCCATTGTGTTCATTGGTGTTGCCTTTCTAAAGAAATACATCTCAAATATGTTTATAAGCGTTTTAAATAGGTTATAGTGAATTACATGTTTTGATTCAAAATGTTAGGAAAAATAATTTCGGCTCGATGGATCTAGAAAATGAATTTCAAATAAATTATAATCACAAAAGTTTCAATATAAAATATCATACTATAACAAAAATATAATCCATGTTAGAAGTTGTAAATTACTCTCCCATGCATGCAATGTATGAAAAGATGACTTGAATTAAGTCTAGTCTAATATTGGAAGTAGAATGTGATTTTGCACGAACAAGTTAACCAGAATTTTGTCATGTTTAATAGGAGTATGCATTATTCCATATTTAGTAAGTTTAGAATTTTATATATATGTGTGCTTGGGTCTTTGTAATGTGTTAAAACCAAGAGACAACAAAAGAGACAAGTAGTAGCTAGGTAAATGTAATGTGAGAAGTTTTATGAATATAAATTTATTTTTGCATGTATATTTGTGTATTTTCCTCCCCTACCTTTTCATCAAATTGGTATCAGAGCTTACGTGTGATTTCAAAATCCAAAGAACCAAAATTGAAGAGAGGTGAGCACCAGTAGAACCGCCACTCTATTGAGAGAAAGAGTAGTACACCCACCATCATAAAAAGCTGTGTTATAACTCTGAAGAGGCATACTGACACAGGCGCCACTAGTCACAAACTTCACGCCCGAGTCGTTAATGCGATGACTCCTTCGAGTCCTCCTTCAAAATCCAAAGAGCCAAAATTGAAGAGAGGTGAGTACCAGCAGAACCACAACCCTATTTAGAGAAACAGGAGTAGCGCACCCGCCATCATAAGAAGCTGTGTTATAACTCTGAAGAGACATACCAGCACAGGTGTCAATAGTCACAAACTTCACACCTGAGTCGTTAATGCGATGACTCCTTCAAGTCCTCCTCCTCGCTACACGCGTTAGGAGTAATATAATTCCTACATATCAACAGGAACGTTAGTTTGTTTTTCAACGGTTTATTAAAATTCCTTATTTGAAAGGTTAAGAGCTATTGGAATTTGTATTAAAAGAGATCATAATAAAGTGAGATATTTTTTTCATATTTTTATGTAAGTTAATAGGTGGTTTAAAAAGCAAGAGCTTGGTCATAAAGTTTAATGGTTTTGAAAAAAATTGCAATTTTGTTTTTTTAATGGTCTAGATGTTAAAGATTGAGTTATATTAAAGGGCCTATATAAATTTTTAAAAGACTTAATTGAAAGAGGGTTTAGGGCTTTCAAAATGTGAATTAGTCCACAAATTTTCTATGGTTTCTCAAGTGTGATAGTGTGTTGGGTTGAGAAAAATATTTATGTGTTATAAGGACACGTGAATCTGAAGAATTTTTTCTTTATAGAGGTGCATATTAAAAACCATATTTTTTGTCTGGGGGCGATATGGAAATAAGCATCCTGTCATAAGGAGATTAAACATAATATAGAAAAAAGACAGCAATCATGAGTCACAAAGTCTGATTGAAGCAACATAAAAGAATTAAAAAGGAAGAGCTTGAACATTTTGAAGATTTCATAGAGGTTCTCGTCATAGTTGAGGAATCTAAAAAACAAGAAGATGAAGCAAAATAGGTCAAGGATGCATGGATGGAGATGGATCTGGTAACATTGCCAAAATTTATTGGAAAAAAAATTGAATTTTGGGTTTTAAAAATGCAAACTTTTCTTCGATGTAAAGAGTTAATTGAGTACCAGTCTAATAACCCATATAATGAAGTAGGTGATGTTTTACTATTGGATCTTATAAAACATGCATAGGACGATAAATTTTTGTGCAAGGTAGCAAAATCTACATATTTCTAGGAAACATAGAAGATCCTGGAAGGGTAATTTCGTACAAAGGAAAGTGGCATGTAGTAGCAAGTTGTGTTCCAATCTATTGAAGAATCAATAGAAAATGAATTGCAGATTTGAGAGTAGATGAGAAAGACTTTGGGAGGATACATGCTTATAGATGAAGAATTTGAAGCAAATATTGCAGAGAGAGAAGTTGAAGCCTTTGTGTATGAAGAAGAGAAAGATAATATAAATGCTTAAAAATCAATTGTAATGTGGATGGTGAAGATGGTGGTTAATCCCATTGTGACAAGGCACATGTGGACGATGACTGCAAAGTGAGATGTGAATTGGTGAATATAGCCACAATTGATGAATTTAGTGAAGTTGAAATTCTTGATGAGCACATGCATGCTTGTATATCACACCCTGGGGTGGATGAAAATTATGTTGATGGAATGTGTGGTTTCCTTTTTGAAACATGGATTGATCATGGCAATATGTGTAACACCCTATTCCCAAATCTACCCAAGTAACCAACCAACGGGAGTAAACATGCGACGTGAGGCTACTAATATGATATTCAACCTCCTATATGACCTTGAGGAAGTGGAACTGACGGAAAAATGACAAATAAACCTTACAAAACATCAACAACACCTCTACGAGGTAACCAAAGCTCCCATACCCCTAAACCCTGAGGGGGAATTGATTTTTGACCAATTTAAGCCTTATCTATGGGCATATAAGGGCAAGGGAGTAGCTAGAAACCTATAGCAGTGGGCATGCCAAGGCAAGGTCATGGCCAGGGCCCCAAAAAGTCAGTTTTGTTCCTACAACTCTGGGAGTTGTGCCACCTTTTTAGCCCCATAGCCTAGGTCACTGCCTAGAACATCATGAAACTTTAGTAGAGGATAAATAATATTAAAACAAAGATATGGAATCAATCACATCATTAGGAGCTCATTTAGACCCCTCCCATCCATGACAAACATTTCGTCAAACATGTCACAAACATTGCATCTATAGGTGTAAACAACATATTTGAACATAAGGGTCTCATACTCATCTGAGAATTACAAAGAAGCATTGCTCACTTACATCATTATCTGCAATATAATATATTTGACCATATATACATTGTCCATTAATTTACAAGTAAAAACATAGATAAAGCCATACATCATCACTGATAAAATACATGCTTATAACCAACATAATAACAATAGAAATACCATGGATATAACATCAATGAAATGCACATAATAATGAGTAGATTTTCATACCAAATACCAAAGGAATGAGCTTCTCAATCATGAGTTTAAAAAAAAACTGGAAATGGGACTTCCACATTCTTCCCAACCATAGATTGGTTGAGGAAAATTTCTCTTCAGCCAATCACCCCCATGCCATATTCCAAGCATGAATGCGGGACTCAAACTGAAAAATCAACTAGGGAATATTGAGGCTAAACCACCTCTCCCTCATCAATCATAAACCTAGATTTACTGTGATCTATACCCGATCACTAGGCCAACAAAAGCATTGATATCACCAGATTCTCTCTGCCTAAACCATGAGGAATTTTCCTGTTTCCCAATATCTTAGGATTTACCGCAACCCATAGTCTGAATCAGGGGTCACTAGGCCCTAAACCAAGACACCACCCTTTAGCCTTTACCATATATCCCTCCTTTCACTGACAATGATTCAAGGGCAACCACCTCTGAGGCTTTACCACAATCCAATCCCAGATCACTAGGCCCTAAACTGAGGAAACACATCTCAGGATTTACCATAACCCATAGTTTGAATCACAGGTCACTAGGCCGTAAAACAAGGCAACACATAAATTGTTTTGTGTTATAATAATAATAATAATAATCGTAGATCCACCTCACTTAGCTTCGAATTCATCTAGTAATCAAGCTAAACCAAAACATGATAACTCCACAATACCATGGCTATCTGGAAATGGCAAGGCTAGGTTGAAAACATGGTCACGCCAGGAAAAACCCATGCCAAGATAGAAAAAAAAAACATGCAATACCATGCATGCCAATTATAGCAAGGAAAATACACATGCAAATCAATACTTGCCAAGAATCCTGCTTTAGTTAATTGATTCATGCTCCTCCTTGCTTGCTTTCTCCTTTTTCGTGCTTTCTTGCCTTTCTTTCTCCAATGCCAAAGTGCACCAAAAAATCTAAGTGTCCAAGAGAGAGAGAAAGAGAGGGATTAATGAGAGAGATCTGAAAATGCATCGACAAAAGGTTGATCCTAAAGCTTACAAACTGATCCTCACAATCCTTTTTATTAATGCAGTCTGTATTTTCTTCAGTTTCCATTATTTTCCTTCATTTTCCTCCTCACTTGCAACCTGTGACCTTTCACCTCCCTTTTCTCCTAATTTCCATTATTTTCATAAATAAATGTGCCAAAAATGCCATTTTGTCTCTTTAATTCCTGCGCCTTTTTCCTTTTCCAATTTCCTTAGCCATAATAAACCAAATTAACACCCCCTAGAATTTTTTTATCCACCATTCAGCTTGGAATATGTGTCCCATCAATTGTGGTTATTATATTCAACATTTATTACATGGAATTTTCACTAGGGTTGTTACAGAACCCTCCCCCTTGGCAGATACCTTCCTCGATGTTCAGCCACATATATAGCTCAACAAAACCACTGAAAAGAAAACATACTACCCATGGAGCTTTATAACAAAGCTCGTTGCATTATTTACAATGACAACCACATATATACATATGCACATTTTCCCAACCAGAAAATAAAAGGATACGATGCCTGTATATACAACAAGGTAATACAGAGCTTCACACCTTCACCCTCAAAGTAATACTAGGATTCACCTCCTTCCTAAGAAGTTCAGAATCCAATTCCATAGTCAAAGTTGCATCCAATATCCAGAGCTACAATCCTGTGCTAATTTTCCACTCAATGAACAGTTACCGGCTCATTCTTCCACGATACACTCCCAATGTGTGTTTGATTCCATTTGAAAATGCTAATGACTAAAAACAATCCATCCTTGACCTTCCCTTCTTTGATATACAGTCCCTCTGGAAATCTGGTCATCCCCTTCCACCTTCCAAGTTCACCGACATCCCCTATCCTAGGTGATCCATCCCTTGGAAAGGATTCCTTACATTGGAAGATATAAAAACCAAGGCATATACTTGCCTTAGCCATCATACTGGTTATAACATGCTCATGGCAATCAATGGACACTATTGATTACTAGTGTCCCATAATGGCCCTGCTCTTGAAGTGCTTTACCAACATACTACTAAATGTTCCAATTCTTTTCGTTGTTGCTACTAATTTTTGCAATCAATTTCAACCATCCAACCAGACATTTTCATGCTTTCATGTACCAAGCATATAATTTCCATTATACTCAAAATAAATTGAAATAACTTCAAATCATACCTCATCGGTAGCTTGTCAATAAGGTATACTTGAAATCCTGTTTACTTCTTGTTAGAAAAAATCAAATTGGATGTTTGATCCAATCATCATGTATAAACATAAAAAAATCTATTTAGCTAAAAAAATAACCATCATAGGTCAAAATCATGTATCACATAAAATCATCATAAACCATAATAATAAATCACATGTAACTGTTGGAGCAGGGTCTCCCACACTAAGGAAAGCTAGTCCAATTTTGTATTATTTTGATTATATTTAGTCTAGCGCAGGGGTGATAGGGCAGATAAAATCCCCAATACGTTGTAAGCGAGTAAATAGGTAAAACCAGGAGTCCACAAACCACGATTTGTGGACCATGGTAAGTCTAGGCTAAATTCGTATAAATAGTAAGTATTTTTTAGTCGACAGGTAGAATATGAATAGAAGTGAATGATAACTGCGGATTGTTAGTTTTGGGTTTCGGGTATTTGGGTCGGACTCCTTCTGGCTGTGTGCGTAGAGATCCTTTGTCCTATTATGTGCAGACCCTGCTGGTTGTGTGCGCAGGTGGGATTTGGGGTTATGTAAGAATTTTTTGATAATATATGAGAAGTATTGTTCATATTTGGTTCTAAGATCTAACTGTTATATGAATCTGCACTCTGTGTTAGATCTGTGATAAGGTACGAATTATCTGTATTATCTGCTGTGTTTATCTATAAGATATGCTATCTAGTCTACTGCGTATACTGTAATTTATATATTTTCTGGGTTGAAAGCATGTGGATGCAGACCTAAGATCTAGATTTTTAATACTGTGTGCACCGTGTATCTATTTAAGCCTGCGAACTAGCTCTGTTCCCATAGATCTTTGTGTTGTGCATGGCTTGGCTTACCTGCTCTCTTTCTAGGTGCGGAAACCTGGTTCTAGCACTCTCCCATACTTCTTCAGGTGAGGCTTTTACCTACACAAGCAGGTCACTCCTGAAAGGGCCAGTAGTATAGGGGTTTGTTGGCAAACCTTAACGTGCCAACCTGGGTCAGGACCCCTAAGGCCAACAAATGGTTCCGTTGTCGGGACCAGGAGAATTTTGAATGAGTAGTCAAGTAACGCCAAAACGCCAAAAAGAAGGTAGATATGACTGCGAATTTAAAATTACCTACCTTCAAGGGTGTGGGTGATGAGGATATGGATAGGTTCTAGTTTGTTGCTAAATCAGTATGGATGGCGCAAAACATCACAAGTGATTCGGTGAAGCAGGCCCAACTATCTTTTGCTTTTGAAGAAAGAGCACTGGATTGGTATATGGGATACATTGGACAACATGCAAATGCAACTATTGATGAGATCAAAACGGCATTGAAGAAACAGTTCAAAAGACCTAAGTTCTATTCGCAGATAGTTAATGAACTAAAAGATATCAAACAAGGAGCGTCTGAATCTGTATCGAAAGTGGATCAATGGTTAAAGAAAGAAATCAAGGAAGGCAGATTCCAGTATGATGACAGACAACACACAGAATGGTTCGTTTCTATGCTTTTACCTCACCTATGAATACCTATGGGGCAACAATCTATCGAAATGTAGGAAAAATCACTGGAAATAGCTATGAAACTAGAAGTTGCCCCAATGGATGACACCTAGTTGGGTGTGCAACAGATACAAGGCCAGCTAGAGGCGATGCATATGGAAATTTATAATCTACGGAAAGACCAAGGGCCAGAAGCCAACCCCAAGAAATGGTGCATCCAATGTCAAGTAAATGGTCACACTAAGGATAACTGCCCATTACTAGATGCGTATGTACGAACAAGAGTGCCTAGCCCTTTATGACCTAGGGAGGCCACGGGATCCAGTAGAGAAATGATATGGTGTGAGGATTTCCGTGTTGCTGGACTACATGACACTAGCCAGTGCCCTCGCACTACCACATATGGTCCAGAAGTTAACCAACAATGGTGCCAGTTCTACAGAACCGTTGGCCACAATGAGCAAACGTGTCGCACATATGACTTACTAACTGACTAGGGAAGCATAATCAGGGTTTGATCCTATCCAGCCTCGCCCAAGTCCCTCGCAGGAATAGGAGGATCCCTAGCACGAGGAAGGGGAGGAGGCCAAGGAGGCAGCGTAGGCCGAGGATGAGGTCAGCTGATTTGCTACAATTGTGGGGAAGTAGGCCATTTTACGCGAGAGTGTATAAACCCAACTCGACATACGTGTCGATATTATAGACAGTTGGATCATTCTATTGAGGAGTGCTCTATTCTATTGGAAAGGGTTCAGGAAAAGAACCCTAGGCAAAATGAGCAAAGGGTGAAAACAGAGCCCTGGGGGGTAGCACCAGCAACTACCTTAGTCCAAAAGGGGTCAATGGAAGCTACTGTGGAAGAAGAGGGATACTCCTCAAAAGAACTCAGCCCTAGCATGAGTAATGATTATGACAAAATAAGAGAACCTGACACGGAGCGAGGAAACGAGGTCAAACCATTCTTACAGGCATGTCTAAAGCTGTTGTGCAACCAACAAGCTATGGAGAGTCTTCAGGAACTGATCGATGCGTGTGCAGAGAAGACCCCACCTATCACACAAGTACAAAATGTGCACAAACTATACAAAAAGAATAAGCGAACAAGTCGAGAAATGCAGTTAATGGCGCAGATTGGGGATTTTGAGATGGAGCAAGTTGTTCTTGACTTAGGATCTGATGCGAACGTGCTCCCTCAAAAAAATTGGTAGCGCATGGGCGAACCTAACCTCAAATGTTCCATTGTATAGCTACACATGGCTAATCAACAAAAGATAGTGCCACTGGGAAAACTATCAAACATAGTTGTGAACATTGCTCAGGGTCAGGATACCAACTGACTTTGAAGTTATCCAAACAGTGGAAGATGCGGACCCCTACCCAACACTTCTAGGCTTGGATTGGGCGATTGAAATGGGAGGCATAATCAACCTAAAGAAGAGGAGTATGATATTTGAGAACAATGGAATATGAGTAATTATCCCATTAGACCGTGTAGAAGGACAAGGATATATTGAGACAGTGCAAGGAAGCAAAGAGGGAGATTACTTATATAGGGTATCCACATAGAAGGATAGTACGTCTTTTGAGAAAGAAAGTAATAATGGGTACCTTTCTGACTTAGAGGAGGAGTTAGAACTCTGGCAACATCAGTTGCAGAGTGTATCCACACTATGATGCCTCCACATTACTAGAGATATCAGATGTATGATGACGGAGGTAAGAGAGCTACCACGGTTTGATGGTTCAAGAGATCTGGAGGTAGCCTTGCGAAGCACTGATCACGTGGCATGGGGTCCCTCACAACTGACCGTTGCACCTAACATGCCTACCAGCTTCCAAGACGCTGCTCTAGAGAACAAGCCTGTGTTGGGGCAAGACGCACCTCCTCTCAGGATGATCGAGTCAGATATGGCAGAAGTACAAAACGCACTGGGGGTGCGAAAAGTAGCCGTTGGCATCATAATGTCTAGTAAAAATTAGAAGTTACCGTTGTTAAGGACAATTAAATGACAATTAATGAAGCAAATCTTGTGGATTCTTATCCATTTTCTGGAGGGTAAGTTCCGCATAAGATCTACCCAATCATTGAATAATCATGGAGGCTATAAAACAATCGGGCTAACTTAGCTTACAGTCCCTTCTTACTCACACTTCATAATTGTGACTTCTCTCTACGCTGCGACCCCCATGTCTGGGCAAACCACCCCTCCTCCTGCAAATTACCCCCCAGAAACTGAATTCGTATTCCATGCACGAATAGTGACTCCTAGCCCTTTTGAACTTTCTGCACCAATAGGTCACGAGGAAGAAGATATAATGGAGATCGAATCTGACGGAGAAGATGTACCTGTAACCCCGCTTATAAGGAAGGGCAAGGAACCAGCCCAAGGATCGGATAGCCCCCGCCAAATGCAAGAGGGGCTATGGGAAAACCTAGAACATCCCCGCAAACGCCAAAGTCGCCCTACCGTCTATATACGTCAGAAGAGGCCCAACTGGCTAGCCCCATTGACTGGCTACCTCCAGTCGTTCGACCATGCAAAACATAGACGTGCACACCAAAAGACCTGAATGGTCTAGAAGCATATCTGCAATCTCCCTTGACTCTCGGAGACGTCCCTGTGATTGGCGACCTTTGCAACAACCTATGGGGAGTCAAATTTCTTGATCATGTCTTGGAAAATCCTGAAATTTTTCCTGAACTGGCCCTGGAATTATACTGTGAAAAAATTAGCATGCATGAAGGAGTCACGATCATCTCCCAGTGCTGGGTGGCTAGCCTAGCCGGATCCGGAATCTTGAACCTCATGCGCATGCCCCACTTTGGCCATTACACTATCACGGATCAGGTGGCCCACCAATTGCTCACACTAATTCACGATGGTTGTTTATGGATTCGAGATAGAGTTCCCATTGATCCTGCACTAATGAATCGGATTACGTACCTCCCTATGACCGGTCCACACCGTATGGCAAAGGTAGGCAAGAAATATGAAGCAGAAACAGCCACCGAGGTGCATCAGGATTACCGCGTGCTCAGGAATACGAGGGGGTTCATCATCAAATCCATCAATGATAATGATACACGATTAGGCACCCAGATACTGGCCTGTAAATTAATGCAGAAGTGCCAGATCGAAACGGTTCCTGCGTAAGTCATCCAATTAGCTGGTTAGTGTGCAAAGGGGGTTTGCTACAACTGGGCACAACACTTGTGTGAGGAATTCCTGATCAATGTTCACGACTCCTAGGTTCTCGGAAAACCTTTTATTTTTTCTTGGCTACTACATCTTATAACCCTTGTCACCTGTAAAACCCCTGAGGGAGCAGTCATCCCTGTGCTCAAACCTGGTATATGTGAAGGAGCTCAGTATGCCCATTTGTGGGACTCCAAAGATGCATAGCGCTCAAAGGACAACCAAGTCTTTTAGATCCTTTTCCAGAGTAGCTTGGTAGAAGCAATCAACTCGTGGCCCCAGCTATGCCCCATCATATATGAAAAATACAAAGGGATTGCCAAATTCCAAGCTACGATGAGCCACATTCAAATCTACAGCCATATGGATAACACCTAGACGACGCTTCCCTTTATGGTATCGGATGAAGACATCGAACAGATGATTACACAATGGCCGCCTACTTGGAAGCTGGGCTTCGAACACCCCCCAAGGAATGTTGAAGCACTTAGTAGTGCCTCGGGAAAAGCTACATGCACAGCAGCAACTGAGAACACTCCACCAACCCAACACCCACATAGAGCCACTACAAGCACTGCGGGAGAGCCTCTAGATATCATTGTAGGAAGTACCAAATGAACAAGCAACCTTGTAAAAGGAGCACAAAAAAAGCATCGGGCTCAACTCCAGGAAAGAGATGAGATGATCACCTTAACTGAAGGCGATCTGGAACAAATAGTAGACGTTGTTACATTGGCCACAGAGGAGAGATGGGCAACTCTTGCGGAACAACAAAAGCTTGCAGTCGATACCATTCAGAATGAGCTTCGCGCTCTACAAAATAAGACAAATGACACACAGAATAGTGTTGCTCGAGGCCGAAACCCCTCTCCTTCGAGTGAACCGACATTATTTAGGGGGAAAGGCACCTCTGCCAAATCCCTAGTGGTGCCCTTATCATGAAAGATCAGGACCCAGAAACATAGATCCCAGCAGGAACAAGAGTACAACCAAATCTCAGCCAGCTTTCACATGAAGCAGTACAAGATCTTCATACAGTGGTTTGTCATGAGATCAACCATTGGAATCAACATGTAAGTCAGCAACTTGCCCTGGTCGAGCAGACAATCGCACAACAGAATATTGCTGTGCTTCTTGCAGCATCCCAACAAACAGAGCTACAGATGGTTATACACCAGCTCTACATGGAAGTAGCAGAGGAACCTTCCCCTAGAGCCACACCCCGGGTAAAGATAGAAGCATTGGCAGCAGCACTAGCGGCTTCCAGAATAGAGATGCAGACCCTAAAGACATAGATGGAGTAGCAAATCAGTAATCTCCAAGCCAAGTTATAGCCTGAGACGCCTCCCAAAGTCCACGCCCAGCAAGCTACGTTAGTCACTGTGGCCACCCACACCATTATGAGACAAATTGACAGGGTGCGTAGTTATTGGAGACTACTTTGCAACTTTGGACATAGATTCAAAATGATACAATCATGCGACAAATTAATCAGGAGCTCCACCAAAAAGAGGAAGAGTTTGAACAAATTGGGGCTACCATCTCAACTCTGATACTAGCTTAGTGCCTCACCCGTCTACGAACTAGCGAATCCCTCTGCACTGAGATTGAGGCACTTCAGCACAAGAAAGATATCATTGGACAAATATTGAAGCCTTGGGCAAGTACTGCCCTCAAATTGTCCCAAGATATAGATACTGAGGTACGAAAGCTCAACTAGACTCTGGGAAGTGTCACCGCTGCCACAGAGGGTCCCATATTGCAGAAGTTAGTAGATATTGCACAGAATGTTGCGGCGCAGAGCCTAGAAGTATTGGCCCCACTGGTTATAGTCGTTCAGACACTACGCGTGCAGGTGGACGCTCCCTCACCACAGTGACTCGAGACGAGTCACAATATTGTGTTGGGGGACTGTTGGAGCAGGGTCTGCCACACTGAGGAAATTTGGTCCAATTTTGTATTATTTTGATTATATTTAGTCTAGCGTAAGGGTGATAGGGTAGATAAGAGCCCCAAAACATTGTAAGCAGGTAAATAGGTAAAACCAGGAGTCCGCAAACCACGTTTTGTGGACCATGGTAAGTCTAGGATAAATTGGTATAAATAGTAAGTCTTTTTGAGTCGATAGGTAGAAGATGAATAGAAGTGAATCCTAAGTGTGGATTTTTAGTTCTGGATTTCCAGTATATGGGTTGGACTCCTACTGGTTGTGTGCGCGGAGATCCTTTGTCCTGCTGTGTGCGGACCCTACTGGCTGTGTGCGCAGGTGGGATTTGGGGTTATGTAAGAATTTGCTGATAATATATGAGAAGTATTGCTTATATTTGGTTCTGAGATCTAACTGTTATATGAATCTGCGCTCTATGTTAGATCTGTGATAAGGTACGAATTATTTGTATTATTTGCTGTGTTTATATAAAAGATATGCTATCCGGTCTGCTGCATATACTATAATTTATATCTTTGTTGGGTCAAACGAATGTGGATGCAGACCTAAGATCTAGATCTGTAATACTTTGTGCACCATGTATCTATTTAAGCCTGCAAACTAGCTCTGTTCCCATAATCTGTGTGATGCATGTGGCTTGGCTTACCTGCTCTCTTTCTAGGTGCAGAAACCTGGTTCTAGCACCCTCCCATACTGCTTCAGGTGAGACTTTGACCTGCGCAAGCAGGTCACTACCGAAAGGGCCAGTAGTATAGGGGTTTGTTGGCAAACCTTAACGTGCGAACTTGGGTCAGGACCCCTAAGGCCAACAGTAACCATCATAAGTTAGAATCATAGATCGCATGCATAATAAAACTAAAATAAGATATTGATACTTATCCTTCATCAGTCCTTACTTCTGCCTTTTTTCTTTTGTATACACACTGGATCAATCGCCACACTTGGAAAACACCCAATGTCTTTGCTTCTCTTGAATCATATACACATATATACAGTGTACATCACTAAACATACATCCACACAAGGCATACAACACCACACAATACATACACCAACATCGGCATACGACACATACACCAATGCTTGGTGTACAATACAACATAATAAAAAAATCTACACTAGCATAGAACACATACACCTACACCTGGTGTACAATACGACACAAGAAATATACATATATAGAGTACAACACAATGAATACACATGTCACGATAACATGACTACACCATGCACATACATAGTACCACATGCTCGCAACATAGCATGTACGGCATGCACATAATACCACATGTATACTGATACCATATGCACATGTACAAAGTACCACTTGTACATGACACTACCTGCACAATGTGTGCACAACATCACATGTACATGACACCATCTACACAACGTCTACGTAATATAAATGTACACTGCACCTCATGTACAATGTGTACACAATACCACATGTACACAACACCACATGCACGACATGTACACGACATCACATGCACATAACACCACATGTACAACATGTACATAGCACCATATGCACACAACACCACTTGTACAATCATGCACACAACACCAAATGTACATAACACGCACACAACACCATATGTACATGGCACTACATATACAACATGTGCATAGCACCAAAGATACACAACATCGCATATCCAACATGTACATAGAACCATATATACCTAGCACTGCATATGCAATATATACACAACACCATATATACAACAAGAATACAACATCATATTTACACAATAATACATATGCAACATTACCCATCACCATAGGTACAATCACTAAATATACAACATGCACAACATATACATGAAAATAGCACTGTACATCCATATATCACTCACTAACCCCGCAAACAATCATGCTTTTAGTTTCTTTCCACTATCCATGCTTATCCTAGCGTGTCACAGATCACACTACTTTCACTTCTTTTATGTGCCCCACATCATTACCTGTCCATAACATAAACATAGGAATAACACATGCATATAACATTAAATCATATTCGCATGATACTGACCTCTTATATTTTTCAAGGCTACTCTGTCGCTTGATTCCTCATAACCAGGAACCTTTTCATGTCATTTACTTGCATAATAAATCATTCCTTCACAAGAATGATCATTGAAAACCCTATCATACAGTGATAAAGACACGTATATATATATATATATATATATATATATATATATATATATATATATATATATATATATATATATATATATATAATCATTAGAATAAAACAATCATGATCCTATGAGACCACATCATACATACATATAAACCATCAACATAAAGCAATCATGATCTCATCATATAGTGACATACATACAAGCATATATATACATATGTAGACATCATCATAATTATGATCACAACATGATTACCAGATATCATAAGGTCTAGGTTGAGATAAATTCCTTTATCCATGCACAATATCGAGAACAAAAGTTCCCAACATAGCCAAGGCATCTGATATCCCAAATCCATTTACTTTACCTTTCTCATGAATGTCTTGCCACCGTCTGTTTACCACAATGGACTCAACCACTCTATCTGGCTATCATATTCTTATCTTTTGCTACCCTTTACTCATGAAATGAGCTTCATCCATATATTACGTTACCTGCTGGGTACCACAAATCTCTCGCAAAGCTCCATTAACCTTCCTCTTTCCAAACCAATTCCCAAGACTCTCAAAACATAAAATGAAAGAAAAAGAAAAATTAAGAAGAAGACCATGAAAAACCAAAAACAATACTACACCGCAACAAAGTGGTATGGACATGCATTAGACACAATCAAGACCAAAATCAAGTGCAAACAAATCACAAAATACCAAAATCACAAGACTAGAAACAAATGCCATAAATCAATCCCAGTGAGTCCCCAGTGCTTCCAAAGAAAAACTCAACCTGATCCTTCTTCAAAATTTCATGGCAGACTCTTTTTCCATGCAATCCCTACATCATGTTTCCATACGCATAACTGTAAGTGCATAAATAAACAAAACATCATATCAGCTACCTTATCTTGTTGTGCCAAGCACACTAATCTATAACTGAACAGACATGTTGTCCATGTGTACCAAACATCAAGAGAACATATCTATCAATTTGAAAGCAACTTTTACCAAGACTAACAAACATGTAATAATCAACAATCAACTCATATTCATCGGTCATTATACATAATTCTACAACTATAACCTATTTATACTCAAGTATATAGTGGATATCTCAACACATATGGGTTAACACAACCATATTAAAGCAGGATCATTCCTTCATGCAATCTTACAGACACATATACTCATATCATGCAATTAATCAAACATTCAAACAGGTTGCAAACATAACATGATAAATAGATCGACTAAATGACATAATCAAACACTCAAAACAATCAAGCATAATTATACAACATAAAAAAACTAATAGCTCAGTGTATCTTATGGGAGGATATTTTGTCTACATAATCAATCTAGATTACACAACATAACTTCACAATATATCAACTCAATCATAAATTAGGTCATGATATCCATAACAATAACTAACTAACATGTTCACATCATAAACTCATAAACAATTTTCATTCATGCATATCTATCACATATGCACAGTCAACCTAGATTAGTATGAAATAATATCATAAATAAGTCAGCTCATACCTAAATGTCATAAGCATAACCATATGCATATACTAATCCAATTTATCATGATAGATATAACATCAATATCTTAATGCAATAACCTAATCATTAACTAACATATAACAATAAGAAGTTAACGTAAACCATGTTCATCAACACATATATTCTAATCATCAAGCTAACTATCACATATCAACAACAACTTAACCCATAACATACTCATCAACAACATATAACATAATCATCAAGTTATTTAGCATAAAACGACAATATAAATTCATACAACTATATGTTATTATCGCACATGTTTATGCAACACGTGCATATGACTACACTAATCAACTAGCATATATCATGTATGTAATCATAACATCGATAGAACGAGAATCATACACATAACGATAAAGCACATAACTAAACTGATCAACTATAATTTGCAATACATGTAACCAAAATAGCCATAGAATGAAAAAAATATAGGTAACCCTAATTCTTACAACAACCATGAATCACATACCTACATGCCAAGCATACAAACTTCTATGAAGATCTGCTCTTGCCTCGAGGTTAAATGCTGCAACTTCACTTATATTATCTGCATCTCCTACTCTATCTTAGCCAACACATTAGCATCATATCTGTTATCACTAAATTGATACTTATGGGTTGCTTTAGTAGTCAACCCAGAGTAACTATTTCAAACCTAATTTTATCTAGAACATAGACTTTCCAGCCTGAGAGGGCTCTCTCAAGGATAAAAATGATATTAAGTAAACGAAGATAACCATATGGATAACTCTGAAATTGGCTTTAAATGTATTTTTCTGCAGGTGAAATATGTAAACAAATAACTACCATTGGGCATATGGAGTCAATATAAAAACTCAGTGACATATGGAAATTCTCTCATGGAAGTTGAGGCATGTGTATTATGATGAAACATAACTTATAGCAGATTAGATGCTTGAAGGAAGTTGGAGCATGTTGACCATGAATTCAAAGTAATCAAACAACTAGGATACTGAAGATAGAATAACATAACATAAAAGACAAACACACATAAGAATACCAATGAATCTCAGGTAAGATCCATCCACCATTTCTAAATCTAAAACTCTCTCATTTATAGAGTGAGGACTCATACAAACTATTTTCCACCTTGGTAGCTTCGAATTCCCACCTCAGAGACCTATTTCAAATAGGATTACATCACTTGGGGACTTCTTAGGGATATTTCTGTTTTGTAGAGTTTGAATACAAAAAGGACTCTTCTTTCATTAAATAACTCAACAAATCCATTTTATAACCCTTATCAACTGAAACCAACTAATTTCCTGAGTGCATTGGAGTGCTGATGTGTCATTATTTGACATGGATGTTGGGGTGAACCTCCTCCAATTCGAATTTTACAATTTTTTTCATAAATCTGGTTAGTGAAAATTCTAAAAAATAGGCCTCAAATATAAGTGCCTAATTTCCAAACCCTCATGGATTTGCATAAACTGAGAGAGGTTTTTTTATATAGAATTGAGTTGAAGAAAAAACTCCTTCATATTTCCAAAATTATTTTTAATTTGGCTAGAACTTGAAGTCGAAGGTGACTGCTAAAACAGTCATGTACATGAAATTCCAGGAGAGTTCATAGAGTTTTCATTTCACCACCTTTTGAATAGCCTTTGACATTTCTGACTGTTGGAGGGTCCTCCTTGGGTCTAATAAGCTAAATACATGCCTCTAGCACCCTCTTCTGTGTTTTTTTTGAAGGATTTTTAGTTTAAGGAAACCTACACCGAGTTTGTAGCGAAAACTCAGCATCAAGCCTCGAACACGCTATGAACTCACCTAGTTTGGCATATTTTTTGTAATTTCTTCTTCTTTGCGCCTCAAAAATAGTAGTAAATATTTCACATGCATGGTATGATAGTATTAGAAATAATATGGTGCAAATATGTGTTGCCTTACCATATTTCAACATCATCGTCTTTCATAATCATTTTAAGACCCTTTTCTTCAATTCTTCTTGTATGATCTCCATCGAACCAAAATAATCATGTTGAGGTGTTAGCCAACTAATACACTAGATTTAAGACCTTGTAAACCTAAATTTAGATGGTGTGCTATCCAATAGTGAGGTGGAAAAAGTGATGTTCTGTTATGCTTGATGATATGTCTGCCATGATGAGCTTGCAACCCAATCTTCCTCTATGATGAGTGTTCTCACTAACCAAAGACTCCATTGATACTCTCTGACCACCCAACTGAATGATGTTCTTCAAGAATAAATTTAATTCTTGAAAAACTTTAAAATTCTCTATTTATGCAAAAACAGAGTTTTTAAGCAAGTTCCTAGCGAATTCTGACTGTTTTACACTGATTTCGCTACTAAATTTGGTATTCTTGTCAAATTCACTGTAATGACTAGATTTTATCATGCATGAAATATTTTGGATTTTTCTTATGACAATACTTTAATGAAATGGAATAGGAACACTTTGAACCTTTAGGACTATGGACAAATTCATGAAATTTTATATATTCTCATGAATTTATTTGATAAACGCACTAGACCTAATGAAAAATGACCTCCCTAACCAGCCTAATTGTTATTGATGATAACAATGGATCCACTTGGGATGATGTGTCCTTGAGGTACAAAAAAGAACCTGTAGCTCTAGTGCCTTATCCATTGGGATGATCCCAAACCTGCAAACTTATCTTTATTCTGAAACCAAACCACTTATAAAAACTAAAAATTGAATAATACACACTTATAAACTGAAAAATGGATATTGAAACTAACCATGCTAAAAACTAAAATGTTGACTTAGACAACTTATTTATGTACAGAGCTACTTTAACAACTGAAGACCAAACTTTGAATTTAATAAATATGAAACCTCCAATATAACCAGTCAAAGAGCTGATCCAACACATGGGCTTCTTGACTGTTATTCAGTGGACCATCTACTAGCAACTCAGAATAAAAATTGAATCCATGAACTAAACTTATAAATGAAAGAAACTCCACCTTCACTAATGATTGATATAGGCTTACTAAAGGATCTTGATAATCATGAAAAAACTCCTCTTTTGATGAAATCAAGAAATCAAAAATAGGATCCTTGAAAACACTAAAAAGTATCTTGTCTTGATGATCCAAAGGATAATTTTCATTCATAAATGCTGGTTGTCTTTGTTTTATGTATTCATTTTCAACATCATTCTTCAAACAAGGCTCTAACTATTCATGAAAATATTCAATGGGAAGAACCATATCATGTGTTACATGGATGTTTAGAAATGAATTTTCATGCATTATAATTAGAAATTCACATATATGATCATGCAAAAACAAAAATATTTATCATTTAAATGTGTAGAAAGACATTTTGGGACAACAACTTGTAGATCAAAAACTTGCTGATTATTCTCCAATAGTGCTTCCTCATGACAGCCTTTAAACATAGTCAAGGAATCAACCTCCTCCTAATGATAAAAAGAAACATGTTTCATATAATCTTCTCCTTGGTCCTGCCCATTTTCATGTTGCTTAATATTGAAAGGTTCAGAAAATGAACAAATTGAAGGGCCTTGTGACTGACCATATTTATGTTCCTCTCTATCACCTAAATATTGGGAAAGCTGCAACAAATTTTCGCAAAATTCATAGGGTATAATTTGGTTGTCAAAGTGATGATCCATTTCATCTTCAAACAAAGAAGACACATTTGTTTTTTGGAAACCTTCTTGATTATCATGACAAATAACATGAGAAGAGAAATCATAAAGTGCCTCTAACATATCCTCATCCATGCACTCTCCATTATCACCAAGACTTTTAATATATGGAATGAAAACTTCACAAAAATCACAACAGTCTTGTAACATTGATAAAGAAGAATTAGTTTTCTCATAATGTTCTAAGAAACTCCTATGGAAATCTCTTAGAAAGAACAAGCTTCCCAGTTGCAACCCTTCATAGCATGTTCTAGCTTCATCCTCTAGGGTGACCATAAACATTTTCACGAGACAATCCTCAGGAAACTCAACTCAAAACTTATGTACGTGCATATGGAATCTAACCAAGTGAAGAGTAGCATTATCTTTCTTTTCATATTTAAATATAGGAAGATAAGTCAACCAATTAACTCTTGGCATAGGATTTGGAAAACAAGGGATGTGAGACTGACTCATAGGGGCATACCTGGCATTCCTTATTGCAATATAACTCATCTTGGAACTTCATCAAGCTACTGATCTTCAAGAAGTGGAGACACGATGAAGCCATGGATTTCTGAATTCTTCTAGAATGGATTTGCTAAGGTAGAAGTACAACCTTCGAATGCTTCTCAGCTCCTGCTAACTTCAGGAGTTTAGTATTTATGTTTGAGCACAATATTTCAGGAAAATGTGTCTTCACACTCCCATCAGATGCACCAAAATGTTATCACTAAATTGATACTAATGGGTTTCATCAACATCTAACTCAGAGTAACTATTTCAAACCTACTTCAGCTGGAACTTAGCCTTTCCATCTTGAGAGGGCTCTCTCAAGGATAAAAATAATATTAAGTAAATGAAGATCAACAGATGCTTAACTCTGAAACTGACTTTAAATGTATTTTTGTGCAGGTGAAATATGTAAACAAATAACTACCATTGGGCATATGTAATCGGTATAAAAACTCGGTGACATATGAAACTTCTCTCATCGAAGTCGAGGCATGTGTATTCTGATGAAACATAACATTTACAACTAATAATATGCTTGAAGGAAGTTGGAGCATGTTGACCATTAATTACCAGTAACAAAAAAAATAGGATACTGAAGATATAATAAGAGAACATAAAAGAAAAACACACATAAGAATACCAATGAATCTCAGGTAAGAAAAGAAGTCTGATTCCATTGTATATTACTGATAAAAATATTTACAATAGTAGTCTGCAATATAACATCCATCCACCCTTTCTAACTCTAAAAATATCTCATTTATATGTTGAGGACTCATAAAAATGATTTTCCACCTTGCTAGCGTTGAATTCCCACGTCAGAGACCTATTTCAAATAGGATTACATCATTTGGAGACTTCCTAGGGATATTTTTGTTTTGTAGAGTTTGAATACAAAAGGCCTCTTCTTTCATTAAATAACTCAAAAAATCCATTTGATAACCCTAAAAATTGCAACCAAGTAATTTTCTGAGTGTTTTGGAGTGCTGATGTGTCATTATGCCACGTGGATGCTGAGGTGGACTTCCTCCAATTCAAATTTTACAATTTTTTTCATAAATCTAGTTAGTGAAATTTTTGAAAAATAGGCCTCAAAGATGAGTGCATAATTTCCAAACCATAATGACTTTGCAGAAATTAAGAGAGGTTTTGTAGATGAGCTTGTGCTGAAGAAAAACCTCCTTCTGATTTCCAAAATGTTTTTTCATTTGGCCAGAACTTGAAATTTAAGTTGACTGCTAAAACAATCATGTACAAGAAATTTTAGGAGAGTTCGTAGCGTTTTCATTTAACCACTTTTTGCATACACTTTGACATTTCTGACTATTGGAGGGTCTTCATTGTGTCTAATAAGCAAAATACATGATTCTAGCATCCTCTTCCATGAATTTTTTGAAGGAGTTTTATCTTAAGGAAAGTTACAATGAGTTCGTAGCGAAAACTCAACCTCAAGCCTGGAGCACGCTACGGACTCACCTATTTTGGCATATTTTTTGTAATTTATTCCTCTTTGCACCTCAAAAAAACTTGTAAGGATTGTACATGCCTGGTATGATAGTATTAGACATAATATGTTCTAAATATGTGTTTCCTTACCATATTTCAACATCATCATCTTGCATAATCATTTTAAGACCCTTTTCTTCAATTCTTATTGTACCATCTCCAACAAACCAAACTAATCATTCTGAGGTGTTATCCAACTGATACGCTAGAGTTAATACCTTGTAAACCTGAATTTAGATGGTGTGCTATCCAATGGTGAGGTGGAAAAAGTGATGTGATGTTATGCTTGATGATGTGTCTACCATGATGAGCTGACTGCCTAATCTTCCTCTATGATGAGTGTTCTCACTAACCAAAGAATCCATTGGTACTCGTTGACCATCCCAACTCACTGAAGTGCTTCAATAATACATTTAATTCTTGAAAAACTTTAAAATTCTCTCTTGCTGCAAAAACAAAGTTTTTAGGCAAGTTCGTAGCGAATTCTCACTGTTTTACACCAATTTCGCTATGAACTTTGGTATCGTTGTCAAATTCACTGTAATGATAAGATTTTCTCATGAATGATATATTTTGGATTTTTCTTATGACAAGACTTTAATGACATGGAATAGGAACACTTTCAACCTTTAGGACTATAGACAAATTCATGAAATTTTATCTATTCTCATGAATTTATTCGATAAACACACTAGACCTAATGCAAAATGACCTCCCTAACCAACCTAATTGTTATTGATGATAAAAATATGATACAAATATCATCATGATGAACTAATTTCATATAAATACCTCATGATGCATGACAATATCAACCATGCCAACTTACATAGACAATGCATAAGCATGAACAACATGTTACCAAACATGAACAAGCAATGCATGTACAACATGTAACGACATGTACCCAAACATGTACGGACAACACCCAAACATGAAAAACATGTAACCAAGCATAAAAAATCAATACATATACAAATTGTAGTGACATGTAAGCAAGCATACATGGTCAATACATAAGCATGAACAACACATAACTAGTCCTATAGATATGACGACACATGTCCTAATGACACCGACAAATTTCCCTTGGCGACATAATTGTAACCATGACCAACATCACGTGTATGAAAAAATCACACATAGACCACAAGCATACCACACATGCATGCAACCAACATAAACGCATGATTAACACACCACCCATCCAATTCGAGAGTTGAACGATGCTCTGATACCACTCTATAATACCCTCTTCCCACATCTACCCAAGTAACCATCCAACCTAGGTAAAAATGCGATGAGATGATACTAATATGAGATTATACATCCTAGATGACCTTCAAGAAGTGGAGCCAACGAAAACTTGACAAATAGACCTTACACAACATCAACAAAACCTCTAGGAGGTAGCCCAACCTCCCAGACCCCTCACCCCTAAGGGGGAACTAATTTTTGACCAATTTAAGCATTAGCCATAGTAATGTAAGGGAAAGGAAGCATCTAGAAGCTTATAGCCACAGTCATGCTAAGGAAAGGTCGCAATGAGGGCCTCAAAAATTCAGTTTTGTGCCTGCAACTTCGGGATCTGTTCCACCTTTTTAGCCCCAGAGGCCAGGTCGCTGCCCAGAACTTCACGAAACTTCAGGAGAGGATAAATAAAATTAAAACAAAGGTATGGAAGAAATCAAATCATCAAGAACTCATCTATGCCCCTCCTAGACATGACAGGAATTTCGTCAAACATGTCACAAACATTGCATCTACATGTGTAAACAACAAATTTGAACACAGGGGTATCATACTTATCTAAGAATTGCTAAGAAGTATTTCTCTCTTACATGATTAGCTGCAATATAATATATTTGACCATATATAAATTGTGAATTCATTTACAAGTAAAAACATAGATAGAGCCATACATCATCACTGATAAAATACATGTTGATAACCAGAATAATAACAATATAAATACCATGTAGTAGATCTAATAATAAAATGTATAGAAATGGAAAATTTTCCCAAGAAATAGCACCATATAAGATAAAACTTTAGATCTTCATTAATATCCAAACCATTGATGTAGGGCAACACCATACATTCACTCCTTAAGGAAGGAGATAACTCCACAAGCCATACGCTTGCCAATACAATAATCCTTGACATCTCTCAATGGAGAGTCTCTAGCCTCTATATAGGTTTCATACATGCAATACCATGGGTAGTTACCATGGGTCTCTCAATACCATACATTCAATACAATGGGCTTATCACTTTATTCCCTAGCTACATGTGGTCCCTTACACAATGTGGGTTAACCACTTTATTTATTAACTATGGCCCATTTATTTATCATTCCTATACTATTACATCATATTATTCCCTTGGGTACCTCCCTATATAACATATATTATCCCCCCTAGTTATACTACATTACACCCCCCTTAAACATGTTTCATCCCCGAAACATGAGAATAACACAAATAATAAGATCTACTCAAAAGAGTATTCCACTGGTACCATTCACGCGCTTCTAGCCATCGAAGAGAAAGGTGAACACTCGATCTAGTTGCTGCCTTGCTCGCTTGAGATGGAAGCGGGTTCTGGTGGTTCTTCTGTGTTGATGTGTTGTTAGTGGATCGTCGCACTTCTCTATGTGTTGTCTAGGGGTTGTTGTCCTTGTTGCTAATTCATTTCCACCTTGTTGGTTGTTGTCTTGCTAGGTGATGCGAGTGGTGATATGTTGAAGCTTTAACTGATGTAATATCTTTCATTAATTCCTCCATTATTGGTGATGGAGTGGTGTCTGGTTCTTTTGTTGGTACTTGTTTTGATTTCTGTGTTTGGTTGTCTACCATCAAAGTCTCATCATTTGATGTGTCTGTGTCATTAGATATTTGTGCTTCTTCCTCCCCGGTCTCTGCATGGTTCCTAATGCAAATATCGTGCAATGTAATTTTCTTCTTTTTATACCAGAGCTTCATGAATTTCCTTTGCACATTAAAATTGATAGTACCAACGGATTCCATCCAAGGGTGTCCCAAAACAACATCCATGACAGCCATATTTGAAGCATAAAAATCAGAATGAAACACATAATTATCCATAGAAATCTTCAAGTCTTTATAAATTTGAACATCTTCATTATCAACCTGTGTGTTTTCAATATGCTTTGCTGGAACTTTCACTTTTTTAGCCAAATTCACATTGATACAATTATGCTTGCAACTAGAAATGATAGACACAATGATATTCTCTTTCTGAATACTTCCATGAACTCGTAATATGGAAATATTAGTAGAAAATAAGTCTCTATGACTCTTACTGTCCTTCTTTCCGGCTTGAGACCACTTGTCCAAAAAGACATTTTCAAGTTTTTTCTCGGAAAGTTTCCTCATTGAACTGTCAAGTGAGGTCCACCATTTGTTTTCCTCATCTTTCATATGAAGTCCTATGGAGCATATCCAAAAATTTCGGTATTTTGCCTTTTTATATTGTAAAAAATATCAATATTAGGGCCATCATATTTTCCTATAAACTTCATCTTGCGAGAACCTCTAAAACAAAGTAATGGTTTTGAAGAAAATCACTTACTTTGGCAAAAATTTAAAATGGACATTACTTGGTAAATATAACTTAGAATCCTTAAAATAACCTATTTTCGAAAATGGAATAGTCATTCTGCATCTATCCATGTGACTGAAATCCCAATCTAGGTACTCTGAAAACACAGATCTGTGCTAGAACAGTCCCGCCGTCACAAAATTTTTGAAAAAATGGCTGATTTTAAATCAGTGATAAATCCCTCATCCAAACATCGATTTGACCGATTTTTTTTTTGAAATTGGGTGTTTTTTCAAGGGGAACCCAGATCTATAATTTTGTTTCTGAAATTATGCACCAAAATCTACAAAAGTTTCAGGAGGGCCACCATACACAAATTGTCGTTAGAAAAATTTCTGCAACACAACTGAATTTAAATTAGCAATATCGCCCTCATCCAGACTCCAATTCAACTGATTTTTTTTTTTTTTAAATTGGGTATTTTTGTGCAAGGAATCCAGATTTGATATTTATTTCCAAAAATTTTGTGCGAAAATGTTCAAATCTGCTCTGCAAAATCGCCGCCCAAAAATTTCCTACAAAAAATGAAAAAACAAATCTCCAAACTCTGCCCAAGAAAGTGCTCTGATACCACTTGTAGTAGATCTGATAATAAAATGTATATAAATGAAAAATATGCCCAAGAAATAGCACCATATAAGGTAAAACTTCAGATCTTTATTAATATCCAAACCCTTGAGGTAGGGCAACACCATACATTCACTCCTTAAGGAAGGAGATAACTCCACAAGCCATATGCTTGCCAATACAATAATCCTTGACATCTCTTAATGGAGAGTCTCTAGCCTCTATATAGGTTTCATACATGCAATACCATGGGTCTCTCAATACTGTACATTCAATACAATGGGCTTATCACTTTATTCCCTAGCTACATGTGGTCCCTTACATAATGTGGGTTAACCACTTTATTTATTAACTATGGCCCATTTATTTCTCATTCCTATATTATTACATCAGATTATTCCCTTGGGTACCTCCCTCTATACCTTATATTATCCCCCCTATATATACTACATACCATTGATATAACATCAATGAAATCCACATAATAAAGAGTAAATTTTCACACCAAATACCAAAGGAATGAGGTTCCGAATAATGAGTGTAAAAACAAACAGGAGATAGGACTTCCAAGTTCCACCCAATCATAGATTGGCTGAGCCAAATCTCTTTTCTACCAACTATCCCCGTGCCATATTCCAAGTGTAAATGTGGGAATCAAACCAAAAAACCAAGGAGGACATCTCGAGGCTAAACCACCTCACCCTATTGAATAATAAACTAGGATTTATTGTGATCTACACCAAATCACTATGCGATGTAAGAATGGATATCACTGGATTCTCTCCACCTAAACAGTGAGGAAGTTTCTTGTCTCCTAGTTTCTTAGGCTTTACCAAAACCCACAAATCAAATTAGGGGTCACTAGGCCCTAAACCGAGACACCACCCTCTAGGATTTATCGTATATCTGGCCATTCACCAAAAAATATTTTAGGCCTAATTAAGGGAAACCACCTCTCAAGATTTACCGTAACCCATAGTCTGAATCAGGGGTCAATAGGCAATAAAATGAGGCAAAAAATAAACCGATATTGTTTTATAATAATAATAATATTTGGAGATCCACCTCTCTCAACTTCGAATCCATCCAGTAATCCAACTAAACCAAAACATGAGAAATCCACAATACCATGGCTATCCAGAAATGGAAAGGATAGGATGAAAAAAATTTCTCAACTAGAAAAGCCCATGCCAAGAAAGAAAATAACCACAAGCAATACCATGCATGCCAAATATAGCAAGGAAAATACACATGCAAATTGATACCTGCCATGAATCCTGCTATAGCTGCTTGATTCTTTCTCCTCCTTTCTTGCTTCATCATTTTTCCTTCTTTCTTTCCTTTCTTGCTCCAATGCCAAAGTGCTCCAAAAAATTTAAGTGTCCAATAGAGAGAGAGGGAGAGAAAGAGAGAGAGAGCTCCAAAAATGCACTGATAAAAGGTCGAGCAAAATATTTCCAATCGATCCTCAGAAGCATTTTTATTAATGAGGCCTCTATTTTCTTCATTTTCCATTATTTTCCCTCATTTTCCTCCTCACATGAAACCTGTGACCTTTCACCTCCCCTTTCTCCTAATTTCCATTATTTTCATAAATAAATGTGCCAAAAATGCAATTTTTTTGCTTTAATGCCTTTTTCTTTTCCTTTTCAAATTTCCTCAGCCATAATAAACCAGATTAAAACCCCCTAGGATGTTTTTCCCACCATTCATCTTGGAATATGTGTCTCTTCAATCGTGGTTATTATTTTTAACATTTATTAGATGAAATTTTCACTAGGGTTGTTACAATATGAAAAGTGCCATGTTTGATGAAGAATTGAAGGTTGAAGTTGCCAATGTAGCCATAATTTATTAAGAAAAAGTTGAAATTTCTCATGAAGTAGTGAATGACCTAGTAGAAACTAATGGTCAAGGAAATGATAAAGTGATTCAAGAGTTTTTTACGAAAATATCCACTTACGACATAATAGTGGAAGATAGTCTCAATTAAGTTGAAGATGCAGAGAAGGAAGAGTAAGAGGAGAAAGATCTCATTGTAAAGCATAATGAAGAAGCTTTTAACATTATTTTTGAATATGAAAGTGTTCAAAATAGCATGGATGTTGAAGCTAAAAACAAAATTGTTGATATGTTTGATGCAAAATGGAAGTTCATTGAAGAAAGGATTGAGAATCCAATTTAACAAATTGAAGATAGCCTTAAAGAAACTAAAATAAACGAGAAAAAGAGAGCTATTATAATTTTATATGTAAGCCTAATAATGATATTGAGCACGTAGATTATAGGAAAAAGCAACAGTACTTGATGATGATAGTGAAGACAAAGACATGAAAATTTGTGGAGAAGAAGAAGAAAATGTTGAAGAAATATTTCAATTTTGGAGTTTTGAAGAAATTAAATTTTACTATGACTTAAATCTATGGAAACAGTCGAGTTATCAGGTGTATGATAATGATAAATTGAATTTTGGTTATAATCTTGATGACAATGTGCTTAAATGGAAGCAATACATGAGTGAAATAATATTTGGAGAGGAAGTTGTAGAAGATAGACTAAAAAAAAATACAAGGGAAATCAAAGAAAAAATGTAGTGGCAACAAGTGAAGAAATATGGATCCTATAGTAAGAAAACGAAATAGAAAATGAAGCAGTTTCAAGGGTATAAAATCGAGAAGAAATGGTAAAAGTGCAAAATTTTAAAAAGGTTTTAAGTGAATTATAAGCCGAGCCGAGAATTAGACGAGCAAATTTTTTTTATATATGTTAAAGTTATGTTGATTCATGATTAATTTAAAGTTGAGTTATATAGTCGTAATTGTGGGGGAGTATTAGAAATAGTAAATTACTCTAATATGAATGCAAAGCATGAAGAGATGAGTTCATTTAAGTTGAGTTTGTAACTACCTCCTCTCACATTTACCCAAGATAACCGGTCCACTAGTGTAAACATGTGATGAGAGTCTACTATGATGTGATTCAACTCCCCAAGTAAATTTAAGGAAGTGGAACCAATATGACACAACAAATATGACCTTCCACACATGTTATAGAACCTTCAATAGCCAACCAACCCTTCTATGTGACCAACCCCTATGACAACTTCCCATTTTACTGGCGTAGACCCTTAATTGATCCCATGAAAATCCATGCATGTGAATGAGGCCTTCCAGTCACTCCCACAACAAGGAATGCCAATGAATGTGGACTTTTCTAGGTAGTTTTGTGCTAGTGACCTTGGATTTTGAGCCACCTTTTTAGGGCTAGGTCTCAAGCCACTCCCCAAAACTTCATGAAAATTATAGAAATGATAAATAACAATGGAACAAAGTTACTAATGAAATCACTAATGTAATTACTTGATCTTACCCCTACTAACCATGACATACATTTCACCAAACATGTCACAAATGTGAAATCTACAGGTCATAACAATATATATGAGAATAAGAGTCACATACTTATCTAAGAATCGATAGGAAACATTTATGCCTTACAAAAATAGCTTCATTATCATCTATTATTTCATGTATTAATTTTTCATTAATTTATTAATCAAAATATGATGAGAGCCATACATCAAGTTTTTCGTAAAACATACTCATAACCAAAAAATAACCAACATACATAAAAAGGATATAATATCCATAAAATCCACACATGAACACGTATATTTACCCATAAAATAAAAGAGGGAAGGAGCTCTTACTAGCATATGTAAAATCTAACCAGGTGTGGGACTTCCACGTACCACGCGACCATAGACTAGGCTAAACTAATTTTTTCTTTCAGCGAGTCACCCCCCATGGCATATTCCAAGCATGAATGTGAGATCTCATGGAATAAACCAAAAAAAACAAAACCAAGGCTTTCAGAGGCCAAACCACCTCAACCCTCAACCATTGATTCCACCTCATGGTCAGACATCACTAACCATCACTAGATTGGTCTCTACCTAAGTTTTCTAGGACTCTAGAGCATTTTTTCCAACCAGGGCTTCCAGGACTAGTAACATAAGCCACATATGTTGTCAAGATTCCAGAGCGTTTTTCTAATGAGGCATTTCTAGAGTAGTAACTGAACCCACCAAGGGATTCTAGATAGTTTTTCCAACCAAATATTTTGGGACTAGTAACTCAACCCATGTTGTTATAGTGCTTCAAGAGAGTTTTTCCAACCAAGGCTTCCAAGAACTAGTAACTCAAACCACAACCAAAGGAACATGACAACCAACTAGAAAACAAAAGGAAAACCCACAACACCATGGCTATCCGAGAAATGGCAAGGCCAGGAAAAACTACTGTCAATCTAGGAAATCCTCCATGCCAATGACATATCATAACTAAGAACCACATGCATATTCCATGCATGCCAAAACTAGCACGGAAATCATACATGCAACTTGGTAAACTTGTTGTAGTTTTTGTTCTCATTGTCCTCTTATGCTTTTCTACTTTTCCTTTTCCTTCTTGCTCCAAATCCCAATTATGCTGCACTCCTCGAAGAGTGCTCCAAGAAAACTCTAAGTTTCCAAGGGTATACAAGAGAGAGAATATAGAAAGAGATCCAAAACTAAACTGAAAAAATTCGATGAAATAATCCTCAGAAGCCTTTTTATTAATCAGAGCTCTTTTTTCTTCAATTTCTATTATTTTCCTTCATTTTCCTCATCACATGAAACCTATGACCTTTCACTTTCCCTTTCTCATATTTTCCATTTTTTCATAAATAAATGTTAATAAATGACACTTTTCCTTTTCCAAAGGCTTTTCCATTGCCTTTTCCAATTCACATAACCATTAATTAATCACAAGTGATCCCCATTACTATGTTTTTACCAACATTCATCTTGGAATATGTGTCCCATGACCAAGGTCTTATTTTACCTTTATTAACTTTATTGCATGGATTTTTAACCAGGGCTATTGCAGAATCCATCCCCCCCTTTTGGAAACACCATCCTCAATGTTAAATGACACCTAAAACCAACAAGACTGCTAAAAGAAAAACATACTTCCCATGGAGCTTTATAAATTAGCTCGTTGTAGTATTTAAATGATCAAACTTTTGAAAAGAAAACCAACATGAGAAACATAACAACACAACAACCATAATGACATGACATCCATCCCACTTATTGGAGATTTATAACGCAACTCGTGGTAGTATTTACATCCATATACATATGTACATATACCAAAACATCACACCCAAGCATATACTAAAAACAATTCATTCAACCAATGAATATAGAAGGATACATAGCCCACATCAGATCCACCATCTCCCATGTAGCTTCATTAGGCCCAACGTTCTTCCACTACACTTTAGCCTGCTCGATTGCTTGATTCTAGAGCATGAGAATATTTCTATAAAAAATACATTGAGGTTCTGATTGGAATTCTCCTTCTAACTCCACTTGCAATAAAAATTAATCAATCACATGATCAACATATTTAACATAATTCTTAAGTAATGACACATGGAAAATATCATGGAATTTCATTGTCATAGGCAATGCAAGTCGATAGGCTATTGGTCCAATCCTTTCAAGAATCATGAAAGTTATACAATCCCTAGGTGTCAACTTGGAACATGATCCAATCCTCAAGGAGCTCTTCTTGGGCTTGATGCGCAAGTACACCTATTCTCCAACTTGAAAATCCTTAAACAACATATTCTGATATGCATAAATTTTATTTCTATTCCATGCTACCTTCAAATTCTTCTTTATTACCCTCATTTCCTATTCCATCTCTTCTAACATGCTTAGTATAATCACTACCGTATTAACTGGATCACTCCAACTGATGGGAGTATTACAACTCTGCCCATACAATGCCTCAAACACACGCATTCTTGGTGACTCATGGTACCCATTGTTGTAAGAAAAATCAACCAACGAAAGGTACTCCCCCCATCTCTATTGTTGATGCATCACATACATGCTTAAAATGTCCTCAAATATCTTGTTGACCCTCTCTTTCTTTCCATATATTTGTGGATGATAGGTTGGGCTAAAGGCCAACTTTGTACCTAAACCTACAAATAACTCTTTCCAGAACCTAGAAGTGAACTTAACATCCCTTTCTGACACAATATTCTTCCGAACACCATGAAACCTCACCACATATATGATGAATACCAGTGCCACATCACTAGATGAATACATAGACTTCACTAGAGTGAAGTGTGTTTCCTTTGTCAACCTATCCACAACCATTATAGAATCATGTTGTCTAGATGTCCTTGGAAAAACTATTATGAAATCCATGGAAATGACCTCCCACTTCCACACTGGAATCAAAATCGTCTGTAATAAAACAATTGGATGCTTACACTCTTCCTTTACATGTTGACAATCCAAACATCTATCCACAAACTCTACCACTTCCTTCTCCAAATTCGACCAATAGTAGAAATTTTTCACCGTTGTCGATGTATTCTAATATCCTAGGTGACCTGAAGACAGTCTAGCATGAAATTCCCTCAATATAAGCTTCTTGAGATCACTTCTATCCAGCACATATATCTTGTCCCTAAACATCACCAAGCCATTTGCTATGAGATGATAATCTACATCTTGATCACCTGTACCCTGTTGTAACCTGTGCACAAGATCTCTATACCTACCATCTTGTTGACCTACCTATAGGATTTGATCATGTAAATCTATCTCATAAGAACTCATAGTTGTTATGTGATTTACATATATATTCTTGCTAAGAGCATCTGCAACCCTGTTATTTTAACCTTTTATGTACTTGATCTTGAAGTCGAACTCAATGATCGTGACTAACCATCTAAATTGTCTAGCATTCAAATTCGATTATTAAAAGACAATCTCACTCCACTGTGATCACTCATCAATACAAATTTCCTGCCAATAATATAGTTCCTCCACATCTTCAATGCATGTATTATTGATAGCAACTCAAGATCGTGTGTCAAATAATTCTATTGGTGCTCATTTAGTTTCTTTGACTCATATCATACTACCTGTCTGTCCTGCACAGCGACTCCACCAAGTCCTGTTTTACAATCATCTATACACATAAAAAATTATTTGTCCAAATCTACAATCTTTAACACTAGAAAATTTGTCAACAACTGCTTCAACTGCTTAAAAATGGCTGCACATTCCTCTCTCCATTAAAATTTCTCACCTTTCCTCTACAATGACGTAATAAGATATGCAATCCAGGTGAAGTTCCTGATGAAACTCATATAGTAACCTGCTAGCCCAATAAACGACCTTACCTTATCCACATTTCTAGGATATTCCCATTCCATGATAGCTCTTATCTTCTCAGGATCCACTATTATACCTTCCTTGGAAACCACATGCCCCAAGTAATGTAACTTTGTCTGAAATAAACTACATTTACTGAGTTAATTGATGCTCTCTCAACAATCTCAATATTGCTGCTAAATTTTCGGCATGTTCTTCCTCATTCTTAGAATATACAAATATATCATCAATGAATAAAATAAAAAACTTATCTAGATAAGGACACAATATATTATTCATCAATCACATAAAATTAGATGGAGCATTAGTCAAACTCAAAGGAACTACAACAAACTCATAATTCCCATACATGGTAGTGAAAGTTGTCTTGTAAATATCATCCTCTTTTATACGTACCTAATGATATCCCGATCTCAAATAAATCTTCGAGAACACTGATGCTCCCTTTAACTGATCAAACAAGTTGTCAATCCTCGACAAGAGATACTCTTGATAGTCACCTTTTTCAACTGCCTGTAATCGATGCATAGCCTAAGAGTACTATCCTTCTTCTTCACAAACAATAGTGGTGTGCCCTAAGGCGATACACTTGGCATAATCTATCCTTTGTCAATAATTTCCTTCAACTGCAAATTTAGCTCTACTAACTCTGGAGTGCTCATCTTGTACGCTTCCTTCAATGCTAGTGCTGCCCCTAGTACCAACTCAATAGAGAAGTCCACTTCTCGGTGAGGATGAAACTCTGAAATCTCTGCTAGAAATACATCCTGAAACTAATATAGAACAGGTTACCTACTCAAAGCATCTTCATCCTTAACTTCCTTACCTTTTTCACTAGAAATATGCACTGCAAATAACACAAACCATGTTCTATATATGTGCTTTTCCTGCATAGTTGTTCCCATACTAACTAATGTTGCTTTCTTCTTGCCCTACGAGATCCTCTATTCTTAAATGTCATCTGGGCACTCAATAGCCTTGTCATAAAAATCCACCTTAGTCCTGTGAAGATATAACCAATCCATACCCAGAACAATACTATATGATCCCAAAAAATACATTCAAATGTACTAATGTAGGCATACCGTTCAATTCAAATGCACAAGCTCTTACCCAGTGATGAAATATTTTCTTTGTACCTGTAGCAAAATACACTAACCAAGAATCTGCATGTAATTATTTCTTTAAACCTACCTTATCCACCAGGTCAATATTAACAAAATTATAATTAGATACAGGGTCAATCAAAATAGAAACAACTTTATCATAAAGCTTACCATCCATCTCTATAATAGACACATGATAATTTTCTTGCCTATTATCCAACACTGCGTAAATCTAAGGAATAATCTGTCCAAAATCCTCCTCTATTTGTTCCTCCTGAGCACTGTAAATCTACATTCTACCACCCTAATGTTATGGAAAATATCACCTACAATGATCCTTTCCACAATTCCAACACTGTAAAGGCTCCCAACTTGCACCCTTGTTCTGCTACTCCGAGTGAAATTCCTGTCCTCTTTTAGATGCATTGAAATTCTTAGGCAGTACTAGATTATATTTGTCACCTGTGTCCTAAGGGCTTGTCCACTTCTTATCCCATTTCCCTTTGTTATTTGCATTACCTATCCAATACTGCTTATTCTCATATATACGCTTTGATTTCTCATAACAATGCTTCAACTTCCTGATTGTTTTCTCCAATGATATAGGCTCATCGAACACAATCTTGTCCTTGAATGCTACCAGAAACCCATTGATGAACCTCTAAATCTTTCTGAGTCTCCTCGTTATGATAAGTCACATACCTCAATAGCTCAAATAGTTTGTAATGTAGTCTTCATCGGTCATACATCCCATCTTTAGTTCATTTAATTCTTTTTTCGTATCATCATCGTATCTCTTCAATAGATATTTCTTCCTGAATAGTCTCTCAAACTCAATTCAACTCCTCTTCATCAATATCTATGACATTATTTACATCTTCCCACCTAATATTTTCTTTACCTTTAAGATTGAATGTAGTTGTTTTGTTCTTTATGTTCTCTAAGTAATCATGCAATCGAAAGAACTTATTCATTCCAAGCTTCGACATCTTGTGACTTCTTCATTTCTCCATCAAACGTAGGTGGCTTTTCTTTCTTGAACTCATATGAAAATATCCCCTATCATTCCTCCTGTAAGGATGATAATGATTATGATCATGATACCTGATCTATATGATATCTTAATCAATTTGTGTTTGAGGGTTTTCAAATTACAGGTGTTTAAATTAAGTTTTTGAAATATTTTATGTTAAATTTTAAACACATAAGGCTTGTAAATAAAATATGAAATATACAAAAACAACAGACAAATGCACCATAATAATAACCACAAAACAATAGATAATGAAGGATTTGACCCCTCCCAGGCTACGTCTCGTTGGTCTAGCTTTCAATGGCTTGGCCCTCTTTCATTATGCTCAAAATAGTGATTACATACATTTACCGTGCTCAAATGGCTTCAAAACCTATTCTGTCAGTTCCAGAATGCCAAAAAATTCCTATCTAGTCTCTTTTTGATCCGAAATTGGTCAAAAACACCAGAAATTATGAGCCACCCTAGTTTTCCTACTAACTGCTTTACAATTTTCCCAAAATACGAACCAGTCCTACAATTCCACCATTAATTTGGCTAACTGGGTGACAATTTCCTAGAATTCTGGGTGAAATTGTTGGAACCTTAACTTTCCCAATGACGCATTAAGTCTGAAAAATCAACTATATGGTTGGTGCATTAAAAAAAAAATTTAATATTAAATACCGACGGACAGTTAACTAACCTCCAATGGTTATTTTCATGATTCTCACATGGGGGGCCTAGAAAAGCGATAAGGTGGGAGGCTAGCGTCTAATTGGTGGTCCGACAAACAACTTCGGTGGCGGTCACATGGCGCAGTGATGATGGTAGTTAGTTAGGTGGCTTACAACCTGACAATTACAATAAACAGTTGTGGTGTCATGGTCTCATGAAAAGGTAATAGTTGTAGTTTGGGCAGGCATTTATTCCTCCGTGATGCACCCTTCGTTCTAGTGAGTGGTCCTATTGTGTTTTGTTTAGGGGGTTGGGGCTAAGACCTAGCCCCTTGCCCCATATATCCGCCACATGACATTCAAATACTAATTCACACCCTATTAATAATAAGTAATATGTGTGGTATGGCTGTAAATCCATTCAATATCAATAGGGAGGTCGCCAGTTCGGCTCCCACCCATTTCTCTTAGGCCTCGACCATAATTTTGATGGCCCTCGGGTTGCCACATGGCGGCCCATTTCTAGAAAATGTGGCAACTTGTGGTTGGCCACCCTTGACCCAATCAAATCACGCCAGTTCAATCCACTAAAATCATAGCACTTGGCACCACCTGATTCGCCAAAATAAAAACCTTTGACCAATCAACCTGCCAACTGAGCATGCCTAGTCAGCAATATGAACTACTGACTTGGTCGTCCTATATTTTTTTTCAAACAAAATTTTCATGTTTTACAAAATAGACAGAACATGTTTCCAGTAGCTTACGGTGCCAACTTTCCATGAAAATAGGTGCATCGGATTCAAAACAACAATATATACACAGTCATTCATGTTCCACACGATTCCGACAACTTTCGTTTCTAAGCATAATTTTGAGCACCTAATCACTCCTCCCCATTGAAAGCTTTTGGACCCCAAAATATCACTTTTAGTTGTTCAAAAGATGAGGGTACAATTTTATCACCTTTCCCATCTCGATCCATTTGGCCTTGCTTGAATTTTTGTTTTTGAGCCCCACACGAAGGTACTCCATATTCCCTCATTTTGAAGACCTTGTTCCTCTGTAAAGAATGGTGTCTTACTGTATCTCAACAAGGTATTCAAGAGAAAAATACTCAATGGAAGGAATATGAACATTTTCTCCTTGATATTCAATCAAATGTGGCTCATACAACCTTAAGTTCTCAACACTAACAACATTAATTTGCATATATGAAGGAAAATCCAACTTGGAGGCATTATCACCAATATTTTCTAAAATTATGAATGGACCATATCAAATTGGTTTCAATTTTTTAACTTCTCCTTGAATCATTTCTTTGCTAATGTGAAGCCAAAATTCATCATCGACTTGGAATTTGTGATCTACATGATGTTTATCATGCCTTGTCTTGTACTGGAGTTGGCTCTTTTCCAGTTGTTCTTGGATTGTTTGATGCACCAATTGGATTTTTTCATTGAACCTCTTAGCTCTATCTATGACACTACGACCATCAATAGCATCATCCTTTCCAAAAATTAATTCCAAAGGAGATTTAGGCAAGTATCCCAAACATGCCTGAAATGGAAATTTTTGAGTTTAAGAGTGTTTTGCTCAGTTGTAAGCATGATAAATGTAGTGCAATTTTTCATCCCACAACTTAGGATGCTTTTTGCAATAACCACGAATAAGATGTGTCACCATCATGTTCACCACCTCTGTTTGACCATCCATTTGCAGATGAAATTCGGTACTCTTTTTGAATCTAGTGTCCATGAATCCCCACAAGCTTGACCAAAAATTCCCAACAAAGCCGAAATCTCAATCACTAACAATAGATGTGGGAAATCCAAAATGCACCCATACTTCCTGAAATAATAACTTAGTATTTTTTTCAGCTGTAATTTTCCTTTTACGTGGCATCAAATTACACATTTTGTTGAACCTATCCACAACTACAAAAATATAATCATGATTCCTCTTTGACATAGGAAGACCTCTAACAAAGTCCATAGAAAGAATCTCCCATGGATGAGAAGGTACTGGAAGTGGAGTTTACAATGCTAACTTTCTATTGCTAGGCTTACTAACAACATATAGTGAACAACCTCTAATAAAATGTGACACACTTTCAAGCATACGAGGCCAATACCAATACCTCTTTAAATGTGCCACCATCCTACTTACACTGAAATTATCGGCAATAAGATAAGTATGCACCTCTCTTATAATGTTGTCCCTTTCTCCCCATGGAATAAAAATATTACCAAGATGGTACAACATGTTATCATGCATGTGATAATCCAATTCCTCTACTTATTTCCCTTGACTGAAAGTTTCATATACATCTTGAAAATCAATATCGAAAGCATAGTGTTCAACATAGCTCTCATGAAAAATAAAATTATGCATAAGAATAGTAGCAGCACTAAACATTAGGGGAATTTTGAGGTCTAAAATGGGCGTTCTAAGAAAAAAGTACAACAAAAATAAAATTTATAAGAACCAATAGGATTTAAGATGATGATGTCAACCATGGGGTATGATTCACCATTTTTGGAGTAAAAAAGTAAAAATATTAAAAAATAATAAAATAATAAAACTACTTTTTCAACTCGTATTTTCAACTTATCTACTTTAATTTTTACATTAATTTCAAGTGGGAGTACACGTTGGATGAAAAATTTGATTCCTCATCCAAGTATTACTCATGTTTCATACTTTTGATGGCCCCTGGTATGGGAAAAATGAGATATACATGAAAAAACGTGATTGTGATCACATTTTACATGTATTTCTCATTTTTTGTGTACCAAGGTCCATCAAAAATATGAGACATGGGTACTCCTTGGATGAGGAATCAAATTATGCATCCAATGAGTGTTTCAACTAGAAATTTGAGTAAACCCATAGGAGGATAAATTGAAAATATGAGTTGAAAAAATATTTTTTTCCTTTTTCCCTCTAAAATTTGATGATTTAATTTAATATTATTTTATTATTTCCACTATTATTTTATAATTTCCTTAGGACACCCATTTTAGACCTCAAAAATTCCCCTAATGAATAGGCCTAGAAATCATGTCATCAACTTTATTGTACATATCTTTCTTATACCTTATGACCGAGTGGAATTGTTGAAGAAAACCCATCCATAAGAAGTGCCTTGATGAGTGCAAATTTTTTTGCGATTACAAGTATTGCAATGGTTGATGATCAGTGTGAATGATTATTTCCTTACCCATCAAGTAGTGTTTCCACTTTTTCACACTTTTTACCAATGCATACAACTGCTTGTCATACGTAGGATAGTTAATCACTGCACCATTAAAAGTTTCCAAATGAAAACATATAGGCTTACCATGTTGCATGGGGCCCGCACCCATGGAATAATCACTAGCATTAGTCTGAATCCCAAATGACTGTCTCAAGTTTGGAAGTGAAAGTACTAGGGCTGAACTGATCTTTTCTTTTAATGCATAAAATTCCTTTTGTTTTTTACCTCCCCACTGGAAGACCTACTTCACACATGTCAATGCATGCAATGGAGCTGCGATAGAAGAGAAGTTAGTAATAAACTTCCTGCAATATTGAGTTTCTCCCAAAAAGCTTCTTTCCTCCATAACTATTTTTGGCTTTGTCCAATTCAAAATGACATCAACCTTGGAGGGATATATTTTCAATTCACCTTCTCCAACAATGTGACCCAAATACACTAAAGAAGTTTTTCCAAACTTACACTTTGACATATTTAAAAATAATTGTTCTTTATTTAAAACATCAAGTACTTTTTTGACATGCATGTCATGTTCTTCACAAGATTTACTAAAAATCAAGATTTCATCTAAGTAGACTATCAGAAACTCATCTAAAAATTCCCTCAATATATCATTCATCACATCCATAAAGGTAGCCAAATCATTGCAAAGACCAAAAGGCATAACAAGTCATTAAAACAAACCTTTCTTTGTTTTGAATGTTTTCTTCCATGTCACCTTCAACAATCCTAATTTGATAATAGCCATTCCTTAATTCAAACTTAGTAAAATATTTTTCATCTTTAAATTGAGCAAGTAATTTGTTATCACACCCAAATTCAAAAAACAAATTGCTTAGATAGGGTCTTCCTAGTTTTGATGTTATGTCAATTTGGATCATGAAAATTGGTAAAAGGGGGTGTAAATCATGATTATCCTAGATCCTAAAATCATTATAGACCATGTCTTGTTAGTTATTTGTCATCATATATCATCTCAAGGCTCATTTTTAACCTTACTCTTAACTTGTCTATTTTTACCTGTTTTTGTCGTGCACATAGATACGAAATGACAGTTTGCGCTACAGAAACACCTAAACTTTCCATATCGAATCTATCAGATTTTAAACTGATGGTGCTACGAAATTATGACTTTTTTGAGGAGACAGATGTTTGAATGACATGCCATTTTTTCATTGGTCAGGGTTAAAGTGGGGTCTTTTCTAGTTAGTTATGGGAGTCATCATTATGTTAAAATCATGATTGTTGTGTTTTCATTCCCCCTTTCCACCTCATTTTTCATTTTTCTCACCGTGGGGTTTTTAAATTGGTTTTAATAACTTTCCTCTCACCCATACCATATCATTATCTCATTCATCCTTGTCCCACAGCAGTTTCATCTCCATCCCCAAAGCAGCTCTCTATACATTTTCAAAGCAACTCTCTGTCCACCTTCAAAGCATCTCTTTGTCCACTTTTTAAATTTGCAGGTGTCACAACAGTCAAGAAAGTTGAGAAGTATAAAGAAGATGGCATCCAAGAATAAGGAACACAAAGGAAGTTCTTGTTTGAGGTTTGAACCACTTGACCTGAAGTTGTCAAATGAAAAGCCCAATTTTGCTGAAGCCTTCAGAAACGCAGGTTGTATGAGAATCTGCCAAAAATTGCAGGGTTTCCATGTTCAGATATCAAAGGAGTTTGCAACAAATTTCATTGGTACAACATCTAAGGTGGGAATGTTGAATTTTGCTATCTGCCCTGGGAAAATAGCCCTAGCTACAAAGATTCCAAGACAAGGTGAAGAGTGGTTTAAGTCCATTAAATTGAAGCTGTAAAATTGTGATGAATTCATGAAGGATGAATATGTTGGGACTGAGATAGGTACTAGGACTCCAAGAGCACATGTGAAATAATAATACTCTAAATTGCTAATGATCATTCAAAAATATTTCACTTTCAAAGGGAGATTCCACATGGTGTATCAAAATCACTTCAAGCTTCTGTTTCATTTCACTGGTAAGCAAGCCATTGATCTTCCTTTTTACCTATTTAGAAGTCCAAGTAAGATGGAAGATAAGGTGCAGGCTAGGCCACAAAAAATTGATACATATGTGTTTCATCATGGGCTTATTGAGTTGTTAGTGCTGGAGGAGTTAGGAAAGATAAACATAGATTGGTCTTCTTTCCTCATTCTTAATGGATATTAAGTTGATGTAGTGACTCCTAAGAAAACTCATAAACCTAAGGACACTCACTCAATTCAAAATGAGCAACCTGTAAATGAAACAGAGGTAGAAAATCAAGAAACAGGGCCAAGGAATGTTGAAGGAGAGAAAATGGAGATTGATACACAACCTTCACAAGAAACACTAGTCCCACTATCAGCACTTGTAAACAAAAAACCAAAATTTAGTAGCAAGAATATACAAGAAAGGGTGACAAGAAGCAAAACTAAGGGCCAAGCAAGTGAGAAAGGTAATTTGGAAGCCATCCTTCAAGTTATATACATAGAAGAATCCCTAGTAGTCTAGGTTGTTGATGTTTGAGGGAGAAGAAAGCAAAATAAGGTTAACTTCACTAGAGAAGATGCAGAGTTTGTTTTTCAGCCAAGAAAACCAGTGACTAGATCACAACTGGCCAAAAATGCTATGTCTCAAGCTACTGATAAAGGAAAGCAACCACTGATACAAGAATTCATTGATCTCTCTCTAATAAAAGAAGTTATCAATGTACAAAGAAAAAGGAAGGAGAAGATGGTTGAAAAATAAGAAATGCAGCTCCTCACAGAACAACTAAGAGAAACAAGGGAAGAAATAATTAAGTTAAAGTTGGAAGCAGAGAAACATATGTCTCAAAAGATTGAGTTTGATCAGATGATGAAGAAATGGGACATTGAAATTTCAGTTTTTATGGCATCTATGAGTGATGCTAAACCACTGTTGAAAAGAAACCAGCCTCTAAGACTTCTGGCCAAACATACCAGAAACATGAATCTGCACTTGCAAAATGAAAGAATATCATTACAGAATCAATTATAGGGCCTTCAAGAACAAATGGAAATGATAGAGGATGAATTGAAAAATAGGGGCCTGAAAATAACAGTGATAAATGAGCCTAAAGACACTTAAGCTTCAAATGACAAAGAGGATTAGAATTACCATGCTTTGAGGGGTGGGTAAATTTTTGTCAATTTTTAGGAGGCTATCCAGTAGTTTTTACTCATCAAAAACTGAAATTTTTGAAGAAAAGGATTTTTTCTGCGTTTATAACAAATTAGGTGTTTTCGTAGCTCCAGTCAGGCTTGAAGCCCAAAAAGTACTACGAAAATTATGAAGATGACTTTTTGACAATTTTTTTTTTCAAATTAAAAATTAAACTCTAAAAAAACTTTGTATTATCTCTTTTAACCTATCAAATAGATCCATGACAGAAAGGAGAGCTAATAAGGGGTGGAAGTTGGTAAATTAAATTTGCTACCAAAAGTTTCTACAAAACTACCTTGTTTTCCCTTGTTTTGGTAGTGAATTAAATTTTGAAGGAATTTTGGTTTGAATTAGTGCATTCAAGCTCATATAATCACATGTGGAGGTCAAATATGGTCAAAATGATATTTTCATACAGGTTTGGTCCACAAAGCTATCCAAATCATCTTCAAATTATCAATTCATCATGGAGGTATTTCATCATTTGTGATGGCAAAAGCTCCTTAAAAGTAGGAAGACCAGTTTCTTGAAGACAGTGAAGACATTTATGTTTTGGTTATGGTCAGTGTTTTTAAAGCACATGATTCCTTTCGATGTAGTTGGGTTTTCCTTTAGATAAAGATGTAATAAATAGGTAGTTGAGTTCTGTTAGGACTCTAAATCCTAAGTTAGTAGGTGTTAGTTTCTAATTCCAAGTATCTATTTTATGGTTAGATTAGGTGGCAACAAAAGAACTTAATGATCTATCCTTGTTGGCAGATTCGATGTAAATATTTGATGCCTATTAATAGGTAGTATGTAGATGAATGAAGGGTTGGAGAATATTGTATCACACTCCTACTTTGTAAAATATTTCATATTCAGTAATACAAAGTGGATATTTCTCCTTCTTCACCTGAGAATCGAATAAGGTTTTTAATGGGTTCTATGTATTATGCTTTTCATGTTTAATATCCGCAGTATGTTTATGTATAATTACTCAAAATTCATGGAAACCATGCTTTGAATTCCTTTAGATATTGAATTGTTTTTTCTTCCTGTGTTGTGTATGTGTGCCATATTTTTATTAAAGCTTCCATTAGCCTCAGTTTCCACAAGAAGAATTATTTTCATTGAGTTTCCTGGTGTTGACTCCATTAGCCCAAGTCCTTTATATTTTCAACCTGCAATTAATCACAATGTCACTATCATAGAGTTAGCCATCTACTAGAGTTTTCGTTGAACAATCATAAGTTACCTTAAGAGAGCCTTCTCAGACTGAAGAGTCTAATATTCAGTTAAAGTTGGTTGAAATAGTTACTCTAAGTTGTCTGATGGAGTAGCCCATTAGTACCAATTTAGAAATAACATTTTGGTGCGTCTGTTGGGAGTCTGAAGACATATTTCCCAAAAAAAATTCTCAAACAATGAAGCTAGACTCTTGGAGGTAGCAGGAGCTCAGAACTTTTTGAGGCCATAGAAACTACCTTGGTGACTCCACTACAAATTTTCATGCTTAAAGGTGGCTTCGAGAAAAATATATACAAGGAGAAATCCAGATCCTAACCCACCTACCATTGTGGATAATCTAGAGAGGATTCTCAGAGGAATTGGAAGAAGCTCTTCAAAATCAGGTATTCCATCACATTCAAGAGATTTTTCCTCTGAAATTATTCGAAGTCCTGAATATAGGAAATTTGACGATAAAATTGAAGAATTTTTTCTTAGGTCTAAAAGTGAAAATTAATTTACTGATATAATTCTAGACCTGCAAAGACTAGGCATTGAAACATCATCCCTAGTATCCAAAGAAGAAAAATAAGAATTATGGAAAATAGTTACATCATAGTTGTTGTTAGAGAGAGAGTCTTTTGAAAACTTGAAGGAATTAGATCCATTTGATTTCTTGTTGAAAATAAAATCTGGTATACCTCTTCCTGAGTGGAGTTCATTTATATCTATACTACAAAGACCAACTACACCAGCTCCTAATATCTCATCTTCTCCTACTATTTTTCCAAGGAACCAGAAACCAATATCATCTCTTGTCCTTTCTCATACCTCAATTCCTGTCATTATGGTTGGAATTATTCCTCCACCTCCTCCTGCTGCACCTACAAGATATGCTCCACTTGTCCTCCCTGATGTTCTTCATGACCTTCGAGATAAATACTCAACTAGAATTAAAACCTTTGGGAGTGAAGAGTAAATAACAGATGAGGAACATGTAGATCAATTCAATGATTTCATTGACAGAAAGGATGTAGACCATGAAGATATTAAGATGATATTATTTGCTTAGAGCTTCACTAGTGAAGTAAGAAAGTGGTTTAAAGCCCTAGCTCTAGCAAGCTTGCAGAATTGGAACTAGCTAGAAGATAGTTTTTTGAACAAATGCAGGAGTAGGGTAAATCCAGTGCAAGCCCTGACTGAATATAACAATTTGAAAAGAGCCTTAGATGAATCTATCAAAGACTTCTCTAAGAGGTTTAACAAAGTCTATAACTCCATACCTACTAATCTTAAAGCTCCCTCAGGAGCTGCTCAATTACACTATGCAGAGGCATTTGATTATGATTTTTCTATTCTTCTTAAGGAAAGAGAGTCTTATTCTCTAGTAGAAATGTAGAATGAATCAGTGAAGGTAGAAGTAAACATGATAGCTGCAAATAGGTCTAAGATGGGAAAATCAAAATTGAAATAAGAAGAGAAACCGTCATCCTCAGATGCTAAGTTTGATTCTATGTTGAAGACTATGGAGAAACTCATGGATAGACTTTCCATTGGAGCCACTCCCTTACCTCCTACACAACATGATCCAAAAATAAGAAACCCACAATTTAAGAAGCCTCAAAATCAGAAAATACAAAGAGAAAACAGAAATCATCCTGACCCACAAGTGAGGCCTCCCTTTCAGCAAAATTTGATTGATGAAGAATAAAATCAGCCTGAGCTTTAAGAGGATATTATCCACTTTCTAGATGAAGATATGTTTGGGATGTTTCTGACCAAGGAGGAGAATGAAGTCTGGTCATGATTTGAAAAAAGATGAGGGACAATCTGATTACCAAAGGGTTATCAGCATGTTATATTTAAGATGCAGAAGTAGTACAATCTTAGAAACAGAAATGTTCCCATCACCACAAACAAAACTCAGCCAAAGAAGGATGCTCCTAAAGCAACTAAGCCAAAAAATGACCCACCACTTCCACCTCCTCCCAAATAAATTGAAAAGGTCACATCTACTTTCATTTTAGAGAATGAGATCTCTAAAATTAAGATTCATGTGCCCTTTGGAGAAATTATCAAGGTCAATGAGTATAGAAGAAAAATTGTGAAGATGTTGAATTCTCAACCAGGACCTTCAGATATCCTTAATCTACAAGAAGACCATCCTACCATCTTCCTAGGACCAAGGGTGGAAGATGATCAGAATGGATAAGTACCTCCCTTGTATGTGAGCCTTAATATCCATGATATGACTTTACACAATGCCATATTGGATTCAGGGGCTTCCCATAACCTCATGCCTAAGGTGATTATGGAGAGGATGGATTTGAAGATCACTAGGCCTTACAAAGATCTATTTTATTTTGACTCTAAGAGAGTCCAATGCATAGGTCTGATTAAATATGTTGTTGTTGGCTTGTCACAAGTGTGTATTAAGACAGTGGTGATGGACATAGTGGTGGATGATTTCCCTCACAAGTTTGGCATGCTCTTATCTAGATATTGGGCAATGAAAATCAAAGGTACTATGCAGATGGACATGACATATTATACCATTCCTATTTTTGGTGAGAAGAGAATATTGTATAGGGAGAGTAGGATGGCCTACATGGTAAGAAGCAAGGATAAGCCTCAACATTTTCCCATTTATGCTGTTGAAACAGAATTAGGATTAACAATTATTTTCAATAAGCTAACTGATGAAGCAAAAATTGAAGGGAAAACAAAAAATCAACAAGCTAAAAATCAGGAAATTGTAGAAGAAAAATCAAAGGGTTGGTGCCTTCTACACTTTGATGGATCTATTGGAAGAGAGGGGGCTGGATCAGGCATATGGATCACTACTCTTGATGATGGAAGTAAGTTTTATTCCTTTAAACTTAACTTTGACTGTACCAATAATATGGTTGAATATGAATCTCTGTTTTTAGGTTTGGAAATTTTGAAAAAATTGGGTGCCAAGAAGATATCAGTGTGTGGTGATTCAGAGTTGGTAATCAAACAAGTTGAGGGACTATACCAAACTGAGGATTTAAGGATGAGGGCTTACAAAAATCTGATTATGGAAATGCTTGAAAATTTTCAAGAATATGCATTTATTGTGAAAACTAGAGACCAAAATTCAATGGATGATTCTATAGTTGTCTCTTCAAGTTTGTTTGTCATCCCTACAGATTCTACTAAGAAATATGTAATTGAATTTTGGCATAGGCCTGCCATCCCAGATAATATCATTCATTGGAAAGTGTTTCAAGATGACCTGCAGGTATGAAATTTCATAGAGTTAAAGGAGGAGTTTGAAAACATACAAGTGGATCAGCAAAACATGTTTGTTGAAACCAAGGTCAATTCTGAAGTCTTGCAGCTAAAAAAAATTGTATACCAAAGGGCCTTATTCCACTTTAGAAACTTTTTGATCAAAATGATGTTTTTAAATCTCCTAGAATGCAGGTTGATGATAAGGAGGTAGAAACTTGTAATCTTGGTATAGAAACAATGCCTAAAATGGTAAATATTTCCAAGTTTCTTTATATGGAGATGACACAGAAATATATTGAGATGATGAAGAAATGCATTGATGTTTTTGCAAGGAGCTATGCTGATATGAAAAGGTATGATCTTAGTATTAAACAACATACTATTCCTATCAAAGAGAATGAGAAACATTTCAAACAGAAATTGAGAAGGATTAACCCTTTTCTCATGCCTCTGATTGAGAAGGATATTAAGAAACTTTTTGATGCAAAGATAATTGTTCCTATAATATTTTCAAAATTGCTTCCTAATCTAGTACCAGTCAGAAAGAAGATTGGTGAGATCAGAATTTGTATCGACTTTAGAAATATGAACAAGGCTTCCTTGGAGGACAACTACCCTCTTCACAAGATGGATTAGATTTTGAAGAATATTGTTGGCTCTCAAAAGGATGTCCATGCTGGATGGATTTTCAGGTTATAATCAGATATTGGTACACCTGAAAGATCAAGAGAAGATTGATTTTACCATGCCATGGGGAACATTCATGTACGCTAAGATGCCTTTTGGTTTGATGAATGCAGGAGAAAACTTTCAAAGAGAAATGGACATTGATTTTGCTGAGGAGAAAGACAAATCAGTTGTGGTCTACTTGGATGAAATAACTATGTTTTCAATAAGGGAGGGGGATCATTTGAAAAATTTGGTGAAAATTCTACAAAAATGTAGAAGATTTGGTATCTCTCTTAACCCCTCTAATAGTATTTTTTCTCTAACCTATAGAAAATTTCTTGGGGATATCATATCAAAGGAAGGGATAAAGGTTGATCCTAATAGATTTAATGCAATTCAAAAGATAGACCTGCCAAGGAACAAGTAGGAAATTCAGTCCTTTCTTGGAAAAGTAAACTTTGTTAGAAGGTTCATCCTGAACTTTGTTGAAATCGTCAAAGATATTACCAAGATGTTAAAGAAGGGAGCTAATATTAAGTGGATTTTTGAAGCCAAGCAATCATTTGAAGAGATAAAGAAATCCCTCACTCAAGCCCCAATGCTTATTAGCCCAATTTTTTCAATAAAATTTCTAGTTTTCACATTTGCCTCTGAAAAAACCAATGCTAGAGTTTTATTGCAGAAAGGATAGCAGGGTATGGAACATCCTATTTCATTTTTTAGCACAACTCTTGCCAACTCAGAGCTAAAGTATAATGTTTTGTAAAAACATGCATATGATTTTACGAAAGCTCTTAAATACTTCAGAATTTATATTTTACACTCTCACGTCATTGCATTTGCACCTAACATTGTGGTTAAATACATTTTGACATAAGCTGGTCCTGATGGAAAAAGAGGGAAATGGATAGCTACTTTGCTGGAAAATGACATAGAAATCAAGCCTACAAAGTTGGTGAAAGGACAAGGGTTAGAAAAACTAATGGCCAATCAAACTTTGAATCCCTTGACATGAATTTCATTACAGAAATTTTAGAGCTGTTAGAAAAAGATGAAGAGTTGATACCTATTGAAGAGAAGTTCATTTTATCTGAATGGTACAGAGATATAATATTTGTCTTACATCACCACAAATATCCTCCAAAGTTGACCAAATCCAAAGCAAGGTTTGTAAAGATAAAATCATTAAGATACTGCATTGTAAATAAGAATTTGTATTGGAAAGATACCGGTGGAATCCTTTTAAATTGTTTGTTGGAAGAAGAATCTGAAAAGGTCATTGAAGAGTTTCACAAGGGAGATTGTGGAGGAAACCACTACTGGAAAGCTACAACAAACAAAATATGCAGAGCAGGTTACTGTGGGCCGACCATGTTCAAGGATGTCTTCAACAAGATCGATGATTTCCATGAATGTCAAATTTTTGATCGTAATAAAAAAATGTTTACTTTACCTTTGATGCCAATATATGTTAAGGTGCCTTTCCAACAATGGGGGTTGGATTTTATTGGTGAAATACACCCAACATATTGAGGGTAGCATCACTGGATTTTAACAGCCACATATTATTTCACTAAATGGATCGAAACAATCCCAACAAGGCAGCCCACTGATTCAGTCATCGTTCAGTTCTTAAATAACAACATTTTGTCTAGGTTTGGTTGTCCTATGAAGATTATTACTGACAATGCAAAATTTTTTAAATACAAAATATTAATTAGCTTTTGTCATCAGTATCATATAACACTTGGGCATTCAACAACCTATTACCCCCAAGTTTATGGCCTTGCAAAATCATCTAATAAAAGTATTTTGAGGATTATCAAAAAGGTGTTGCAGGAAAACAAGAGATCATGGCATCTGAAATTGAAATATGTTCCTTGTGCTGATAGGGTATGTACAAAGCGATCCATTGGTACATCCCCTTATGAATTAGTGTATGGAGCTGAAGAGATTTTTCCCACTTCCTTGCGAGTTCCTGTAATGAAGCTACTATAAGGACTTGAAGAGGAGCCCAATTCCATTCACAGAAGGATAAACCAACTCATATATCTGCAATGAAAAATATAAGAGGTTTAAAAGAACCATCAACAATCACAAAACACAGTGAAGAAAACATTTGAAAAAAAGGTTAAAGAGGAGAATTTCTAGATTCAAGATGTAGTTTTGAAGCGGGAAGCGAAAATTGAGAAAAAGGGGAAGCATGGAAAGTTTGAAAACATATGGAAGAGACCATTTGTGATATAATGGCAGAAATACTTATCTGCTTCAGGAAATGGATGGACAACCTTGTGTTGGAGGACCTTTCAATGGCAAGTTTCTAAAGCACTAATCCTCCTAAATTTTACTGAATATTCACTCCATTTTATATATTTCCTTTTTTTTTATGCTACTCTACTAATAAAGACATGTTAATCATCAAGCTTGAGCTCGAGGAGAAGGCTATAAGAGTTTTAAGAAGGCTTTATGAATTTTAAAAGTTTTATTTTCAATAAGGATTGCACTGGAATTACATGTTCTTTGTTGTACCACAGGGGCACACCATCCCTAGTGGAGCCACTGTTATCACACCCAAAAAATTTCAAAAAACATCTGCTTAGATAAGATCTGTTGAGATTTAGCAAGATGATGAGCTTAGTGAAAATATTCGCCTTCACTAAGTGGGCCCGCAGGCTATTTTTAGCACAAGTCTATTTTTAGACTATGTCTATTTTTAGACATGATGATCATATTTCAGAAGTTGCAGGATGCTACTTGTGGATGGTTGGTCAAGTTGGAAAAATAGATGAAATTATATTTTTATAATATTGGGCGAATTCTATTTATAGATCGTCAATCTAAAAATAGATGCATGTTGATTATTATTAGCTCTTAATAATAATCAAACTCTAAACAACAACTTATTCTCTTGGAGCACTTCAGTTCAATGCACAGATGTGGCACATCAGCTGATAGAAGGAATTATGCTATTCCTAAGGGTTTACTGGAGCTAATGCATGGAGGACTCAGTTAAAACGCAAGTGGCAGAGTTATGACACAGTTGGAAGAAGTAGTTATGGAGTTGTATTTAGTTTAACTCAGTTAGACTCAGTTGAGCTAGCTGTATCTAGTCTAACTGATTGATACACTAGTGATAGTGGAGTGAATTAATTAGTTAATTAATTCATAAATAATAACTCATTAATAAACTAAACAATACATCAGTTAACTACAGTGCATGGCAGTTTTAGTGGAGACCAGTGGAGAGATAGGTGAAAGGGCAAAATAGACTATCTGTTGTGACTATAGTGATGCATTGATTGCATCACACACACAGTGGAGATGCCAATGAGAATTTCACGTCAAGGATGGCGTAATTCAAATTCATTTAGAGCTATTCTTCAGCAGAGATTTCGTAGTGGAGGCAGGCTAGCAGGTGGCATAGATCGGTGCATGGATTTGCAAGATTGGTCTTGATTAGTGTATGACGATTGTATTGTACTGAGAGTTTGTGATAAGCTTTGTATGTTTTTATGAGATTTTCATATGATCTGCATGTTACATAGTATATAGTTGGGGTTTTCAGCTTTAGGCTTTCCTGGTTAAAAACTATGTTATGTGCGATTGAATATTTTTGTTTATGCTTCACATGTGTGTGCAATTAATTTCTCCGCAAAAGATTAACAAGTGGAATAGATTCAGTATCTTGCATAAAGTAAAATAGTGTGAGATCAGGTGGATCTTGGACATATGCATGCTTATTGCATACAATTTCTACATGGTATTAGAGCCAAGTTGATTGAAGATTGAAATTTTGAAGTGAATTTGTGCTGGTGGACAATTCAAATTTTCTACAGAAGATTCTTGGTGCAGAAATCGAGTATACATTGAAATGTCTTTCAACGGATTGAGATTGGAGTATGCCCTTGATGGGAGATTGAATTAGATAGCCTGGAAGGATAGGATGGAGGTAGTGCTGGAGGATAATGGGCTAAAGGATTTCATCAATAGTGATGTTCCTAAGTCGGGATCTAGCGATGCTGCATTACTCGATGCATGGCAAAAGAAGACTGCAAAGACGAGGAGGATTCTGTTGGAAGGTGTGAAGGACCATATTGTGTCCAGCCTTCATGGAAAAGCCACTCCATTCTTAATGTGGAAGGCTTTGATAGATATTTTCCAAAGTAGAAGTGACCAAAGGAAGTTGGCGCTTAAAGATAAGCTCAGAAAAATAAAAATGGAGAAAGGTGACAGTATTCCAAAATACCTCACGAAGTTTGTCCAATACAAGGATGAACTGGGAAGTGTGTGGGTTACTGTTGATGAAGAAAACTTGGTGAGCTTGGTTCTCCTTAGGCTTCCGAAGAGTTGGCATAGCTACGAAGACTCTCTCAATGGACGGGAGAAACTGCTGGGATGGGAGTGAATTTGGTCGGATCTTGTGTAGGAGGAGATAAGGCGGGGTACCAGGGAGAGATCTTCATTGAAGAATGAAGATGAAGATAATTGTGCTTTGGCTACCAAAGCAAGGAAAGGGAAAGGGAAGAAAAATCCTTCAAAATCTGGTGCTAAAGGCAAGAAGCAGGATTTGTCCAAAGTGAAGTGTTTTCACTGTCACAAGCATGGACATTTCGCCACTAACTGTCCACAGAAGAAGAAGAATAAGCAGGCTACTGGATCTGCAGCTAGAGAGGCCTTAGCATCGCAATTTGAGCTGGATTTTTCCTTGATCACATGCTTGGTTTCAAGCTGCATGGGATCGGTGTGGTATCTTGATAGTGGTGCATCTTTCCAAATGACGGGAGACAAAGAGTTGTTTAGTGACTTGGAGGAGAAGGACCTCCAGATGCATATAGAGATGGGCGACAATGGTTGGTATAGTGTGACTGGCATTGGGACCATTACCTTTGAGAGGGAGTCCGAAAATCCATTCTTGTTGAAGAATGTCATGCATGTTCCACGTCTGAAGAAGAACTTGATCTCAGTCACAATGCTGGAAGATAGATGTTATGATGTTGTTTTCAGTGAGGGAAAAGTCTTCCTTCGACATAAAACAACAAGTCAAATCAAGAATATAGGGGTTCGAATTAAGAATCTCTACGAGCTAGAGGTAGATGGCTGCGCTGCAATGGTGGGCAAAGAAGAAGAACTGGTGAGCCAGGATGAGGGCGAATTATGGCACAGGATATTGGGCCATCTTCACCATGGTGCTTTGAAGATTTTGCAGAAAATTTCTACTGGACTTCCCAAGGGTACTCTTGCACAGTCAGATCATTGCAAGGGATGTACCATGGGTAAGTTTGTGAAGACCACCTTTCATGAGAAGGAGAACCGTGCTTCGGTGATCCTGGAGAGAATTCACACAAACATGTGTGGACCATTCTCGGTTGCTTCAACAGCAAAACACAGGTATTATGTGATATTTTTTTATGAATATTCTCGTAGATGCTGGATCTTCTTCATGCAGAAGAAGAGTGAAACGTTCTCAAAGTTCTGTGAGTTCAAGGAATTGGTGGAGAAGGAGTCGGGGAAGCAGGTGAAAGCTCTACGGAGCGATAATGGTGGTGAATACATGTCGGTTGAATTCAAATACTTCTGTAGCAAAGAAGGAATTCGAAGAGAACCCATAGCGCCTCATAACCCACAGTAGAATGGGGTTGTGGAGAGAAAGAACAGAACAATCGTGGGTGTTGCATGAGTGTTGCTGCGTGACTAGGGCCTACCGATGCAATTGTGGACAAAAGCATGCAACAATGTGGTTTATGTTCAAAACCGTTGTCCTCATAGAGTACTTGGCATGAGTACACCCAAGGAAGCTTTTACTAGTAAGAAGCCTGATATTTCTCATTTAAAGATTTTTGGCTCACCTGTTTACATTCATGTGACGAAGGATGCCAGGAATAAGCTGGAGCCAACTGCAGAAGTTGGGATATTTGTGGGGTACACAGAAACACCCCATAACTATCGTGTGTATTTACCAAATAGTCAGATTACTGTTATGCGACGGGATATAAAATTCAATGAGGTGACAGCCATGAAGTTGTTGCTTGAGAGGGAGCTACACTTTCATGCGGAAGAGGAACTTCTTGTTCCCAAATATGAGCCTCTAGATGTGGATTAGCCACATGAGGAGATTCATGGAGTGGAGGAGTCCACTCATGCAGAACTAAACATCAGACATGGTAGAAAGCATACCACAAAGGCTGAGAGACTGAAGCTTGATGTAGCATAGAATGTAGGAGTCCCTACATCATAGCACAGACAGAGACAATCACCTGACCGATATACTAGATACATGGCTCTTATGAGCAAGTGTATTGTGACAGAGCCATCTTCTTTTGAAGAAGCAGCATAGGAGCCCACATGGGTAGATGCTGCAGTGAGTATGACTCCATTGTCAGAAACAGTGCTTGGGAGATTGTTCCAAGGCTGGTGGGGAAATCAGTTGTAGGATCAAGATGGATCTACAAGGTAAAGCAAGCTACTGATGGGAGCATCGAGAAGTATAAGGCAAGATTTTTTGCCCGGGGCTTCTCACAGATTGAAGGGATTGACTATGAAGAAACCTTTGCACCTGTCGCATGGTATTCTTCCATACAGACCATCCTTGCTTGCTCAGCATAGATGGGTTGGCACATTGATCAGATGGATGTGAAGACTGCGTTCCTAAATGGGATCATTGATTAAGAGGTGTACATTGAGTAGCCTCAAGGATTTGAGATCTTCAGAAGAGAGTTGCATGTGTGTGTAGGCTCGAAAAAGCGTTGTATGCGTTGAAAAAAGCACCCCGTGCTTGGTACACTCGGATCGACAGTTATTTCACTGGACTTTTCTTCACCAAGAGTGAGGCGGATGCAAACCTATACCAGATTGTGGTTGAGGGTAAGATTTTAATCATTGTACTTTATGTTGATGATTTAATACTAACAGGTGATGAGCAGTTGATACACTCATGCAAGGCAGATCTTGAAAAGGAGTTTGAGATGAAGGATTTGGGCCTCCTTCATTATTTCCTTGGATTGGAAATATGGCAGTGGGAAGGTGAATTGTTTCTATCTCAAGGCAAGTATGCTTGGAGATACTGGAGAAGTTTCACATGCAAGGCTGCAAGCCTATCAACACTCCTCTTCCAGGAAATTGGAAGAAAGAGGATGCTACATCGACAGAGGTAGTGGATGCCACTGTTTATCAACAGTTGGGGGGTTCTCCCATGTATTTACTCAATACAATACTAGACATATGCTATGTGGTGAACCAACTTTCACAAGCGATGGTTAAGCCTACCAATATCTTTTGGAATGTAGGCAAGCATGTCCTGAGATATCTTAGGGGCACATCTAAGTATTGTTTATGGTACAGATAGATGGATGAGGTGAAGTTGCATGGCTTCACGGATGCAGATTGGGCAGGAAGCCCAACAGACAAAAAGAGCACATCAGGAGGGATTTTCATTATCGGATCTACGACAGTTTCTTGGTACAGTAGGAAACAAATATCCGTGGCACTTAGTTCAGCTGAAGCAGAATACATGGTAGCAAGTTTAGCTGCATGTGAGGCTATCTAGATGAGGAAGATTCTGGTTGGTTTTTTTGGTTCATAATTAGATCCCACAGTGATACATTTTGATAATCAGAGTTTCATTAAACTCTTAGTTAATCCTGTGTTTCATGATATATCTAAACATATTGATATCTGATATCATCATATCAGAGATTGTGTGCAGCGGAAAATCATGTTGCTTCAGTACATTCCTATGAAGGATCAAAATGCAGATATTCTGACGAAGGCGCTCACCAGGAGCAAATTCGAATACCATAGAGACAGGATCGAGGTGAAGGATAATCCCTATCTTGTTGAGAGGGAGTGTTGAGATTCAACAAGATGATGAGCTTAGTGAAAAGATTCGCCTTCACTAAGTGGGCCCGCAGGCTATTTTTGACGCAAGTCTATTTTTAGACATGATGATCATATTTCAGAAGTTGCAGGATGCTATTTTGTTGATATTTTCTGTTTTGAATAAAATAGGCAAAAATCTCAGTAGGTGACAACAATAGAAATTTTGTTGCTAGATTAACTCCAGGTTGTTGGGAGGGAGTTAATGCATCCTAAATTTGAGTTGAGAGAATTTATGAGGTAGTTAGATTCTCCTTGCTATAAAACAGGTATCCATACGGATTGTTTTGAGTGTGAGAGTTTGTGAGGAATTAATTATGTAATCTCCTGTTTGATTAATAAAGAATTGTCGATGCCTATGTTTGGTGGACGTAGCCCAGATTGGTTGGGTGAACCACGTTAAATTTTTGTGTTTCCTGTGCATGATTATTGTGCTGAGTATTTTTTTAATTTCCTGTGCATCTGATCTCCAACAAGTGGTATCAGAGCAGTTGGAGGTGGAGTGCGTACTGGAGGTGGAGGTTTGTTTTGCATTGGCGCTGCGTGGAGGTGTGTTGAATGGTACTGCCTGGAAGGTGTTGTCCAACCTGCGTGGTTCTGTGTGTTGCTATGCATATTGATTGAAAGTGCTGTGCGTAACAAAGCCCATGCGTGAAAGTGTTGTGCGTTTCTTCTCTGCATGGAGGTATTCAGAACTGAAGTTTTTTGCATGGAAATTTGTTTTTTAACTGTTCACACGTATTGCTGCCTGGATTGCTGCGTGGAGGTGTTTCTCTGTTCATCGATTTTTTGCGCGGCCTGGCAAGTGTATTGTTGGAGTGCTGCATAGTATGGCTGCGGAAGGTGCGTTTCAGTGATTGCTGCGTAGCATTGGTTACATATGCGTTGAAACGGTAGAACAGCGTGCAGGTGGCATATCTGGCACGGATAGGTGGCACAGAACCAGCACCGCTGGAGTATAGTAAGAACAACATCGTGGGGGTCGATGGGTCCAACACAGTACTGTTACAATAAAAGCGATGCCACTGGGGGTTAGGTGCCATGGCGCTGTGACTGCCTGAGTGGTTTTATTATATGCAACATCCGATGCTAGATGGCGAAAACTCAAAGTGCCCGGTTTGAAATTGAGAAGTTTAATGGCAAAAACAATTTCGAGATCTGGAAGGTAAAGATGCATGATCTCCTGGTACAACAAGGTGTGGTGAAAGCACTGGCGGGAAAATCCAAACTGTCTTTACCCGTGACAGATGATGAATGGAATGATTTGGATGAAAGAGCCTTGAGTGCTATTCGACTGTGTCTGGCGGATGATGTGTTGTTTAATATCGTGTCAGAAAAAACAGTTGCAGGCCTGTGGTCGAAGCTTGAAAAGCTCTACAAGACGAAATCCTTGACAAATCGAATTCTCCTGAAGCGGCAGCTATACAGCTTGCGAATGAAGGAAGGTACATCGATTATTGATCATTTGAATGTTTTTAATACTCTACTGGTGCAATTAGAAAGTATAGAAGTAAAATTTGAATCAGAGGATAAAGCTATTACTTTATTGTGCTCGTTGCCCGAGTCATGGGATCATTTTGTTACTTCTATAAGTCTTAGTTCATCAGAAACCATTGAATTTGATGATGTCGTCGGAGCTTTGTTGTCCGAGGAGACAAGGAAGAGGTCGAATGCTGACACCTCTACATCGGAGGCAATGATGGCTAGAGGTCGTTCTAGAGAAAGACGCTCTGGTAAGCACAGCGATTCGCATTCAAAGTCGAAAGGGAAGAAGAGCAAAGTAAAGTGCTGGTTTTGTGGCAAATCGGGGCATTTGAAGAAGGACTGTTGGAAGAGACAGAAAACAGAGAAGAAAGGAGACTCTTCGACAGAGAAGAAAGAAGCAAACGCGACAGATACAGGTTCGGCATCTGGTTCAGGTATAAGCGATGAAGTGTTATCAGTTAATTTGTCAAATCATGATCAACATTGGTTGTTAGATTCCGGTGCATCAAACCACATGTGTATTCATAGAGAATGGTTTAAAACGTATAGATCAATTAATGATGGATTCGTGTACATGGGGAATGATGTCACATCTAATATTGTGGGAATAGGGAGTATACAGCTGCAAATGTTTGATGGGACAACTAAGATGTTAACTGATGTAAGACATGTACCAGATTTAAGGAAAAATCTTATTTCACTAGGAGCACTTGATACAAATGGATATAAAACTGTAATTCAAGGTGGAGTAATGAAAATTTACAAAGGTATTTTACTAGTATTGAAAGCTAAGAAAGTAGGAAATCTATTTCAGTTAGAAGGAAGAACAGGGTCAGATCATGTGTCCACGGTGTCTGAACATGACAGTAGTTCCATTCACCTATGGCATCAAAGATTGGGCCATATGAGCGAAAGAGGGTTAAAATTTTTGGCTAATCGCAAGTTACTTCCTAATCTAAGGTCTGGAAAGTTAGATTTCTGTAAACATTGTCTGTTTGGAAAACAAAGTAAACAAAATTTTAAAACAGGAAAACATACTAGTAAAGGCATACTTGATTATATCCATTCAGATGTTTGGGGACCAGCCCCTACAACCTCATATGGTGGTTCGTCTTATTTTGTATCATTTATTGATGAATTTTCTAGGAAGGTCTGGGTCTACATGTTGAAAAGAAAGTCTGATGTTTTTACAGTTTTCAAGCAGTTTAGAGCATTGGTAGAAAACATCACTGGTAGAACTATAAAATGTTTAAGAACTGACAATGGTGGTGAGTTTACTTCCAAGGATTTTGAAAACTATTGCAAGGATGCAGGGATCGAGAGACATAAGACTACTGTTTATACTCCTCAGCAAAATGGAGTTTCTTAACGCATGAATAGGACTCTCTTGGAAAGAGCAAGGAGTATGCTGAGTAACGAAGGAGTTTTGGACAGAAGCGGTGGCTACAACTTGTTATGTGATAAATCGGTCGCCATCGACAGCGATAGGTTGCAAGATTCCTCAAGAGGTATGGAAAGGTCACCCTTGTGATTATTCTAAACTCAGAGTGTTTGGTTGTGATGCATATGCTCTAGTGCCTAAACATCAGCGAACTAAATTAGATCCAAAGTCTAAAAGGTATATCTTTTTTGGGTATGGTGTTGGAACAAAGGGATATAGATTGTGGGATCCTACTACCCGCAAAATCATCATCAACAGAGATGTAAAGTTTGATGAATCCTCTCTTGTACAGTTAGATGTAGATAATAAATTGAAACAGGATGATGTATCTGATTTTTAGCACATTCATTTTGACAGCACTTCTAATAATAGTTCAGATTCAAGTCATGAACAGATTTCAGAATTAGATTATGAACAGGGTTCAGATGTACGTCATGAACAGGTCGCAGATGGTGGTCATGAAGAAGTTCCTACAGATGGTAGTCAGCCAATTGTGGAAGCACCAGAAACATCTTTAAGGAGGTCTACAAGAATCAAACGACCTCCTAGATGGTATGATGATTATGTTACTTCAATTTCATTTACCGCTAATGACGATGAACCTCTGTGCTATCAGGAAGCTATAGAAGGTTCGAAAAGTGACAAGTGGAAAGCAACTATGAAGGAAGAAATGATGGCCTTAGGTAAGAATGGCACATGGGATCTGGTTGAACTTCCAAAATACAGGAAAACTGTGGGATGTAAATGGGTCTTCAAGATGAAACGGGGCGTGAATGATACGGAGGACAGATACAAAGCGAGGCTGGTTGCAAAAGGGTTTTCTCAGAAAGCAGGCATTGACTTTCATGAGATTTTTTCACCAGTTGTTAAAATAGTTTCAATTAGAATTGTGTTAGCGTTAGTTGCTTTGCTTGATTTAGAATTACAACAACTAGATGTTAAGACTTCATTTTTACATGGAGATTTAGATGAGGAAATTTATATGGAACAACCGGAAGGGTTTGTTCAGCATCGCAATAAGAAATTTGTCTGCAGGCTCAAGAAGTCATTGTATGGTCTGAAGCAGTCACCTCGACAGTGGTACAAGAAATTTGATTCTTTCATGTTGAGTCAAAAATATATAAGAAGTGAATATGATCATTGTGTTTACTTTAAGCAGTTAAGTAATGGCATGTTCATTATCTTAGTGTTGTATGTTGATGATATGCTTTTAGCAAGAAAAAGCATTGAAGAAATCAACAGGTTGAAGACTCAGATGGCAAGGACGTTTGATATGAAAGATCTAGGAGCAGCAAGACAGATTTTGGGCATGGAGATTTTCGGAGACAGGAGCAATGGTAAGCTGTGGCTATCACAACAGAAGTATATTGAGAAAATACTCTTGAGATTTGGTATGAACAATGTGAAGCTTGTGTCAGTCCCTTTAGCTTCCCATTTTAAGCTTTCTTCCAGTTTATGTCCTAATACAGATGAAGAAAAGGATTATATGTCTCGAATTCCATATGAAAATGTAGTAGGATGTTTGATGTATGCGATGGTTTGTACTCGACCAGATATTTCACATGCAGTTGGGGTTGTCAGCAGGTACATGGCAAATCCGGGTAAAGAACACTGGTCAGTAGTGAAATGGGTGCTTCGGTATTTGAGAGGCACAAGTAGTTATTGTATCACTTACAATAAGAGTAGTGAATTTGTTTGCAGGTATGTTGATTCTGATTTTGCAGGTGATTTGGATAAGAGAAGGTCAACTTCGGGGTACGTCTTTACTCTTGCAGGTGGAGCTATTAGCTGGATGTCAAAGCTACAAAACATTGTTGCTTTATCCACTACTGAAGCAGAATACATTGCTGCTTCGCATGCTTGCAAAGAGGCGGTTTGGCTGAAAGGTTTGCTTGGTGAGTTTGGTAGGTTACAGGACAACATCAAGTTACTTTGTGATAGTCAAAGTGCAATACATTTGGCTAAGAATCCGGCCTATCATAGTAAATCAAAGCATATACCGATCAAGTACCATTTTGTAAGATAGGTTATCACTGAAAGGGGAGTCTCTCTTGAAAAGGTGCATACAAAGGAGAATTGTGCAGACATGTTCATGAAACCAGTTTTGTTAGAGAAGCTACACTGGTGTTTGAGTTCTCTTGGCTTGCAGAAAAGATAAAATAATAAAGAACAGGGCATCAGGCTAATTGTTGTCAAGGTGGAGATTGTTGAGATTTTCTGTTTTGAATAAAATAGGCAAAAATCTCAGTAGGTGACAACAATAGAAATTTTGTTGCTAGATTAACTCCAGGTTGTTGGGAGGGAGTTAATGCATCCTAAATTTGAGTTGAGAGGATTTATGAGGTAGTTAGATTCTCCTTGCTATAAAACAGGTATCCATACGGATTGTTTTGAGTGTGAGAGTTTGTGAGGATTTAATTATGTAATCTCCTGTTTGATTAATAAAGAATTGCCGATGCCTATGTTTGGTGGACGTAGCCTAGATTGGTTGGGTGAACCACGTTAAATTTTTGTGTTTCCTGTGCATGATTATTGTGCTGAGTATTTTTTTAATTTCCTGTGCATCTGATCTCCAACATATTTGTGGATGGTTGGTCAAGTTGGAAAAATAGATGAAATTATATTTTTAGAATGTTGGGCGAATTCTATTTATAGATCGTTAATCTAAAAATAGATGCATGTCAATTATTATTAGCTCTTAATAATAATCAGACTCTAAACAACAACTTATTCTCTTGGAGCACTTCAGTTCAGTGCACATATGTGGCACATCGGTATGAAGGGGTATGCTATTCCTAAGGGTTTACTGTAGCTAATGCATGGAGGACTCAGTTAGAACTCAAGTGGCAGAGTTATGACACAGTTGGAAGAAGTAGTTATGGAGTTGTATTTAGTTTAACTCAGTTAGACTTAGTTGAGCTAGTTGTATCTAGTCTAACTTATTGATACACTAGTGAGAGTGGAGTGAATTAATTAGTTAATTAATTCATAAATAATAACTCATTAATCAACTGAACAATACATCAGTTAACTACAGTGCATGGCAGTTTCAGTGGACACCAGTGGAGAGATAGGTGAAAAGGCAAGATAGACTATCTGTTGTGACTATAGTGATGCATTGATTGCATCACACACACAGTGGAGATGCCAATGAGGATTGCGCAGTCAACGATGGAGTAATTATAATTCATTCAGAGCTATTCTTCAGCAGAGATTACATAGTGGAGGCAGGCTAGCAGGTGGCATAGATCGGTGCATGGATTTGCAAGATTGGTCCTGATTAGTGTATGATGATTGTACTGTACTGAGAGCTTGTGATATGCTTTGTATGTTTGTATGAGATTGGCATATGATCTCCATGTTACATAATATATAGTTGTGGTTTTTAGCTTCAGGCTTTCCCAGTTAAAAATTGTGTTATGTGCGATTGAATATTTTTGTTTATGCTTCACATGTGTGTGCAATTAATTTTTCTGCAAAATATTAACAAGTGGAATAGATTCAATATCTTGCATAAAGTTAAATAGTGTGAGATTACGTGGATCTTGGACATATGCATGCTTAGTGCATATAATTTCTACAAGATCTTCCTAGTTTTGATGTTATGTCAATTTGGATCATGAAAATTGGTAAAAGGGGGTGTAAATCATGCTTATCCTAAATCCTAAAATCATTATAGACCATGTCTTGTGAGTTATTTATCATCATATATCAACTCAAGGCTCATTTTTAACCTTACTCTTAACTTGTATGTTTTTACCTGTGTTCATAACGCACATAGATATGAAATGAACATTTGCGCTATCGAAACACCTAAAATTTCTTTATCAAATATATCAAATTTGAAATTGATGGCGCTGCGAAATCATGAATTTTTGAGGAAGACAAAGGTATGAATGACATATCATTTTTTCATTGGTCAGGGTTAAAGTGTGGCATTTTCTAGTTCGTTATGGGAGTCATCATTATGTTAAAATAAATTATTGTTGTGTTTTCATTCCCACTTTCCACATTTTTCATGTTTCTCACCATGGGTTTTTTAAACTGGTTTTAATAACTTTCCACTCACCTCTGCCATATCATTAGCTCATTCATCCTTTTCCCACATTAGTTTCATCTTCGTTCCCAAAACAGTTCTCTGTCCATTTTCAAAGCAGCTCTCTATCCACCTTCAAAGCAGCTCTCTATCCACTTTTAAAATTTGCAGGTGTCACAGTAGTGAAGAAAGCTGAGCATTATAAAGAAAATGGCAGCCAAGAGGAAGGCACACAAAGGAGGTTCTTGTGTGAGGTTAGAACCAATGGACTTGAAGTTATTAAATGAAGAGCCCAATTTCACTGAAGCCTTCAAAAACGCAGGTTGTATGAGATTCTGCCAGAAATTGTAGGGTTTCCATGTTTATATATCAAAGGAGTTTGCAACAAATTTCACTAGTACAACATCTAAGCTGGGAATGTTGAATTTTGTTGTCTCCCCTAGGATAATAGCCCTAGCTACAAATATTCCAAGACAAGGTGAAGAGTGTTTTAAGTCCACTAAATTCAAGCTGCAAAATTGTGATGAATTCATGAAGGATAAATATGTTGGGACTGAGATAGGTATTAGGATTCCAAGAACACATCTTAAAGAAGAATAATTTAAACTGCTAATGATCATTCAGAAATATTTCACTTGTGAAGGGAGGTTCTACATGGTGTATTAATATCACTTCAAGCTTCTGTTGCATTTCACTAGTAAGCAAGCCATTGATCTTCCTTTTTACCTGTTTAAAAGTTTGTGTAAGATGGAAGATAAGGTGCAGGTTAGGCCACAAAATAGTGATGCATCTGTGTTTCAACAAGGGATTATTAAGATGTTAGTGTTGGAGGAGTTAGGAAAGATAAACAAAGATTGGTATTATTTCCTCTTTCTTAATGGATATGAAGTTGATGTAGTGACTCCTAAGAAAACTCCTAAACCTAAGGACACTCACTCAATTCAAAATGAGCAGCCTGTAAATGAAACATAGGTAGAAAATAAAGAAACAGAGCCAAGGAATGTTGAAGGAGAGAAAATGGACATTGATACACAATCTGCACAAGAAACACCAGTCCCACTGTCAACACCTGCTATTAGGGGAATTTCGAGGTCTAAAATGGGCCTCCTAATAAAAATGTACAACAAAAATATACTTTATAGGAACCAGTAGGATTCAAGATGATGATGTCAACCATGGGGGATGATTCACCATTTTTGGAGTAAAAAAGTAAAAATATTAAAAAATAATAAAATAATAAAACTACATTTTCAACTCATATTTTCAACTTATATCTCTAATTTTTTACGCAAATTTTTAGTAGGAGTACTCTTTGGATACAAAATTTAATTCCTCATCCAAGGAGTGCCCATGTTGCATACTTTCAATGGATACTTCTACACGAAAAGTGAGAAATACATGAAAAATTGTGTTTACAATAATGTTTTTCATGTATTTTTCATTTTTAATGTAGCAGTGCCCATCGAAAGCATGCAACATGGGTACTCCTTGGATGGGAAATAAAAATTTCATCCACCGAGTGTTTTCGCTCGAAATTTGAGTAAACCCATAGGGAGATAAGTTCAAAAGACGAGTTGAAAAAATAAATTTTCCTTTTTTCCCTCTCAAATTTGATGATGTAATCAAATCTTATTTTATTATTTTCACTATTATTTTATAATTTCTTTACGAGGACCATTTTAGACCCCAAAAATCCCCTATTGAAGCAAAATCCAAAATTATGTTGCAAGAATATACAAGAAAGGATGACAAGAAGCAAAACTAAGGGCCAAGCAAGTGAGAAAGGTAATTTGGAAGCCATCCTTCAAGTTATAGACATAGAAGAATCCCCCGTAGTCTAGGTTGTCGATGTTGGAGGGAGAAGAAAGAAAAAAAAGTTTATCACTGCTAAAAAACATAACTTCGCTAGAGAAGATGCAGAGTTTGTCTTTTAGCCAAGAAAACTAGTCAGTAGATCATAGCTGGCCAAAGATGCTATGTCTCAAGCTATTGATAAAGGAAAGCAACCTCTGATACAAGAATTCATTGATCTCTCTCCAGTCAAAGAAGTTATCACTGTAAAAAGAAAAGGGAAGGAGAAGATGGTTGAAAAATTAGAAATGGAGCTCCTCATAGAACAAATAAGAGAAGCAAGGGAAGAAATAATTGAGTTAAAGTTGGAAGCAGAGAAACATAGGTCTGAAAATATTGAGTTTGATTAGATGATGAAGAAATGGGATAGTGAACTTTTAGTTTTTACAAGATCTATGAGTGATGGTAAAAAACTATTGAAAAGAACCTAGCCTCTAATAATTCTGGCCAAACATACCAAAAATATTAATCTGCACTTGCAAGCTGAAAGAAGATCATTACAAAATCAAGTAAAGTACCTTTAAGAACAAATGGAAATGATGCAGGATGAATCGAAAAATAGGGGCCTGAAATAACAGTCATAAATGAGCCTAAAGACACTCAAGATTCAAATAACAAAGAGGATTAGAATTACCACGTTTTGAGGGTGGGTAATTTTTTTTCAATTTTAAAGAGGCTATCCAACAGTTTTTACTCATCAAGAAGTGAAATTTTTGAAGAAAAGGATTTTTTTTGCATTTCTGACAAAAAGGACTTTGAAAAAACTTTGTATTAGCTCTTTTAACCTATAAAATAGATCCATGACAAAAAGGAGAGCTAATAAGTGGTGGAAGTTGATAAATTAAATTTTCTACCAAAAGTTGCTATGAAACTACCTTGTTTTCCCCTATTTTGGCAATGAATTAAATTTTGAAGGAATTTTGGTTTGAATTAGTGCATTCAAGGTTAGCTAATCACATGTGGAGGTAAAATATGGTTAGAAGTGTAGAAATTTGAATAACTTATATGTTATACACCGAGATTCTCCTCATCACACACTATTTTAACTTCATGCACAATACAAAATCTCTTCTACCATTGATCATTAATTGCGAAAATAAAAACAATCGCATGCGCACATTAAAACCATAAACATTCACACATATGAACACAATATTTTATGGGAAAGCTTAAAGCTGAAAACCCCCAACTATCTGTATATTATATATCATAGATATCATGTAACAATCATTATACAAAGCTCCTCACAAGCTCTCAGTATAATCTCCAATTGCTACACATTAATCAAGCCCGATCTAGCAAATCACATGCTCCAATCTCTGCCATCTGATAGCCTGCCTCTACTGCGCAATCACTGCTAAAGAATGGCTTTGAATGAACTCGAATTGGTCTAGCCTTTCTCACGCAATCCTCATTGGCATCTCCAATCACTAGTTGTTGCAAATCATGCAACAGTATAGTCACAACTGATAGTCACACTGCTCTTTCACCTACCTCTTCACTAATCCTCACTGAAACTGTCCATGCACTGTAGTTAAATGATGTATTCTTTAGTTGATTAATGAGTTATTAATTAGTGAATTAATTAATAATTAATTCACACCACTCTCACTAGTGTATCAATCAGTTAGACTAGATACAACTAGCTCAGCTATGTTTAACTCCATTAAACTGAACACAACTCCATCAACTACCTCAATAACTCCACCAAACTCTGTCACATGAGTTCTAACTAAAGTATCCATGCAATAGCTCCACTTAACCCTCAGGAATAGTGTAATTCCTTTTGTCAGCTCATGTGCCACATCTGTGGACTTATCTCAAGTGATCCAAGAGAATAACATAATGTTTATAGTCCAAATATTATTAAGAGCTAATAATATTCAACATATCTATTTTTAAACTGACAATCTAAAAATAGATTCTGCCCAATATGTCTAAAAATAGAAGTCCATATATTTTTCCCGAATTGACCAACCATCCACAAATAGCATCCTGCAACTCATAGAATATGATCAACATGTCTAAAAATAGATATAGTCTAAAAATAAACTTGTGCCAAAAATAGCCTACGGGCCCACTTAGTGAAGGCGACTTCTTTCCACTAAGCTCATCATCTTGTTGCAATCTCAACAAGAAGGATATTTTCATGCAATTTTGGTCCATGAATCATTCCACCTCATCTTCCAATTATCAATTCATCATGGAGGTATTTCATCATGTGCAATGGCAGAAGCTCCTTAAAATTAGGAAGAACAGTTTCATGAAGACAATGAAGATATTTATGTTTTGGTTATGGTAAGTGTTGTTAAAGCACATGATTCCTTTCGATGTATTTGGTTTGTGCTTTAGATAAAGATGTAATAAATAGGTAGTTGAGTTCTATTAGGAATCTAACTCCTAAGTGAGTAGGTGTCAGTTTCTAATTCCAAGTATCTAGTTTATGGTTAGACTAGGTGGCAAAAAAAGAACTTAATGATCTAGCCTTGTTGGAAGATTCGATGTAAAGATTTGATGCCTATTAATAGTCAGTATGTGGATGAATAAAGGGTTGGAGAATATTGTATCACACTGCTACTTTGTAAAAGCTTTCATATTCAGTAATAAACAATGGATATTTTTCCTTCTTCACCTGAGATTCAAATAAGGTTTTAATGGGTTCTATTTCTTATATTTTTCATGTTTAGTATTTGCAGTATGTTTATGTCTAATTAATCAAAATTCATGGAAACCATGCTCTAACTTCCTTTAGGTATCAAACTATTTTTTCTTCCTGTGTTGTGTATGTGTGCCATATTTTCATTGAAACTTCCATTTGCCTCAGTTTCCACAACAAGGATTATTTTCAGTGAGTTTCCTGATGTTGACTCCATTAGCCCAATGGTATCAAGTCCTTTATATTTTCAACCTACAATTAGTCACATTGTCACTATCATAGAGTTAGCCATCTAATAGATTTTTCGTTGAAAAATCATAATTACCTTGAGAGAGCCCTCTCACACTGAAGAGGCGAATCTTCAATTAAAGTTGGTTGAAAAAATTACTCTAAGTTGTCTGGTGGAGCAGCCCATCAGTACCAATTTAGAGATAAAATAAATAATCAATTCTAGGAAGTGGGTGACAGTTCTTTACCATAATTTTTTCAATGGACAGAAGCTCACACACATGTGCCATGTTCCATCCTTCTTTGGCACCAAAAAAATAGAAGACCCGCATGGCGAAGTACTAGGTCTAATGATCCCCTTGTCAAAAAAATATTGAATTTGCTTTTTAATTTTTTCACTTTCCATCGCTGACATCCTCTACATGCCGATGTTAGGAAAAGGAAAATCTTGTTGCGGTTGTATTTCATGTTGGATTCCCCTCTTGGGAGGCAGTCCTTTTGCCTCCTAAAACATCTGATCATATTGGTTAAGAACCTCAACCAAATTAGATTTAATCTTGAATCACAACCTTGAAAAGCTTCATTTTCAACAACATTCTTTTTCTTAACCATGAGAAGCATAAAGTTCTTTCTATATTTAATGAGTCTCTTCATTTTTCTGGCATTTAAAAGCGAAAGGTTTAGTTTTTGTTGATGTGCTCTAACAATGTAATCTATACCATATTTGAGCAAGTGATACTTGTTTTCATGGCGATGGAAAATAGCTTTTATATCATACAAATATAGGCTTCCCAACTCAATTCTAGAAATATCAAGTGGTACTACATCAAATTCAACTTCATCAAGAAAGTTTGTTGTAATTGCAAATTTATAGATGCATTTCCTCATATCTTGTAAGTTTGCATTCTTTCAAATACAACCTAAAGGATAAGGTCTTGGATGAGGAATGGTCTATAATTTTAGTTTCTTGCCTAAGTCTCTAGAAATCAAATTTTCTTGTGAACCATTATCAAAAAGTGTATCAATTTTTGTCTGCTTTGAAATAACCTGAATATGGAAAATTTAAATTCTAGTTTTCTCATCTTCAGTATCATTAGGAAAACTTGAAAAGCTAGTGCTTGCTATAACCTTACCTTTCATTCCCATTGTTGTGATATTTGTTTCATCTCCTGAATTAGAGCCTAAGTCATGTTGTGTAGTTGCAGTTGTATTTTTCTTCCCTTTGATGTTAAACTTCTTTGGTTTCATCTCAAGATGAAGCTACCAACAATGATCTTCATCATGACCCTCTTTGGAACAAATTTTGCATGTTATTTTTTCTCCTTCCTTTTTAGAGATGCATTCTTCTTTCCCTTCCCTTTGAAATTTTTTCTACCCTTGTCTCCACTTGTGAATCGTTCTTGCTACCTCCTTATGGAATGTTTTCCCCTCATTCTTCAAGTTGAGTTTCCTGGACAAAAATTTCATCTAAAATTGTAGGATTAAACATAAATATAATATGCCATAAATAATTGTGTAAACCCCCAGTATATTTCAACAAAGTGTATTTTGAATTCAAATGTACATCTAATATCAAGCATATTCTTCTGAATTCCTTAGTGTATCTTTGCACACTTTGACACTTTAGTTGTCTAAAATTCTGCCAATCCATAATAGCCTTTTTCATATAAGCTAGTGGATAGAATTTTCTTCTGAGTGCAACAATAAAATCTATCCAAGAGGTGGAGACCTTACCATAATTTTTCATATCCTCTTGTGTTTTGGCTTCCCACCAAATAAAATAAGCACTCTCCCACCTAAATGAAGCCAACTAAATCTTTGTTTCATCATATTTTATGTTTTGGATCCTACAATAAACTTCAAGTTGACAAAGCCAATTTTCAATTCTTTCAGCATTCACTTCACCATTATACATAGAAAGCTTTAATTTTAAATCATTTTTTAATAATGGAGTTTTACCATGCACCCTTGGGGTATGTAGAGGTGTTTGACTAAAATTCATTATGGAAGAGGAGGAAGATGAGGTTGAGGATGGAGGTGAATATGATGGTGGAGAATAGGGTGGTTTTTCACCATTTCCCTTTGAAACCTTGTCATCATCTCCTCCTTTTCCTCTAGACTTGGAACTTTCACCCTGCAATATTGAAGTCCTCTCTTCATAGAGAACCTTGACCATTTCAATCACATCAAAGAAATCATTTCTACAATTATTTTCATCATCTGACATGTTATCAGTTCCTCCTTCATGAGACATGTTTGTTGAAGCTTCAACTTGAATTTGATGAAGAATTGGTGGTGGAGCTTGAGGAAAACTTGCTCTCCTTTCACTTGACCTAACTTGAGGACTTGCAACCACAAGCTTTCCTTCTCATCTCTTGAGCTTCAACCTTGTAACCATCACATACACTTGAAACTAATTAAATCCTCAAAGCATCCAAGAAAATCTAAACTCTGATACCAAACTTGATCTATATGAGGATTTAATCAAATTTTGATTGAGGGTTTTCAAATTACAAGTGTTTAAAATTAGTTTTTGAGAGATTTTATGTTAATTTTTACACACATAAAGCATGTAAATAAACTATGAAATATAAAGGAAAAATAGACAAATGCACCATAATAATAACCACAAAACAACAGATGATGAAGGAATTGACCCCTCTTGGGCTATGTCTCCTTGGTCTAGCTTCCAATGGCTTGGCCCTCTTTCATTATGCTCAAATTAGTGATTGCATGCATTTATAGTGCTCAAATGGCTTCAAAACTTGTTCCATAAGTTCCAAAATGACCAAAAATTAATGTCTAGCCTCTTTCTAATCCGAAATTGGTAAAAAAATAAAGAAGTTATGAGCCTCCCTAGTTTTCCTACTAACTGCTCCACAATTTCCCCAAAATTTGGACCAACCCTACAATTTCGCCCTTAATTCAGCTAAATGGGTGACAATTTCCTGGAATTCTAGGCAAATTTTTCATAACCTTAATTTTCCCAATGACACATTAAGTCTGAAAAATCAACAATATGGTTGGCGCATTAATTTTTTTTTTAATATAAAATACCAGCGGGCAGTTAACTAACCACCGACGGTTACTCTCATGTTGCTCACATGGGGGGGCTTAGCAAGGTGTTAAGGTGGGTGGCTAGCCTCTAACTATAATTTTGAAAAAAATCTTCAGTGGCGGTCACATGCCATGGTGACTATGACAGTGAGTTCAATGGATTACAACCCAACAGTTATAACAAAGAGTTGTGGTGGTGTGGTCTCATGATGACGAGCTAACAGTAGCGGTTTGGATGAGAAGTTAGTCCTCCACACTGCACTCCTGGTTCTGGTGAGTGGCCCTATTGTGTGTTTTTTTGGTGGTCAAGGCTAAGCCCTAAACCCTACCCCCACGTCTTTGCCACATAACATTCAAATACTAATTCACACCATAGTATTAATAAGTAATACGTTTAGTATGGTGGTAACACTCTGCATTGTGAACTGGGAGGTCACAGGTTCGACTCCCACCCACTCCACTTGGACCTTGAACATAAATTTGATCGCCCCTGGGCTGCCATGTGGTGTCCCATGGCTAGGCCATGTTGCAACCTTTGGTTGGCCACCCTTAACCCAATAAAATTACGCCACTTCAAACCACTGAAATCATGCCACTTGGAACCACCTGATTCATCGGAGGAAATACCTTTTAACAGTCAACCTACCAACTAGGCATGCCCAATCAGCAATATAGACTACTGATTGGATTGTCCTAAATTTTGTTTTCAAACAAAACTTTCCTTTTTGACAAAATGGAAAGAACATGTTTCTAGGAGCATACAGTATCGGTTTTCTGCAAAATGAGTTGCGTTGGATTCAGAACTACGATATCTACGCGGTCATTTAGGTTCCATACCATTATGATAGATTTCATTTTTAGCATAATTTTAAGCACCTGATCAATACCTGTCAGAACCATAACTAAAATAGAACCAGTTTCCATCACCTCTCATGTCTGGTGCATCCATAAGCCTTCTATCTCTGATTGTGTCATCCCTATATGACTTGTGCCCACCATGAGACTGAATTCTATATTCCCCATTAGTCCTATCCACCTATTCATGACTAATTCTAAGTGTTCCATGTATTTGCAAGTCTGACAAGCTCTAAAGAATAGTTGCATTGGCTTCTACTTGTTTCTCATGTGCCCTAGCAAGTCTCTCTTATCATTAAATGATTTTGTCATTGTATGCTTTGTAAATCTTTATTTCTACTTTTAAAATTCTCAAGGTAGTGAGGGGAGTACTCATAACCATGTTGCTCATATGATCCATAGGGAGAATCTCATGAACTATATTCTACCATTCTACTATCCATCTTTTTTGTTTTCTTCCTGCAAGGCATACTGTGTCAACTAAACCAGATCATAAACAAACCAATGTACCTTAATATAGTTTGAGGAGGATATATCATCTGCAAGACCAATCATATTAGCATAATACGCATATAATCCTAATCATAACCATATATAGACATCATCTCACTCCTCATTTCATTAATATGCATGATGCCAAAACCACAACACCAACTAGATACAATGCATGGATAACAACATTTGTATGACACACACACATACATGATACATATAAACACTAACATACATAACCAGTGCATAACTGAAATATACTTAGGATAAACATAGAAAACCTCCACACTATCAACTTTCACATATTGACACACCGCAAGCATGATCACTTCCATGCATACACAACAAGCACTTATACCACAAGCATAAAGAACACATATGCAGCCAACATGTATGCATGACCAACACACTACCCATCCAGTCCAAGGGGTGAACCATACTATGATACCACTTTTTAACCACCTCCTCCAACATATACCAAATTTAGTCGGTTTGCTGGGGTAAACATGTGAAGAGAGGATACTATGATTTGATTCAACTCCCCAAGTACATTTAAGGAAGTGGAACCAATATGACCTTCCACACATGCTACAAAACCTTCAAGAGACAACCAACCCTTCAAAGTGACTAACCCCTGAGAAAAATTTCCATTTCACTAACCAAAACTGTTAGTCAATCACAAAACAATCCATGCATGCGATTGAGGCCTTTCAGTCACTCCCACAACAAGGCAAGCTAGTGATTGTGGAATTTTCTAGGTAGTTATGTGCCAGAGACCCTATATTGTTAGCCACTTTTTCAGCGCTAGGTCCTAGGACACTTCCCATAACTTCATGAAACTTCCAGAAATGATAAATAACAATGGAATAAACCTAGTAATGCAATCACTGATGAAAGTAATTGATCTGGCCCCTACTAGCATGGCAATAATTTCGTCAAACATGTCAGAAATGTGAAATCTATAGGTCATAACAATAGTTCTGAGCACATGGGTATCATACTTATCTGAGAATTGATATGAAGCATTGATGTCTTTTTAGAATATCTCAATTATCATATAATAGGTCATATATTCATTATTTATTCAATTATTAATAAAAGCACGATGAGAGTCATACATCAATTCTGTCATAAAACATACTCATAACCAATATATAACCAACAAAAATAATAATGATATAAGAAACCATATATGAAAAAGTATATTTATCCATCAAATATAAGAGGGAAGGGGACCATATTAATATATGTAAAATAGAATCAAATATGGACTTTCACGTACCACTCAACCATAGACTATGATGTGTTATCACTCCACCGGATCTCTGAAGGCTGAGAGGGAGACCAACAATGGTAACCACAGACCACTTTGACCTAGTAGCTAGCCCTACTAGGTAGGAGATGGATCTCTCCATAGGATCATAGTAAAATTGACTTGATAATTAATATTTTAGGCTAGGTATAGTAGGATCTAGGGTTTTATTGATTTGGATTTGGCGTTAGATGGTAAATTAGGTCTAGGAAAAACTAAGTCAAGGCACTAAAAATCATATTTGCAGAGATGTGATGGGTTAAGGTAGGCACACACTTTAGCACTTTCAAGTATCTTGGTGAGTGTGAGATACTTCTAGGGTTTCAAAAAGATCATGAAAATCATTAATTCTTTTATATCAGAAGAAAGTGAAACGTAATTGTGATAATTTCTCCCAAACAAAGCATCAAAAAAATAATGAATTATTCTTATCAACTTAGAAATCAATCACATTAAGATATGGACATGAATATGGAAGGAATAATACACTAAAACATATGAAAATATAGGAGGCAACACTACTAAAACACATACAACATGAATCCCACCACAATAGCTGCAACTTTGTCTATTAGTTCCTGCCAAACAATGACTTAATACCGTAGTGTTCAAAGATCAATTCTACAACATCCAACCCTTGCAATGACAAAGGAAATGAAATAAATAGACCCAAAAAAACTTCTTCCACTCTCAGGGGTCGAAACCATGACTTGTGGAGCTGTTCCCAAAATTCCTCAACTTGAATCCTAATGACTAGGGAGGTCAAAAAATTCATCCCTATCTTTGATGAAACTGATTCACTTGACCCAAAAATACAATTTTACTTTATCTATCAACCTCTAGTAACTATAAAGGACATAATTACATTTTATTTTCACATTTACATCAGTAAAACTCCATGGAATTCATCAATGAACCAAGAAAAAGTCAAATTTCTGAAGAAAATAGGAAACTAGAAAAAGCGCAGTGTGTGTGCAAAAAGTGCAGTGTGCCCTTGAGAAAGCGCAATGTAATATTCCAACTGACTTTTGGCTTCCTTTCCGAAGTCAAAATTGAGCCCAAGATATCTCACTAGAAATCTCTTCCTTTCTAGTTGTCCAAAATGTCCTCAAACACTGAAAATTATGGAGTTAATCCCCTCAAAAGTCAATTCTCCTATGAATGGTAAAAAATCACAGCCTGGGGCTGAAAACACTAGCAGAAAGGTGCTTTTTACAGGTTTTTGGGCTTTTCCACCTATCAAAAGCTCAAATTTTGGTTTTCCAGTAGTCAAAATGTGATGTATAGGCCATTATATTTGCAACCCCACTGAGTTTTATTTATTTGGAGTCTCCCAGAAAAAGCGCAGTGTGGCCCATGCTGCGCTTTTTGCAGGCTGGCTGTGCAAAAAACTGATAAAATTTGAAAAAAATGCCCAAAACACCAAAAAATTCTTCAAGCAATTTCAAAATTGTTGAAGGAGGTCCTGATGATGTGTTTTATACAACCAAGAATGCATCAATAAGCAAGTCAAGGTTACCCTTCTCCTTTTAGCTGATTAGGGTTTCCTTCAGCTTATCCTGAAATTGCTTAACCTTGACATTACAAATCTTGTTTATTATATGGTAGTGGTCATCCATGTGCCTCAACATCTTATTTTCCTTGTTCACTTTGTGAAGGAGCTTCTCCAGGTGTATGTTTACTCTGTCAAGTCAAACTTCCCTATCTTCATTAATTTCCATGGCAATCCTTTCCTCAAAGGTGAGTTCTTCTACAAGAAGTGCCTCTTGTTTTTTTTCTAACTTCATTGATATTTTTTGGTCCCTTGTTCTTAGCCTTTTCTTAGTGTTCTGAGCCTCATCCTCATCAGACTTATCATGTCCAATCACTACTTTTCCTTTGACATTTTTCCTTGTAGCCTTCAACAGGTCATTTTCCAAAATTACTTGCTTTTCCTTCAATTGTTTGTTCTCTTTCTTAAGGAAGGAGATAACAAACTTTGACCTTGGCTCATTGTCTTATAGCTCTGTGATTTTGGCATATTTTTCTTTGATGACTAGGTTTAGGGTTTCCTGTTCATCTCGGGACTCCAAGTCCACCATCTCAATGTCATGGTGAAGGGCTTGTTTCTCTTGGAAAAATATCTCCTATTGCTTGTGATATCCTTTCTTTGTTGATGTAGAAGGCAAGGCCCCTTCCACAATTTGTGGAGAGAACAATTGCCTCTGTCCTCTATGATAATTTATGACCTCTTTTTCCTTTTTTATCTTCTTAACGGAAGACCTGCTATATGAACTAGTTTCGTTTTCAGTAACTGATGTTGATGGTGGAATAGGTCTAGCAGGCTGATTGGGTGGTGATGTAAAGACCTCTACCTCAATGAAAGTTTCCCATGAAATGTTCAGCTATAGTAGGTGATGAAGGACAATTATTTTGATGGGTGAATGATGGAAAATACTATTCATTTGAAGCTTATACTCTCTGTGTTGTACCTTGTAGGACATATTTTCAATGCTCCTGCACAAATAATAAGGAACATTGAGAAATTTCACCCTAATGAAATAAATGAGTAACCTGATGTGGTAACTGTATAACCTGGAGAATATTCCATCACAAGTAAATTATTTCATGATGATTTTCACCATGGGAGAAAACCTATTAAGTAGCTAATCAAAAGGGAATATTTTCTCGATGTTGTCTTTGTATGGCGCTTTGACGTAGGGTTCATACATTTGGGCATCCAAATCATGAGTTTTGAACCACTTTTCAGCTACATTAGCTACCCTTATTGTTGCTGCAAAAATTTCTGTAGAATTGGTGAATGTTACACCTACAATGGTGACTTGGTCTTTTTGTAGGTTTTTTATGAAGATCTTGGTCAAATTTGGACGGCTTTGCACTCTTTCGACCATTTCAAAAAAATAAAAACATCCTACATGTTGAAAGCATTTGACTACTAGGGGTGATGACATATATTCCTTGTGTTTGATGGCTCAAGTCTTATGATTCTCCCTCCTTTGTTTTAGGTCTTTTTCTCTTCTTACATGGTGTTTCTCTCTTCCTCCATAATGTTTAGTTTGCTAGAAACCCTAGGGGAGAAGGGGAAGGAAAAGGAATGGGATGATGGGGTTAGGGTGTTGGTATAGGTGTGGGAAAATTTAGGGAAGGGTGTAAGGGAGTTAGGAATTGATGCAGGAGCATCGGGGTTAGCCAGCAATGTGAATATTTTCTCACATGTTGTGGCTAAACCAGGGTGAAATCCAGTGACTGTTGGTTAAAATCAGTTTTATTGAGAAGGTTGGACTTCTTAAAAAAAAAAAAATTGTTATTGTAATAATTAAGAGATTATCTTCTTTAAATGTAGAGATAAGAGTTGTTAGTCTAGGTATGCTTGAAAAGCAATGAAATAGAAGATTTCTGTTATTCTTTAAAAATAGGAGATTGGGTTTGCATTGTTGTAGGAGCTAGTTGATAATAAAAAGAGAAAAATGTTAATGAGCGAGGGAGGAGAATAGGTTTTGTGTGGAGTGAAAGCTCAGAACTGTAGTGAGGATTGTGTTTTTGTTTGACAGAGGTCTATTCTTGTGTAATTAAGCCAAAGGGAGAGACTCTGTCTTTTTCTTACGGTATGAACAATTTGAATGTTGTATTCAATGGTGTATGGTGAGTAATAAATATTGATGCAGTTTTTTCTTTTGTAATTCTGTGAAAATGCTGTGATCTATGCTATTTTAATTTGTGTAAATTTCTTGACATAATTAGGTCCGCGGATGTAAAAGTCACCGAAATTATGAAGTGAATCCTTATAGGAACCTTTGAACAGAATTAAGAGATACATTGTTTAATTGCATGAGTGATCTGTTCTATGTAATCCATACATCGGATGGTGAAGCATTCCAATCGTATCATATAAACAATAGGACTGGATGGGAAGTGTTATAAATTGTTTTGTAAGCGGAATCGGGTCCGTGGACATTGCAAAGTCTACTATTGGTAATGTTGGAACCTGGCGATCTCTGATCGCCGACTGGCATCGCATCGGGTCGGAGAGTTGGTTTATATCGTTTCATATGAGAACTGGAACAGACGCGAAAAGTTGTAAGGTTTGGTTGAAGTTAGATCGGGTCCAGAGAATTCGCATCGGCGATGTGGAATTGATTGATCGTTGGATGACATTCCATCCTGGTGAACTGCGATCGCCGATTGACATTATATCGGTGCAGATTGGAAGGTGGAGTATTATAGTTGCAATAAATATATTGAGATCGCATCGGAGCTACTGCATACAATATAGGTGGGTGTCATAGTATCCAATGGCGACTTGCGAGTCAAATTAAAAGGGTTGGATCGACTAGATTTTAAATTTTTGTGATGAATTTGGAACTGGCATAAAAGGTATTCAATGCTGTTAAGAAAAGGTTTTTTTTATATAAAAGATTATATCAGAGCTTAAAGAGAATTGAGTTTTATTAACAGACTTTGGATGTGATATATAGAGAAGAAGTATAGTCCGGCAAGCTGTTGAATGGCAGCATGAAGGAATTGCATAAGAATTGATTGAGTGTTTTTAAATGAAGGGTGCAGAAGTTTATTGAACCCAGCTCCAGTGCTTCAGAAGTCGTGTGTTTTTTTGAATTGCTATGTTTTCCGGATCGTTACAGTTTGAGAAACGTTGGATGGACAGAGTCCTCAAATCCGATTTGATAAGTTGGATTCAAACTGGCAATAGAATACATGACATACAGCGTTTGCAGAATTGATAAAAGACTTTCGGCTGATGTTATAAAACTGAATTCAATAGCAAATTTTGGGAAGATGTGAGACTATCAGCTTCCGCATAAGTTGTGAAATTGTAGACTTGAGTTTTAATTGGGACATTGACTGACATGCATTTTTTCATGCATGGTATGGAGAGATCCGGGTATTGTAGGGTTGGCCTTACATCAATTTTGGTATCAGAGCCAGAAAAAGGAAGAAATTTCCTGTGAAGAGATGTTTGCTTATGAAGATTTAAGACTACAGAGGTATGGAAACAATAGCATGTTGAATGAATGAAGTTTGGCACCAGATTACAGCAGTGAACTGTAGAAGAACTTTTGGGGAAGTTCTTAGAGATTGTAGTAGAACTTTCATATGAAAGAGAGAGAGGAAATCCATTCAAAACACAGGTGATAGCATAAGAAAGAGTGAAGATTGCAGCAATATAGACCAAGAGAAGCTGTGAGAGAAGAACCAGATGTGTTCTTAAAAGAAGAGTAGGGAAAGCCCTTAGAAGTGGCAGTGAACCTGAAGAATCCAACAAGAGATTGGACAGAGAGGACAATTGAAGTGTTTTCAAAAGAGAGAGTGAGAGATTGCAGAAGCCTAGAGGGAGCAAAGGTGTTGCTCAAGAGAAGGTTCGAAATAGAGGATCGTGCTTACCAAAAGACGGAGTGAGGAGAGCTTAGTGAGGTAAGATCGCAGTAAGGAGGACTTGCTGTTGTAGAGGCTTGTTGCAGAGGAGTGAGGAGCTCATGGAAAGAGAGGAAAAGAAAATGACTATAGATAGTCATAGCAGAATTTCAAAAAGAAGCCACAGCAGAAGGAAAGATGCCAAAGAAAATGGCATGAGGACAAGTCAAGAAGAGTTTGACAGAGAGAAAGCTGAGATATATTTCCAGATTGGAATATTGATGAAGATGCTGCAGAGAAGTTTTGAAGACCAGAAGAATGGTTGGACCATGAGGAAAAGAGAAAAGTGGCAAAGGCTAGGAGAAAAGAGAAATTAGCAAGTGAAGTTAGAGATAGTAGAAGAATTAAGAAAGATTGAGCAGATATTGAGTGCTCAAGAGGAATCAGAGGAACTCAGAGAAGCAAAAGTAGAAATGGAAGTTTCCATTTGTAGACTAGAACAAGGTGAAATGTTGGGGAAAGAGGATAATGAGAGGTCAGCTGAAGATTTCATGGACTATTGGCATAGTTCAGAACAATTCGAAGATATGTTGACAAGGGAAGTAGACGAGGAAATGAAGCCTTGTGATTTTAATTCTTATAGTTTGTGTATGTTTGCAGGATATGCAGAGGATGATGGACAGTCTGATGAAATTGTCACAAACAGGAATGAAGCTCTTGAGGTGAAGTATGATGGAGAATCCCTTTTAGATGAAGAAGGCATTGATCTATTGCAACAGAAGGAGTTCATAGATGAAATCCTGTTTGGTGTAAAATAGTCAGATGAGGTTGATATAGACCAGAATTCTAATGACAATTCCATAGTGGGACTACAAGAAGGTAAACCAATGAATTTGTTTAATGGAATTGATGAAAGATGCTTGCAATATGATAATGTAGAAAACAGGTCAACTCAGGAGGATTGCCAGGAAAAGAATGAAGTTGAGAATGGAAATTGTGATGAACTGTTGGAGAGATTTCACAAGGAAATAGAATACTTGGAGAGATTACTCAAGGAACCTAAAGAAGAAACAAAGCTTACAGAACCTGATGGAGGAAAAGGTGTGGAAGACAGCATTAATAAATATGATGCTGAAATTAGAGAAATTGAGCAGCGATTATTTGAAGGTGAGATGAAAGATCAGGAGCAACAAGGAAGTTATGTCCTCAGAGGCATGAAGGTGACAGAAATATTAACTCAACAAGATGAATATGGAAGTAACCAAAAATTTGGAAGGAATGATCAGCTACATGAGAGTGAATTTGAGGAAGGCATTAAATTGCAAAAGTATAGAAACTGGCAGCAGAATGAAGAACCAGAAATTGGTCTAGCAGTACAAAGAAAGACAAGTGAAGACCGAAGATACAGATGGAGACTGAAGAAAAGAGTGAAGTGGAAGCTATTGCAACAGAGGTGGAATGGCAAGTTGATGAACGAGTTCAGGGAACTTGAACAAATTCATATTCATTTGTTAAAGAAGGAAAGACTCAGAGAAATGGAGTCACAGCAAGAAGGATCTGTCGAAATCCAAAAGATCTATGATGGAGGATTGGTGCTTGAAGCATCAAAAGAAAATGGAAGGTATTGTATTTTGAAAACTGAAGGTTGTTGTGTGTTTGCAGGTCATATCGACTTGAGGAAAGACAAACAGTTATTGAAGACTGTTGTATTAATAGATGAAGAGATGACTACTCATAGTCATATGCAGAATAAGGAGGGAAGTTACAACCAAGTGCAGGAAGATGTCCAATCAGATGACATTCAAAGAATAAGTCAAAATGAGGATGGAAAAATAATTATTGAAATCAAAGGATACACTGAGGTAAGGCAACTATTTAGTGTTGTCATAAGTAAAGGAAACTCACATAATTATGTGATGCAGAGGGAAAAACAATTGTTAAACATAATTGTAGTAAATTATGTAGATATTGGACAACTATTTAAAACTGAAGCTAAAAGAGGACAGCTATTGAAGATTGATATAGAATACTTTGTAGATATTAAACAGTCATTGAGGATCATTGACCTTAAAGAAAGCCAGAGTAAAGAAGGATTAAAGACAAATATTGTGGACAATGCAGTTAGTGAAGATTGTGCAGAACTTTTGAGAGAACTTCCAGATGAAATGGCAGATTTGTGGTATAAGTCGAATCTTTTGATGAGGAAGCCAAGTAAAGCATTTGTGTCTATTGAGTTGATTAATTTTGATGAAGATTACATGCAGGAAAAAGGCAATGTGAAGTCAATCTGAACCAAGAAGTTAATTTGAAAGAACAAATCGGATTAATGGAGGGTGAGATCAGAAAGCCTCAAAATGAGGAAACGGTGGTGAATTTATGGTATGAAACTGCTGAATTAGAGATGAGTACAAGAAATAATAGTAACAGAATTACTATTATACCACAAAAATTTATTGACGAAGAAAAGGCTGGAAGTGACATTTCAGGGGTAGACAAGTATAATGCCATAATCCTTAAGAGTGCAGAAATGAAGTTACTGGAGGAAGAAATATTCCAAGTAGCTAAACAAGCAGGAAAAACGTTGAGTTTTCAAGAAATTTGTGGAGATACAGGTATGCTGGAATTTGAAGTAAGGAATGATGAAGTCATGAATGAGAAACCAGAAGAAGGACCTGGGATTATTGCAAAGAATCAATGGAGAAGGCATTTGTACATTTCAGAAATGTATATGGAAGGTTATTGGCATAGATATTATGATGTTCTAATTCAAGACCACAATCAGTTGCAAGAGAATAGTATTCAACACATGAGAAGTGAAATGGACAAAGAATTGGATGAGTTGTGGAAACTCATACTACAGCATTCCAGTAAAACAAATACAGGACAAAAGAAGAAAGGAAGATTGGCTGGAAGGAATGGAAAACTGTGAATTAGAGTGAGAAAAATAGCAGCGAAATATTTGAAAAGGACAACAACAGATAGTGAGAGCATATCAATAGAGCAATTGACAAGCAAGGAAAGATTACAAAATAAAATTTGGGATCCAGGAGGAAACAATTATCCAGACTTATGACCAGGTAGCCCTAAAATTTCTTACATGGGGAGTCTGATGCAGGAGCATCGGGGTTAGCCAGCAATGTGAAGATTTTCTCACATGTTGTGGCTAAACCAGGGTGAAATCCAGTGACTGTTGGTTAAAATCAGTTTTATTGAGAAGGTTGGAATTCTTAAAAAAAAAAAAATTGTTATTGTAATAAATAAGATATTATCTTCTTTAAATGTAGAGATAAGAGTTGTTAGTCTAGGTATGCTTGAAAAGCAACGAAATAAAATATTTTTGTTATTCTTTAAAAATAGGAGATTGGGTTTGCATTGTTGTAGGAGCTAGTTGATAATAAAAAGAGAAAAATGTTAATGAGCGAGGGAGGAGAATAGGTTTTGTGTGGAGCAAAAGCTCAGAACTGTAGCGAGGATTGTGTTTTTGTTTGACAGAGGTCTATTCTTGTGTAATTAAGCCAAAGGGCGAGACTTTGTCCTTTTTTTATAGTATGAACAATTTGAATGTTGTATTCACTGGTGTATGGTGAGTAATAAAGATTGATGTGGTTGTTTCTTTTGTAATTCTGTGAAAATGCTGTGAACTGTGCTATTTTAATCTGTGTGAATTGCTCGACATAATTAGGTCCGCGGATGTAAAAGTCACCAAAATTATGAAGTAAATCCTTATAGGAACCTTTGAACAGAATTAAGAGATACATTGTTTAATTACATGAGTGATCGGTTCTGTGTAATCCATACATCAGACGGTGAAGCATTCCAATCGTATCATATCAGCAATAGGACTAGACGAAAAGTGTTATAAATTGTTTTGGAAGCGGAATCGGGTCCGTGGACATTGCAAAGTCTACTGTTGGTAATGTTGGAACCCAACAATCTCCGATCGCCGACTGGCATCGCATCGGGTCGGAGAGTTGGTTTATATCATTTCATATGAGAACTGGAACGGATGCGAAAAGTTGTAAGGTTTGGTTGAAGTTAGATCGGGTCCGGAGAATTCGCATTGGCGATGTGGAATTGATTGATCGTTTGATGACATTCCATCCTGGAAAACTGCGATCGCCGATTGACATTATATCGATGTATATTGGAAGCTGGCGTATTATAGTTGCAATAAATATATTGAGATCGCATCGGAGCTACTGCATACAATATAGGTGGGTGTCATAGTATCCAATGGCGACTTGCGAGTCAAATTAAAAGGGTCGGATCGACTAGATTTCAAATTGCTGTGATGAATTTGGAACTGGCATAAAAGGTATTCAATGTTGTTAAGAAAAGGTTTTTTTTTATATAAAAGATTATATCAGAGCTGAAAGAGAATTGAGTTTTATTAACAGACTTTGGATGTGATATATAGAGAAGAAGTAGAGTTCGGCAAGATGTTGAATGGCAACGTGAAGGAATTGCATAACAGTCGATTGAGTGTTTTTAAATGAAGGTCACAAAATTTTATTGAACCCAGCTCCAGTGTTTCAGAAGTTGTGTGTTTTTTTGAATTGCTATGTTTGCCGGATCATTACAGTTTGAGCAACGTTGGATGGAAAGAGTTCTCAAATCCAATTTGATAAGTTGGATTCAAACTGGCAATAGAATACATGACATACAACGTTTGCAGAATTGATAAAATACTTTCGGCTGATGTTATAAAACTGAATTCAATAGCAAAGTTTGGGAAGATGTGAGACTATCAGCTTCCGCATAAGTTGTGAAATTGCAGACTTGAGTTTTAATTGGGACATTGACTGACATGAATTTTTTCATGCATGGTATGGAGAGATCCGGGTATTACAGGGTTGGCCTTACATCAGGAACCTTAAGGAAGTGATGGGGAGTCAAAATGACAAGGGGGATGGGATAGGGAATTTAATTACAAGGATATTAGTCTATCCACCTAGAAAAGCGCAGTGTAGGGGTAGGGCTTTAGGGAATATGATTTGGGAGTGGGGAATGAAGGGTTGTGAGGGTTGTGGGGGATATTTAAGAGTGTGAGGGAGGTAAAAGATTCTAGGGGAAAGAAAATTAACCTTGCAAATCTTGAAATTTATGGTTTAGCCACTAAAACATAACATGGAGGTCAATGGGAGGTTTTCACACCAAAATTATAAAAATGAGTTGCAAGGAGGGTTTTGCAGGATGTAACTTAATTTTCCACAGATGTTTGACCATTGAAAACCTTAAAAAACCCTCCAGAACTGATTTTATGCCTCCAAGTGAGAAAGCACAGCTTCACTGTGAAAATCGCAACAAAATGAGGAAAAGCGTAGTGAGCTCTACGAAAAGCTCAACATATTTGGAAAAAGTGCAGCATCCTCACCTGAAAAGTGCAATGCCTTGAGGAAAAGCACAACGATGGACCAGAAACTCGATTTTTTGAAGTAAAAATTGGTTTTTTGACCTTGAAAATTTGAGAGATTGATGCCTAAGAGTAAGAATGAATGTATTTTTGTCTTTTAGGGCCTTTTCAACTTGTATTAGAATCATTAAATGATCATGGACCCACATTTCCCTTCTAAAAATCAACCTTTCATTTTCTTTTTGCTTTTAACCTTGAAATTAACCTTTTGAACTTTGAACTTTAAGTGGCTTTGGAACATTGAATTTCTTCTTGGAACCTTGAACATTTGCTAGTGGAACTTGAGCATTTGAAGCTACTTGGAACTCTGAAGTACTTATTACAAATTAGGAACATAAAATTACATTTTTATTTGAAATCAAATTTATTGATGAAATCACTTTATTGTCAGTCCTTCACTTATTGGACTTGATGCATGGAATGATGATTTGATGACCTTGGAAACCTAAATACTTAATGAATACTCTAGACTAAATGAAACCATGATAAATATGTCTATAATGACGATGAAAACTTATGAATGATGGTACACTTAGCTGAGAGGTGAAATGAGCTAGCAAATAGTAGTATTTTGGAAGGAGTAAAAACAGTCCTAGATCTACATCCAGTGACCAAATTTTTGCATGATTACCTAATGGAATGACACAAGTTCTAACTATGGGACCCTAAAAAGACATGATAAGAGTCCCTTTTATCATTGGTGGCGGGATGAAAAAACTGACACTAACAGGATGAACCAAATATTTATTTCAAACAGTCACCCTTGTGTCATATTCCAAGCATAAATGTGGGATATCATGGAATAAACCAAAAAAATCCAAAATATGGCTTCCAAAGGAAAAACCACCTCAAACAGTGATTCCCCCTCACGGTCAGACATCACTAACCATCACTAGATTGGTCTCTACTTAAGTTGTCCAATGCTCTAGAGTGTTTGTTCCAACCATGGCTTCCAGGAGTAGTAACTCAACCCACAATTGTTGTCGAGATTCCATATAATTTTTCCAACCAAGGCTTTAAGGACTAGTAACTGAAACCATCAAGGGCTTCCATATCATTTTTCCAACCAAGGCTTCTAGGACTAGTAACTCAACCAAGACTTCTAGGAACTAGTAACTCAACCCACAACCCATGCAACATGAGAACCAACCAGAAAACAAAATTAAAACCCATTGTCAATCCATGAAATCCTCCATTCCAATGAAATATCATAACCAATAAACCTCATGCATATGCCATGCATGCCAAAATAGCAAGGAAATGGTACATGCAACTTGTTACCTACAAAGAAAACCCGCTAGAGCTTCCGATCTCATTGTACTCTTGCATTTTCCTTCTTTTCCTTTTCTTTCTTGCTCCAAATCCCAAGTATGCTACACTCCTCCATGAGTGCTCCAAGAAAAATCGAAGTGTCGAAGAGTATGAGAAAGATAAAATAGAGACAGAGCTCCAAAACTAAACTAAAAAAAGTTTGTGAACTGATCCTCATAATCGTTTTTATTAATTAGACGTTTGTTTTTCTTCAATTTCCATTATTTTCCTTCATTTTCTTCCTCACATGGAACCTGTGACCTTTCACCTTCCTTTCCTCCTAATTTCAATTATTTTAATAAATAAATTCCACTTTTACTTTCCCACGCCTTCAACTTCCCTAGCCATTACTTAATCAAAAGTGATCCCCATCACTATGTTTTCTCCCAGCATTCAGCTTGGAATACGTGTTCCATGACCAAGGTCTTATTTTACCTTTATTAAATTTATTCAATGGATTTTTAACCAAGGTTATTATATAGTCCAATAATAGAAGTTGAGTGTGAGTTTGAATGAGCAAGTTAGCTGGAGTTGAGACAAGTCTAGTTAGAGTCAACATGATTCCATATTTAGAAAGTTATGGTTTTATATACCTGTGGTTGGGTATTTTTAATGTGTGAAAACCAAGAGGCAGGAAGAGATATGAGTTGCAACTCGGTAGATTTAATGTGAGAATTTTTATGAATAGGAAATTATTTGTATGTGTATGTTTGTGTACTTTTCTCTTCTTCCTTTGTAGTACTTTCTCCATGAACTAGTCTTGTGTGTGACGAGCTTACTTCAAGTGATGGTTGAAACCTCACAGATAATCCATACATGCCAAGTATGGTATATAATTTACGATGTTAAAAATACCAGCTAATAGATGAATTTTTTTGATCAAGGAATAAAACCTAGTGTTTTAATTTATCTCTTCGTCTGAATATTTCCTACCAAACACCTTTTTTCAAATTATAGCATTTTTCATAGTTTGGATGGTTTTAATAATATTTAAGGGGTGAGGGTCATCCTGAGATGGTCTGAGTTTGAATTAACAATAGAGAGAATCATGGTTGAGACTTCCTCTTCTTTTATGAAGCTGAAGGAATCAATGTGTCTAGATCTAAACACCTATAAATGTAGACCTTATGCATTTTTCTCTAGTACAAACCATACAGAGCAAAGGCCATGTCCGAGAAGTGATAGGTAAAGAACCTAATAGGTGCAAACGAAATTCTTCTGATAAAAGACGATCATGTCCATTTATAAATTCCCTAGAAATTTCACCAAAAGAGAGGACTAGGGTGAGAGTGGAGGAGTTGAGGCAAAGAGACATGAAAGGTTTGTATTTTAGGGAAATCTCTAATAGAGCTTAGTGGGGAAGCTTTCCTTGCACAGAGGAGGTTTCCGAAGAAGCTCCATGCCATCACCATTGCAACTAGAGCTTCAATATAAAAAATTTCTATTCAAACAGGGACCTACATTCAATTTAACTTATTCATCGGTTCACATTTGATTCTTTTTCAAGAAATTCCATTTTCTAACATATATAATTTTAAATTTTTGAATGCCAATTGTATAGTAACAAAAAAATTGTTATCATTTGGCATACATTTAAAAGCATGAAAGAAAACGTATTTTAAAGAGTGGAATATAATTAGTGACAGTTATTGGAAATTTCTTTCCAATATTACTTTTACACAAATAAAAGTAATTTTTGTTTTTTATTTTATTTTAATTTATTATTTAAGTGCTTTGGAGTTCTAAGGAAATATAAAATTAAAATTTATGGATTTTGTAAAATCAAAGTAATTTTTTTCTTTTAGGGGAATATGAAAGATACATATTTTTAGGGGAATATAAAATATACATATTACAACATGTATAAGAAGTTATTACATGAGGCTAGCTATAGGAGGATTCAAGAGCTGAGATTAAAGTGAAGGCTTACAGCCCTAGGGCTTCTCTGTGCTTTTCTGAAGACGCCGCCACCGCTTCTGGCTCCTCCTCATCACCGTCCACTCTGACCCTGCCACCTATCTCGAGTATGGTAGATTCCAAGGGGAGGGGGGGCTATGCCACCCCCCCCCCCCCCCCCAAATCAATGGGGATCTTAGCAGATCTAACGCCCCCAGCTCTTTGCAAACCTCCGATCTGCCTCCTCACTCAGCGCTCGATCGTGATCCAGCAACCTCTCAATCCTTGCCTCGATCTTGCAACGGGTTTGGATCTAAGAATGAGCAGCCTGTAAAATCGTCAACTTGTATTCCTATCCAAGAGAAATGGCCGGAGCTCCATCTTCCTGCTGAGTGCATCAATGGCTGCATTCAATATATGCATGATCCTACCTTAATTGGCAAGTTTATTAGGCTCTGGCCCACAGAGAAAGCCCTATATGGATGGATCAAGGAGAAATGGGCCCCAAAGGTTTCTTTAACATCATTTTTACCTGCACCAAAGATAAAAATCGAGTCATGGATGGAGGCCCTTATTTTTTCAATGCAGCAGGGCTCTTTCTGAGGGACTAGGTGGAACGCTTCAACCCAGAAAAAGAAGACTTCAACTGGGCACTAGTCTGGATTAGATTATACTCCCTGCCACAGGAGTACTGGGAAGAAATCACCCTCAAAGAGATCAGAAATTGTCTCGGGAATTTCATCAAAATTGCGGAAGAAACCAAACACAACCGATACACTACCTACAGGTGGATCTGCGTCTATATGCATTTGGCAAAAGCACTCCCTGACTCGATAAGTCTCTGGCACGAAGATTTTGAATGGATCCAGTCCATAGATTATGAACATGTACCTTTTAGGTGTATAAAATGTCACATGCATGGCCATTTGTTTCATGACTTCCCCCAAAATCATCCTCCTACTCCCTCGGGCCCTTCCTCTGACTCAGATCCAGTTGGATTTACTTTGGTTTCCCACTGGAAAAAGGCATTCCAAAAAAAATATTTCTCCCCCTGACCCTCCCCAACCCTCCCCCTCGATGCATATCCCTTCCTCCAGCAACATCTTTCAAGTCTTAGCCAACCCTGATGTGGATCTAAATCTTGAGTCCCCTTAGCTCGATCCCGTGACTCCCCTGGTGCCCTCCTTTGGTACCATTCTTCCCCTCAAAAATGTGCCCTCCTCAAGCCTAAGATCTGCAAACCCTATTGATAAGTCTGCTCAAAATAACCCCCCCTTGCAAAATGTGGTGATGGATTTGGACCCTCAACGCCCTACCGATCTTCCCAATACCACTGGGAAAAACCCAATCATGGATTTTGTGACCTATATGATTGAAGAGCCAGAATCCATCGACTTTGGGGATCTAGATCTCACGGGGCTAGAAAAAGCTTGTGACTCAAAATATTTTCATACCATACCCCTAGGCAAATCGAAATTTTAGAGGAAGCACTGCTGAAGGCGTAGCTGTTAAAGGGAAACATGCATCTCGGTATTCAAGGGGGACTTATTCCCAGGGAAACTATCAATATTATTAGAGAATCAAGAAAACGTGGGCAGCCAACTGATCTACAAAGGCTCATCACATTGGGAGATCAACTAGTGGAGTCAGTTAGATATCCCAAGTTTAAAAAATTCTTCAAAACTCTGAAACCCATATGTTTATGATGAAGCTCACTTCATGGAATATCTGAGGGATCAACAGTCCCTCAAAGTGTCATATGATAAAAAACAGTCTTAGCCGCAACAAACCTACCATCTTCTTTATGCAGGAAACAAAATGTACCATAACTATGTTTCATTCCATTCTATCCCGCCTCTGGCTGGGCTATGACACAGTAGCAATATATTCCGTCGGTTCCTCTAGAGGCATCGCCATTTCATGGAATCCCTCCATCATCTCCCTCTCACACTTTCACGCTTCCCGCCACTTTCTTCAAGCCTCATTCCACCTCTTCGGCACCCACCTCAAAGGCCTCCTCACTAATGTTTACTTTCCGTAGTTGATCGCCAGCAAGTTCTGTGCCCTGGATGATCTCTCAGCTCTATATGCTCAGAACCCCTCTCCCCACTGGATACTGGGCAAGGAATTCAACATGATCACTAGTATGCGAGAAAAGCGAGGAGGCCGCCCAATCCTTGAAACTGATTCTCTTCACTTCAAGTCTTTCATCACCCAAAACCGCTTCATTGACATTACCACTGCTAATGGACTCCATACTTGGAATAATCGCAGAACCAGATCCAAATTCATTTCCTCACGATTGAATCACTTCCTTGTTTTAGATCCATTCCTTCAGGCCTGAGGAGACATATTTTCCTCCATTCTCCTGGTGGAAGGATTAGACCATTGACCCATCCAGCTCTAATGGGAAAGTCTGAATCAGGACAGCCGCAAACCCTTTCGCTTTGAAAAATTCTGGCTCCCTCATCTGGGCTTTCGAGACATGGTGATGCACTAGTGGCATACCATTCCCCCCTTCAATGAATCTATCATGTAAAACATCCAGAAGAAAACTAGATTGAAAAGGTGGAATCAAAGCACCTTTGGCAACATCTTCCAAGAGCATAAAGATCTGGTCGCTCAAATGGAGAAGCTCCAGCAAGAGATCATTGGCTCTGGACGCACTGAGGCCCTGGCCTTATAGGAGAAAGTTCTCAAATCATGGATAGAGGAAAGGGAACTTCAAGAAGAAATTATTTGGAAACAAAAGTCTCGAATCTGATGGCTTAAAGAAGGTGAGAAGAATACCACCTTCTTCCATCACTCCACCATACAAAGAAGAATGGCCAACCGCATATCTATCCTACGCAATGATCAAGGAGTAAGCCTGTAAAATCATGAAGAAATCCAAAAGGAACTCCAAGACCACTTCAAAGCCATGCTCACAGAGACCCCTCTAGATTTCCATGCGACCATAGAAATAATTACCAGTCATATTCCCACCCTGATTATGGATGAACACATTCAGACGCTGCTGAGGCTGGTTCTTCTTCAAGAGGTGGATCAAGCCATGGCTCAGCTCAAAGTGGGAAAGGCCCCTATTCCAGATGGATTCACCACCAATTTATTTCATTTATTTTGGAAGAATCTGCGGCAAGAGATCTGGGAATGGTTGAGGAATCCAGATCCATGCACTGGATGCTGCCTACTCTTAACTCCACATTCATCACCCTCATCCCCAAAGAAGATCAAGCCTCCATCCCCAACAAATTTTGTCCCATCGCCCTCTGCAATGTTCTCTATAAGCTGGTTTCCAAAGTCATTGCCAATCGCCTCAAGACCATCCTCCCCCTCCTTATTCCCCCTGAGAAAACCAATTATGTTGAAGGAAGACACATTCTTGATGGCATAATCCTCACGCACGAGGTGGTGCACTCATTAAGAACATACAAGATTCTATGAATGATGCTCAAGATAGATCTCTCAAATGCCTTCGACAAGCTTAACTGGAGCTACATCCAACATATGTTGGTCGCCTTTGGGTTAAGTCAAACTTGGATCAGATGGATTCTCAGCCTCATCTCCTCTCCACTCTACTCCATTCTCCTTAATGGCTCGTCCTCCCCACCCTTCTCTCCCACGCGAGGCATCTGACAAGGGTACCCTCTGTCCCCTTTCCTTTTCATAATCATAGCTGAAGGTATGGGTAGACTCCTCAAAGCTAGCATTCAAGATCATACTCTTCATGGGCTGCATCTCCATCTTCGGCCTCCCATCTCGTACCAACAATTCGTTGATGACAACATGTTGTTCAGCCACCCCTCAGTCTAAGAAGCCTCTTCCCTCAAATCCATCCTAGATTGCTTCTCTCTGGCATCCGGACCTTCGGTCAATATCTCCAAATCCCAGATCTTCTTCTTCAACACCCCTTTGATCAGCCAGTCAAATATTGCCATAATTTTGGGCTTTTCCATTGCAGTCCTGCCCTCTAAATACCTTGGCACTCCTCTCACGGATTTTGTTCTCAAACAGTCTTCCCGGAGAGATTTGCTAGACAGATTGGAATCGCGTCTATCTCTTTGGACTCATCACACCCTGAAATTGGCTAGCCGACTCATCTTGGTCAAATCGGTCCTTCAATCCATGCCCCTGTACCTCTTCTCCATACTAGCAGCACCCAAATGGGTACTCAAAGCAATTTGAAACCTTCAATGCACCTTTCTATGGGTAGGCAGCAAGGCGGGAAGGAAATGGGCTCTCGTGAACTAGCAGGAGGTCTGCATGCGCAAGCACGTAGGTGGTCTTGGGCTGCATGATCCACACCTAAGTAACAAAGTCATGGGAGCCAAATTCTAGTGGCAATGGGTCTCTAATACCAACAGCCCATGGGCACAAATGTGGGCTGCTAAATACCCCCGCAACTGGCCCCTAAGCAATCTCATTCGCTATGATGGTGACCAAGCAGGCTCACTTATTTGGAGAGCGACCAATCAGCATCACACTCCCATACGTGACCACAGTTTTTGGGAGGTCAAGTCAGGCAGCTTAGCAAACTTCTCGCACGATTCTTGGCAACAGATTCCAAAAATGGCAGATATTTTTCCCACCTTGGAATGGCTCGGAATCCTGGAACAGATGGCCCAGACTAGCGTAAACACTTTCTGGAGCAACCTAGCCACCCCTCGACCAGTTTTTTCAATGGCTAATGGTTGAGCATCTCCGCACTCAATTATGCCTTAATCTAACCTTAGAGATAGCGGAGGAACTCAACAAGTGCCAAATACGAGTCTCAAAGGAACCCAACCATATCGTTGGGGCTACACCTCTTCTGGCATATTCTCAACCAAAGAAGCCTACAGTCTGTTGCTTCCGCCTCACCAAGCCGACAACATTTGGGACAAAGTTTGGCATTCTAAAAATTGGCGAAAAATTTCCACATTCCTTTGGCTCCTTAGTAAAAGGCGCTTACTCACCTAGGACAATCTCTACCAAAGAGGATTCATCGTCCCATCCCAATGCCCCATTTGTAGGATTAAGGAAGAAACCACTGAGCATATCTTCAATGAATGCACAACCATGGCACTTTGGGAAAAAGTGTCTCTTCTTAGAAAAAGATTGGACCGAATAGGTGGAAACATCATCAACACTATACGGAGCTGGCCTGCTACTCCTTTTCATTGTAGCATCCTCAACGCCCTTTGGACTATACTCCCAAGGCACCTCCTCTGGGCGATATGGAAGGAACGCAATCGCTGAATTTTCAAGGACCTTCGTGCCTCCACTGAAACTCTCTGGAACATGGTCTGTAGCAACTTGCAAGAGACTTTAGCCCTTCACCCATGGAAGGATGAGGACCTCCCTACTCTCAAAGGGTAGCAGATCATTTAGGCCAATTGGAACCTCTGGCTACACTCCTCGCCCTCCTCAGAGCTCCCTTCAATCCATTTGGAACCCTACCCTAATCATTGGTTCCCCCCCCCCTGCCCTCAGGCCTCTACAAGCTAAACTTTGATGGAGCCTCCAAAGGGAATCCAGGGCTTGTTGGATTCAGAGGAATTTTCAGAACATCTCAAGGCCATGCACACTCAGTATTCTACAGATCTCTTGGATGGGATACAAACAACTCAGCAGAATTGGAAGGTCTCCTTCAGGGGATCATCATAGCCATAGATCAACACTTGTTCCCCCTAATCATCAAAGGCGACTCTTAGATTCTCATTGAAATGGCTAAGCGTATCCAGGTAGGTTCATCTGCCTCCAAACTCAATAAGAGCTAGCGTCTGGCCACTAGGATTACCATGCTCAAGAATTATATCCGCATGGACACAGCTATTGAATTCCACCATGTAAGACGCAATTACAACAAGGTAGCGGACCTTTTGGTGAATAAAGGAGTCCACCATTTCTCGCCTCTTTGGGCTAGCTCTCTCAACTCCATTGATGATGAATTCCTCCTCCAACACTGTACACAACTGGTCCATAACGACCTCCTTCCCCTGGATGCGGGTGCCATATAGTTTCAATGGAGTACACGGGGCAACCATGTGGCTCACCACACGGCACGTCGATGTGACACGGGCTGGGGAAACCTAGCACCTTAAATCCTCGTGTGGGCTGGGCTTTAAAGCCCCATGTTCCACCTCCATTTCAATGTACTTCGCATCCTATTTTTTTACTCCCTCCTGCACTATGATGTTTTCCATTCCCGCTCCTCCCTTGGATCCCCTACCTGCTCTGCTTGCCTTCCCTGCGCTTGTGTGGCTTTGGCATCCCCTGGCTCTGGCGCGAAGCCTTTGGGCTCTGTCTCCTGTTTCATCTCCATATCAATACTGCACATTACCTAAGGCAGCTAAGATGTTTCGGCACCAATGGCAACACAGCAGATGGGCGGGGGGAAGAGGCCTTCCTTCGCGGCCCCCTCTTTTGATGGCTCTCCATCCGTATTTGAAACTTCTTGCAGATTGGGATATGGCGGACGTGGTGCCCTCCTTCCCTGCTCCAACCTCGCCTCTCGCAGTGTTATATGACCCTTTAGCCTGTCCCGAGCACTTTCCTAGCTCCTATGCTCCACCCTCCTCTTCCCACTGCAAGAAGAGAACCCGCAAATCCACCATTGCTACCGAGCCTGCCTCCCTCCCCCGCAAACTGAATGCACTTCCTGTGAAGCCTACTTCAAACTCCACTTCAAAAGACAATGATTTTGAGACGAAGGCGGAGCTGAGGCTCCCAGGGTTGCTCCATTTGGGCTCCCCCTTGACGAAAGAAGAGAGCACCTTGATGGCCGCTCAGGACAACTCATCCTTCATGTAGGTTTGCGCAGCTCAGGACAATTCGGAGGAATGCCTTGGACGTCCTTCTTCTCCGCTCGGGCCACATGAGGAAGCGAACAAAGGCTCGGGTGCTCTCGACTATGGATACATCTACAGGATTGTTGAAGAATCGCCTCCCCCCAGGGACTCGCATGAAGACTCACCTTAGAATTTGCCCCTCAAATTTCGTCGTTTATTGGTTTTTATGCTATCTATGCTTATTCCTTTTTATATATTTTTGTACTGTTGTTAAGGTTGGTTTCCCGAAATGGGTAGCCTGTAATGGTTGGACTCTAAAGACTGGTTTTCCCTCTCAGGAAAATCTAGTTTTGGACAGTAGTTCTCTACTTATTCCCTCAGCCATGGATTCCTCCATGCCTGAGGATGAGAATTGTAACTCTGGTTTGACTGCTTAATAGAAATAGTTTTACATAGAAAAAAAAAAAGTTATTACATTAAAAATGGAAACAACATAGTTTAAAAGTCAATTTTTGAAAGCTTTAAAAAACCAAATCATAATAAAAGTATGATTATTAGAGCTAAGTATAAATCCCAATTAATTTCTTTCTTCAAGAGGGTGAAGCACAAACCTCCATATTCATTTTTTTTCAACAAAGTGTGGGGTGTTTTCATTTCTTATTCCTTGTTTTGTAATGCAGTTTAGGGTGTGTTTGTTTTCTTAGTATTTTTATTGTGTGGTACTTTCCTTCTTTCTTTGTTTCTAACACAAATTTCTCATCAAGCAAAGAATTCACAGTGTCAAAACTTATCAATTTATTTTCATGGACTAACTTGAAGCTTCAAAGAACTATAGGAAATAGAAATGACATATGGAAAATACTCTCATATATAATGAGTTATGGAAATATATAGGCAATGATGATGTAAAACCTAATTAAACCATCGATGTCGATATTCTAGCTAAGTGAGAACTCAAAGATGAAAAATAGTTTCCATTAATAAAATCCTTTGTAAATGAAGAAAGTATGTTCATATAGAGAATGGATTAGATGCTTGGACTAGTTGGAATACTTTTAAATATCTCTTTGATACACAAATTGAAAAAATATGGGAAAATATTCAATTAAATTAGCTTCAATATAAATTGTCTAAAAAAGGAGATGTACTAGAATATATTTCTAGACTTAAAAAAATAAGACAAAAAATCACTACGATAATATTTATGCCTATAGAAGACAATTTGATGGAAAAAATATTAATTGCAATATTTCCATCCTCTTATAAATACTTCTTGGAGACTTTACAATGGACAATAAAGTCTTAGAAGAAATCATTTGATAAATTGACATGTTATCTCAGTGTGACAAAACATTTCGAAAGAAGAAACTATTGGGTGAAGATGTGTTCCTTACAGGTACAAGCTCAAGTAATTGACTAACTATAGATTTGAGAGGAAGAGGAACTTAGGTGAATAATCATAGGGTGAGGATATCAAAATAAAAGGTCTTATAGAGGACAAGGATTAGGGTGCATTCAAGGAAGAAAAATTAATCATGGAAGAGAAAGTAGTCTAAGAAGTGGAAACAATCAAGGAGGAGAAGGTAATGAAGGAAGAGGAAGAAGTAATTTTCAATAGGGGTCAAACAGTTTCAGAAGAAGTCAATCATATATACCTCCTAATCATAATCAACAATATGGAAGACAACAAGACTTCGGGTAAGTTATATGCAAATAGTGCAACAAGATTGGTCATTATGTTGAAAACTATCTAAATCCAAATGATAAGCTCCTAAAGTTCAAGAAAAAATCAATGTTAGAAAAATATGAAAATGATCAAGAGGATGATAAATTTGAATATGTATTCACTTCTCTTGAAAAAACATTAGTAAATGTTGTTTTACTCTCCAATTTCTCTTTCAAGAGTGAGTATGAAGATGCATGGATATTGGATACAAGGGCCACTCAACACATGGAATTTAGAAACAACTTCTTTTAGACATTTCAAGGATGTAAACTCAACTCAAAATTATTGGCTGATGATAGAATGCATACACCTCATGGAAAATGTATTGCAAAAATATTTCTCCTTGACATCAAAGAGGATGGTTTCAAATGTGTTGTGTGTACCAACATTCAAAGATAGTTTGTTTCCTTTAGTATGATTCACCAAACTTGACATCAAATTATCTTGGAAGATGGATTAGTGAAAATAAATACCACCAAACCAAATTTAAAAACAAACATAAAAGGTTATGAAGATGGTATGCTTCTAAAGTTGAAAGGAAAATTCATTCCTAGGGAGTGATATTTTGCAGGAGCAATAAGTTAAAATATTTCACCCATTAGATTATAGCATGTATGCAGCGAGAATTTAAACTCCAACATTCTATCTAAACTAGAAAAATATTTTCTGGTTAAAGTGATACTTACTTTCAGAAAGGAAATTCAAAGTGTGAACCTTGAATTTATGAAAAACAAAATTGAGGGACATTTCCTATATGTTCATGACGAGAAAACATGTGTTTGAAACTTTTCCACAATGCGATTTGTATCCTTCTAGAAAATTATTTCAAAGGATGTAAGTATTTTTTTACTTTTCATTGATGATTTTAGTCAAATGAATTAGGTTTATTTTTTAAGGAAAAATTAGAAACATTTGAAAAGTTTAAATCTTTTCACCGTTTGGTTAAAAAATAAACCAAAGAAAAGACAGGAATATTTAAGATAGACAATGGAGGGTAATTCACTTCTATTGAATTCCAAATTTATTGAAAAGATAAGGGTATCAGAAGGAAATTCATAAATTCTTATACTCCACAACAAAATGGAGTGACAAAAGGATGAAGACTCAACTTTGTTTTAAATGGTGAGATCCACACTAACTTTCAAATGTTTAGGCTCTTCCTAATGTTTTGAAGTAGTGCATATTGTAGTATAGTTAAGAAATAAATATCCCACTATTTATTTGGATGGAATCACACCATACAAAGCATGGTATGTTTAAAACTAGAAGTAAAGAATCTTTGGGTTTTTTGTTTAATGTGCAATGCTTTAGTTCCTAAAGGAAAGATAACTAAGCTAGAATCTAGAAGTATGAAGTGTATGGAGATTGGATATCTCAATGGAAAGAAGGGATATCATATTTTTTCCAATGGAAAATTCATTGTAATTCAAGATGACATCTTTGATGAAATAGAAAGAAAAAGTGTTGTAGAAATTGAAATCCAACTTGAGAAATTGGAAAAACAAGTAGATAAAGAGAAAAACATGATTAAAAAAGAAGGATGGTTTGAAATAGATTTGGATTTACTAGAAAAATATGATGATTTTGTTTATTTTTGTATGGAACTCAAGAATCAAGTTTGAGTCTAAGATCGCGATCATAAAAAAACTCAAATGCCACAATACATGAACTTTGCACAATGAAATAAAATATAATAGTGAATCAACTAGTACACAAGGAAAATTTTAACCCACAACTTGTTATATTACAAACTTTAATACACCAATCTTAGGTCTCCTGTACAAGGGATGCTACACTTAAAATTAGCCCTGATACAAGAATCAACTAGGACTTGGAATCAATTAGTATGAATCCCAATATTTCCCTGAAAAAAGTACACTTGACTTACTTGTTGATGTAGAGCTCTATATTCCTTTCATTCCACATACCTTGAACACTTTTGGAGGGTAATTTTCCTCCCCTTATGTTGATCACTGCAACTTCTTCCACTTCATAAAACTTTCCATCTCGAGTTTCTCAAACTACCACTATCAACCCTCCTTCTGCTCCAAGAGTGACAAAACTTTAGCCCATACAAGTTTTCCCTCTTGCTACTCTCTTGCTCCATCAAGAGTGCCAGATCTTAGGGTCTTCCCAAATTCCCTCTGCTTTCCTATCTACTGCTCCAAAAATGACTATAATTAGGGCTTCAAGGATGCCCTCTTATCACTCATTTCACCAATTATAAATCACTTGGCTAGGGCACACACATCCAACCCTCTTATCATAGATTCTCCAACCTTGAGATATTTGAACTAGGGTCCAAATAAACTGCCCTCTTAACAGTAACAAGCCTACACTTGTTCACTATACTAAGGCACAATGCATAGCCACTAACAATCCTTAACTCTTCAATGATCTGTTTACATGTGCTACTCAAATATTTGTACAAAACACCACTAGGATAATGTTGAAATTTGCAACAAGAAACATTGAAAATAGAAATTGTTAGCCCTCTATAAATTTCTTGACAAGCAAGCAAGGGGCTAAATTGTTTTTGAGCCTTCAAGGAATGCTTCTCCCCTGAAGGCACATCATCCTTGAAAGCTCTTCCGTACCCTCTCCCCTTTGGTTATTCTCCTCTACTGTTCCATCCAAAAAAGTCTCACGGATTGCAAAAAATTGCGCTCCAAAAAGCCTACATTTGCCCCTTGTATCCCTGCAGAATGCCCCATTTTAACCCTTTTTTTCCCTTTGTCAAATTTCCCCTATTACCCTCTAAATCTTCCCAAAATCCCCTTTACATCCTACACACACCCCTAGCTTGGCCTAATTTCCCTTTCTTTTCCCTATCGTACCCTTTATTGGCGTTAAAATGCTCTAAGAATGGGCCAAAAACCATGTTTTACATATAGATGGGCTTAGAACCTTTCGGCACTAGCCCCCTTATCTTTTCCACCACGTGACCTCAGCGCTAGAACCAGGCACCAAGGTGGATAACACTTACCGCAATTATACATCGTGAGCAGTTTAAACCGTCGATCTATACAGATCAGACAGTCATCGTAGATCAGCGTCGAGCCCGTGGCCCACTCCTTTCACTACCCGATCGCATAATCCACCGTTCATTTAACCTGCTAATCCGACGGTCAATAGTTCATCTGCCCCGGTGTTCCCTGCACCAAAACTGTTCAAAAACCAGTCGGTTTGTATTGCACCGTCATTGGAGGATGGGCAGTTTTTCTCGTTCCGCAGCGACGCTATTCACTGCAAGACACGTGTCCTGCGCACTGTTCAAAAACTTCCCCCCCATCGCATGTTAACGTTCGGCATTTGACCCAGCATGATATGAAGGTACACCGTACGATCTACTATCATCCATCCAACAGTGATCGCGCCCCAAAGATGCGCGGATGATAACCAAGCCAAGCGGAGCCCCTGGCCCACTGTCCATCGCCCCCCGATGCATTTTTAGCCGTTGATCTCCTCCTGAGATCGGACGGTCCAGATTAAAAGCCAGCCCCGCCATCGCCTGGTCCTGCCACATCACCACTCCACGTGTTTTCATCACTCTTTCGCCCGTCCCCTATATAATTCGTTCAAAGGTCAAATTTTAAATGATTTATGTTAAAATTTACACCTCTCCATCCTCCACTGTTCGTTGTGTTTTCCACCATCAACCTGCAACTATTCCACCATTTCGCCAACCTGCATGGCCAATCCCATTGTCCCCGCTGCATTCACCATCCCCAATGCATGGTTTTATTAATTTTTTTTCATGTTTTGTAGGGTTACAGGCAGGAAGGAAACTGCCATGATTCATCTGCACTATTGTAGTGGCACAGTGCACAAAAGAAGCTGAATTTAAAGCCTAATATTACAAGAAATTGTCCGAAAAGGTGTCTGCAACGTGAACTTCATCAAAGGACAGAGTTCAAACTCTGTAAAACCTGTCTGGATCCATTAAAGCGCAGATTTTGTAGGCACAAGCAATCATGGAGTGGCAAAGAGTATCAGTGAGAAAACAGAGCATTTAGGACCTGTAATTGCATATTCTGAGCCTTAATCTGATAATTTAGAGGCAGAATACCAGATCAAAGACATCATGGATCGATCAGAAGGTCCTAGGGCACATAAAACAATGCAAATAGGGTTTCACCAGTAGCAGAATGTTCTTTCCCGTGAAAGGATGAAATGCCCATGCAGTTTCCATTCCATGCCGTGTTCTAGAGGAATTTTCTGCCTTGATAATAGTCCTGATGCTATTAGAGCATTTGATATGCAGTATGGCGGACTTCATAGTCATTTATTTACCTTTTTGTTTATTCACCAAATTACTACAAAGTATTGCAGCCAAAGTACATCAGAGACATACTGGAGTAAATGGAAGCCTAGAGAAGACCACTCTTTCACCCAAAGAGTGCCATAAATAAATGCACAGAATTTAAATAGAATGGGCTTCAACACTCTTTCTTTTTTGAGTTTTAATGCTTCATTTAGTCTTTCACCTACCTCTGCTCTCTTCAGCTCTAAAATTCATGAAGGAACTCATTGTAAAGGTTGTTGATCAGTTATCAGAGAATTACAAGCTGTTTCTTTTGAGACATAGTCTCTGTGTAAAGTTGTAAGATAGGCTGAGGAAGATGTTTTCAGATTGAATATCCATATATTGGTAATATTATACTTGACTGGTATTTCTCTTTAATATGAAAAGCACATTTCTTTGGATCCTGATCTAAAGAAGCAGTGATGTTTTTCTATCTCTATATTTGTTTTTAACTTGTAGTTCATTTCATTTAATTTCTACTGGCTCGCATCAGAAATCTGGCATAGTATTTACCCTTGTTAGGTACCCTATGTTTCTACTCTCCTTGCCTTTAATGTTTTCTACTAAATGCGTTATCTAAGGGTTGATTTCAGTTAATTTAACCAGTGTAGTGGATGTCATTGCCTGCTAGCTGATGTATGAATTAATGAATCTGTAATTAGATGTTCTTGTTAGGATTTAATTGAATGAATTGGGAACACTGGGAGGTCTAGAACTCTATCTCTATCTCACTAGGATCCTTCTCAATTAATTGAACCTTTCTAAGATCCCTCAAGCTAGAGGCCGAAGCATTGAGAGTTCAAAGTCTCTCTATGATCTCAAGTCTTTAACTTTGTGTTCTAAACCTTTACTGTTTCTTGTCTGAAGAGTTAGCCTTTGGATTTTAGATCACAAGTGTCCAATGGCATGCCCTGTCCCTGGATCTGATTTCTAAAGGTCACCTTAGAGATTTCCTTGCTTTCACTTTTCTCTCTTACCATTTCATGCTACACAATCATCTTTAAGATCCAATGCTTTAGATGACTAGCCCAACTGAAAGCCTGCACATTGAATAGAAAGTAAACCCTTTCTTGACTCCATTTCCCAATTGTCTTGAATGTTCCCTGGAGTATCTCTCCTTTGCCTAAATTCCTCTTTTCTCATCCATTGTCTTATATTGAACCCTTCTTTCCTGATTCCCAACAACCAAACATACAAGCAAACAAACAAACTGAGCCCTATAACTAGCCTAATATCTTAACACTGAGCTTCAAATACATAAAACCTTTGCTTATATAGAGATATCCCTCTCTGGATCTAGGAGGGCTAGATCCTGAGGTCTGAAGTGGTTCTGATGTTGTCTCATCTTTTGGTCTTTCCAATCTGGCAAAAACATGGGAACCCTAACATAATGGTGACTCCGCTAGGGACGGAACTTCGAAATACCTTTAACTGCTATATCCACTTGTTGTGTTTCCCATACACTCTTAGACAGAGTTTGGAAAGGGCCAGGTAGCATCCAGATCTCACACTCTTTCAGAGGTGACATATCTGGTAAAATCCGTCCCAGTCAATCTCTGGTTAGAGTTTGCTGTGTTTTGAATATATCCTTGAAAAGGGATATTTCATAAGCATTGTGGTGGACAGTGTACCCTCCAGAAGCATCCTAAACCTTCCACCTGGCGACTCCATAGCTCCTTAAAGATCAAAGACTCCACTGGTGATCAATAGGCCTGCTGATTATCTTGGTTCACATAAGACTCCACTGGGAGACCAGCCTCCATAACAACATCAACCACAATAGAGGTAACAAGTAGGGTTAATATGCTTTGTGAAAATAGCATTCTGGCTCCACGAAACATTCACATAAGAGCTTATCTCAACCCAAACCCACCTGAAATAGTTGATAACCTTGAGAGCATCCTCAAGATATCTCCTGCACCTAAAAGACCAACTATTTCCAGCCACATCCATAGAGCTAAATCTACACCAGAAGACTTTACAGCTCTATTAGACCCACCTTTTGACCTAGACCTACCGAATAGACTACCAAGAACTAGGTCACTTAGTGTTATAGACCAGCTCAACCTTGAATTTCCCGGTTCACCATCTCATAGCGGTCAGCACATTAGGGACAGAGAGACCCCCCCATCTACACCCCTTGATATTCACTTCCTGCAAAACTTGGGGCTCTGCCACACTAAATCTGCTCAACAGTCTTCTGCTGGTCATAATATCCATGTCATCCATATACCAGCTGCTCAAGCTAACCCTTTACTTCACCAAAACATCATCATGGCAGCTTGGTATGCGCCTCTGGTGTTACCTTAGCCTCTAGTGCCCTTACGCAATGATTAACAATCAAATATCCCACACTTTATTGCAAAAGAATCTATCACAACCCAACACCATGTAGATAGGATGGAAGATTCTTTTGACTACATGGAGGTAGATGATGACACATTCAAAATGAGAATCTTTGCCTAGAGCTTAGGAGGTGATGTGAAGAAATGGTTCAAGAGTATACCTCCTAATAGTATCCAAGACCTTCCTGCTTTATATCAAACTTTCATAAAAAAATGGGGAGTTAAGACCAACCCTCTCCAAATCCTAACTGAATAAAAAAACCTTAAAAGAAACATAGGAGAGAGTGTCCATGATTATTCTACAAGGTTTAATAGTGTTTATAATGCTCTTCCTCCACATATGAAACCTCCCCAAGGTATGGCTTTAGTAAAATACCTTGAAGGCTTTGATGCTGACATGGCCTACCAGCTTAAGGAGAGAGATTACAACACGTTGGAAGACATGAAAAAGGGAGAAGTGAGTGTAGAGGCAAAACTGATTGAGAAAAGGGCAAGATTGAGGGCTGAGAAAAGGGTAACATATAGAGATGACATTGTAGCTTCCACATCTGACCCAAATTATGACCGCCTATATAAAAACACGGAAAAGCTATAGCAAATGATGGAAAAAATGGTTGTCATAGTTAGTAACCAAAATAGAAATCAAAATCATAACCAGAACTAGAAGTTTAAGAGAAACAACACTACTCCCAACAGACAAAAAGAATCAGATCAGCAAGTCATTCCCCCATTCCAAGAGAAATTTCTTGATGAACATGAGGGAATCATAGAAGAGTCTGAGGGGACCACAATAAACATGTTTGAAATAGAAAACTCAATCCACAACTATTCCACAGAGGAAGATCTGCCCTCACCCTCTTATTGGGATGAGGAAAGATTAGAATCTGAGGATTACAGGTTAGGATTTGAAAATGCCATCATGCAAGTCAGAGAAAAATATAAACTTGGAAGCAAAAAAATACTAGACACTTCCAAACCAAAGGCTTCTAATATTATCATCAAGAAAAGGCCCGAGAAAACATCTAAAGTAACTGCTGAAAGTGACAAATCAACAGCTGAGAGTTCTGGGAAGAACAAAGAAAAGGACAACTAAAACATTGATAAACAAAGCCAACCATCTAGTAGCACTAGCACTGCAGTTAGTGCTCTTGATAAAAAAAATTCTAACACTATACATAGTGAGATTCAGCCCACTCATTCTACCACCAAGGTGGTGACTAGAAAAACAGAGTTGAACATCCCAAAGAGTCAGCCCACTTTCAATTTGGAAAGTGATATTCCAAAAATTAAAATCTCTATCCCACTCTCTGAGCTGGCCACTCAGGATGTATATAAAGGAAAAATTTTGAAAGAATTAAATCTAGGTGAGAATAGTGACACGGTCAATCTGAGTGATGATCAACCAGCCCTCCTGTTTGGCCCCAAGATAGAAGGGAAGTTTCAAGAAGGGGTAGTGCCACCTTTTTATATCAGTCTCAATATTCACAACAAGATCCTTCACAAACTTAATGCCTAAAGTAGTTATGGAAAGGTTAGGCTTAGAGATAACCCGACCCTACAAAGACTTATATTCATTTGATTCTAGCAGGGTAAAGTGTCTTGGCCTGATCAAAGATTTATGTGTGAGCCTAACCCAGATTCCAGCTAAATGCATGGTCATGGATGTTGTGGTGGCAGATGTGCCACCTAAGTATGGTATGCTATTGTCAAGATCATGGGGAGCCAAGCTACAGGGCACGATGTAGATGGATGGGGCATATGCCACAATCCCTGTTTTTAGCCAACTGAGGAGACTGTACAGGGAGGCACAAATGAAATTATTGGTCAGTAGCCCTGAAAGGCCTAAAAATTCCCCTCTGTATTCTGTACACACAGATCTGGACTCTTTTATCTTCTACAACGATGAATCCTTAGGAGAGCCAGAATCAAAAAACATAGATACAAACAAAGGTTTTGAGACCACAGATTTTCACATAATGGCCACCCTGGACTTCGAAGAAAATGAAGAAGGAAGCCGTAGACAGTGCACTGAAATATAAATTCAGACCAAACGAGAAATCGAATGCAATCAGTCGGTTAGTCACCCCTCACGAACTCATATACCACACAAAGATTGAAAACTTCCTCAGCACAACGCAGAACCCGTGACACAACAAACCAGTGAAACCCATGTTAGGGAAGGAAACGATGATAAAACGAAAAATGATCCCCTGTGGGAAATGAATTTCGATGGGTCATGTACCAAGAGAACTGCTGGAGTAGGAGTGTGGCTACATAACACAAAGAGTGACTACGCAGAGAGCCATGCCTGTAACCTGCACTTCAAATGTACAAATAATATCGCGGAGTATGAGGCTCTGATCCTAGGCTTAAATATGTTGAGAAAATTAGGGGCCCGTAAGATAACTTTGCATAGGGACTTTGAGCTGATCATTAAACAGGTGAATGGTGAATACATGATGAAAAATCCTAGGCTAAGAGCATATAGGAATGATGCTATGGACATATTGAAAACCTTTGTAGAATACGAATTGGCATTTGTCCCTAGGAGTCAAAACGTAATTGCAAATGGATTAGCCTGCGTGGATAGTTCATATCACAAGCCTCCCAGCGACCAATAGATCATCATTCAGACCAAATTTCGACCTGCAGTGCCAAAAAATGAAAAATGTTGGCAGGTCTTTGAGGGCGATAAACAGATTGAAGATTTTCTGGTAGGCAGAGACGAGTTTGAAATTTCTGACTCAGATTCTAAATCTGACAGTAGCTGCCTAAGTGAAGAGTCCTCAGATGAGGAAGAACCACCCTGTAACATAGAAATACAAATTTTAAATGAACAGATTGGAAATCCAAACAAAAAATGTGAAAATGTAGATAGTGAGGAAGTAGAGGTGCTGCAAACCAAAGATGAGAACATACCCCAAGGTCTGGCACCTTTAGAGGACCTTTTTGACTTTGATGATGTAGAAAAAAAGCCCACTATAGAACATGTAGACTCTGATGTTGAGGAATGCAACATAGGCACTAAAGATAAACCTAAGATGATCAAATTAGCTAGGTCCCTTCCTGCAAACATGAAAAAGAAATACATTGACCTATTCAAGGAATTCATTGATGTGTTTGCTTGGAGCTATGAGGACCTGAAGGCCTATGACACAAACATCATATAGCACAAAATACCTTTGAAATAAAATCAGAAGCCCTTCAGACAAAAAATTCGCAGAATAAACCCAAAGAAATTTCCTGCAGTTGAAAAGAGATTAAAAAGATGTATGAGGTAGGCATAATATTTCATGTGAGGTTCTCTGATTGGGTCTCAAACCTAGTGGCTGTGAGAAAGAAAACAGGGGAGATCAGGCTGTGTATTGATTTCAGGAATCTTAATAGAGCCTCACTCAAAGACAATTACCCTTTGCCAAAAATGGAACACATACTTTAGAGGGTAGTAGGCTCAAAAAGGATCTCCCTACTAGATGGTTTTTCAGGTTACAACCAAGTTTTAGTAATCCCAGAAGACCAACTCAAAATAGATTTCACCACTCCATGGGGCACTTTTATGTATGTAAAAATTCCTTTTGAACTGATGAATGCTGGAGCCACCTTCCAAAGAGCAATGGACATAGCCTTTTCAGATGAAATAGGGCACTTCATTGTCATCTACCTAGATGACATAACAGTTTACTCCAAGATTGAAGAAGAACACCTAGAACATCTGAGAAGAGTGTTTGAAAAATGTAGAAGGTTTGGTCTGTCATTGAATCCTAAAAAGACTATATTTGGGCTGCAAGAAGGTAAGCTTCTTGGCCACATCATATCTAAGAAAGGGATTAGGATAGACCCACAAAGAGTTGAGGGAATACTACAAATCACACACCCAAGAAATATCAAAGAGTTACAGTCCTTCATTGGGAAAATCAACTTCCTCAGGAAGTTTATTCCCAACTTAGTTGAACACCTTAGGAATATGACTAACATGCTAAAGAAAGGTGTAGGAGTTAAGTGGACTGTTGGGGCTAAGAAATATTTTGAATTAGTTAAACTTGCACTCACCCAGGATCCTTTCCTAATCAGCCCAGATTTCTCAAAAGATTTCCTGATTTTTTCATTTGCCTCCTAGCATACGATAGTTGCAGTTCTACTGCAGAAAAATCTAGAGGGAATGGAACAGTCCATTTCTTTCTTCAGCAAAGTACTCAGGGATGCACCCTTGAAATACAACATAATGGAAAAACGGGCCTATGCTCTGGTTAAGGCCTTGAAAGACTTTAGGGTGTACATATTTCATTCCCACACCATAACCTATGAACCCAACATAGTGGTTAAAGACATCTTGTCCCAAGACCTAGATGGGAAAAGGGGCGAATGGGTTGTTGTAATCTTGGAATATGACCTTGAGATAAAACCCACAAAACTGATCAAAGGTCAGGGCTTAGCTCAACTAATGGCTGAGTCAAATCTGCAAGCCCCTGACATAAACATGATACATGCCTTGGATGAGCAGGGAGGATTGCCTGACCCCACTGTTGAGGAGAAGTTTCAGATCTCTCCTTGGTATTCTGACATTCTGTATGTGCTTACACACCTCAATGCCCCTCCTGAACTATCAAATACCAAGGCAAGATTCTTAAAGCTAAAAGCCAGAAGCTACTGTATTCTGAATGAATGTTTATACTGGAAGAGTACAAATGGCTTATTACTTAAGTGCTTGCCTGAAACTGAAGCAGAAAGGATCAAACAAGAGTTCCATGTAGGAGAGTGTGGAGGTCACCTGGACTGGAAAGCCACTACTAACAAAATACTCAGAGCTGGCTACTATTGGCCCACACTCTTCAATGACATCCATAAGATGGTAATTACCTGCCACCAATGCTAGATTTTTTAAGGCAAAAGAAAACTCCTCCCCTTACCTCTACAACCCATCATTGTTGAAGGTCCATTTATGCAATGGGGACTAGATTTCATAGGAGAAATTCACCCTGCTTCTTCTACACAACACAAATGGATCTTAACAGCCACAGACTACTTCGTTAAGTGGATAGAGGCTATACCTACTAGGAATGCCACAGAGTCAGTCATCATTAGGTTCCTAGAAGGCTATATCCTCTCTCAGTTTGGTTGTCCAAGAAAAATAATCACTGATAATGCTGTTGCTTTTGGATCCAAGAAAATGGTTGATTTTTGTCACAGGTATCAAATAGTACTCGGTCTTTCAACTGCCTATTACCCTTAGGGAAATGGATTAGCTGAATCATCAAACAAGAGCCTGGTGACTATCATCAAGAAGTTGTTGGAAGAGAACAAAAATTCATGGCATAACAAGTTAGTGCATGCTTTGTCGTCTGACAGGCTTACAACAAAGAATTCCATTGGCATGTCACCATACCAGCTTGTCTATGGAATAGAAGCAGTGTTTCCTACCAGCCTTGGGGTACCAGTGATCAAACTTGTTCAAGAGATACAAACAGAAGAAGATAGCATGGTGAGGAGAATAAACCAGACAATTCATCTCCAACAAACAAGGGAAGAGGTCTATAACAGAGCTGTGAAAGTTCAGGAGAACATAAATAAGTTGTTTGACAAAATAACTAAAGCTTTTGATTTCAAAATTGGAGACAGTTCTGAATTGGGACTCGAGGAGAGAGGACAAAGGAAAGCACGACAAGTTTTAGAGTTTGTGGCAGGGTCCATACATCATCCAAGCCACTGTGGGTCCAAATGCATTTTTTCTACAAGAACTAGATGGTACAGAGCTGTTTGGGGGTCTTGTCAATGGCAGGATGCTCAAGACTTACTTCTGTTGATTTCCAATTTCTAGTTTCCATTTCCATTGTAAATACCATTGCAATGTTTTGTTTTCAAGAAAAAGAGAAAATGTTCAAAAAATAGAGAGAAAGAAGAGGTTCAGACATGCTCAAAACATGAACCTCTGAAGTGAAAAATATTGGCTCTAACATGACCAAAACCTAAGCCAAAGAAAGTAAAGATAGCTAGTTCAAACATGCCCAAAAACTGAATCAGCAGAGAAGAAAGAAGAATCAGCTCAAACAAGCCCAAAACCAAAGCTAAATGAAGAAAAGAAAGTGACTCTAACAAGCTCAAAACTTGAGTCACAAAAGAAAGAAGGATATTTCAAAATTTTAGATGTCAAGCCTTCAGATTTTTGTTTGCAATTTTCTGCAAGTTTCTGTCCATGTGCAACTGTCTTTATGGCTTGGATCCACAACAAAATAGACTGTCTAATCCTAGTTTGACTCTTTTTAAATTTTTGTTGTATAATATAGAGAAGAAATCTGCTGGATAGTTTAATCCCAGCAGATATTAGATTAGGTAGAGAAACATATGAGGCCAAAAGTTTAATCTAGTCTCATGGAGTAATAAGGGTAGAAATAGAATAGGTTTATTTTCTTGTCTATAAAAAATTAAAATTATGTAAAGGGTCTGCTAGTTCAAATGCACCATAGAAGAAAAAATGCTAGGATTGTAGGATGGGTAGGTAGTTCGTTTGGGAAATTTTTTCTGCTAAATAGATGTCTTCATAATTGTGGCAGCTGAAAATCAAAGAAGAAAGGTGGCTCAAGCAGTAGGCATCTGGCATACACCAAGGATCATTTTCTAAATTCTTGACTCCTTCAAGAAGAAGCCATCTCCATGCGGAGCCACTGTTAGCCCTCTATAAATTTATTAACAAGCAAACAGGGGGCTAAATTATTTTTGAGCCTTCAAGGAATGCATCTCCCCTGAAGACACATCATCCTTGAAAGCTCTTCCATACCCTCTCCCCTTTGGTTATTCTCCTCTGCTGTTCTATCCAAAAAATTCTCACAGATTGCAAAAAATTGCGCTCCAAAAAGCCTACATTTGCCCCTTGTATCCCTGCAGAATGCCCCATTTTAACCCTTTTTTTCCCTTTGTCAAATTTCCCCTCTTACCCTCTAAATCTTCCCAAAATCCCATTTACATCCTACACACACCCCTGGCTTGGCCTAATTTCCCTTTCTTTCCCCTATCGTACCCTTTATTAGCCTTAAAATGCTCTAAGAATGGGCCAAAAACCATGTTTTACATATAGATGGGCTTAGCACCTTTCGGCACTAGCCCCCTTATCTTTTCCACCACGTGACCTTAGTGCTAGAACCAGGCGCCAAGGTGGACAGCGTTTACCACAATTATATATCGCGAGTAGTTTAAACCGTCGATCTGTACAAATCGGACGGTCGTCGCAGATCAGCGCCGCGCCCGTGGCCCACTCCTTTCACCACCTGATTGCATAATCCACTGTTCATTTAACATGCTAATCTGATGGTCAATAGTTCGTCTGCCCCAGTGGTCCCTGTGCCAACACTGTTCAAAAACCAGCCGGTTTGTATCGCATCGCCATTGGAGGATGGACGGTTTTTCTCGTTCCGGAGCGATGCCATTCACCGCAGGATACGTGTCCCGCGCACTATTCAAAAAGCACCCCCCCATCACGCGTTAACATTCGGAATTTGACTCAGCGCAATATGAATTTACACCATCCGATCTACGATCATCCATCCAACGGTGATCGCGCCTCGAAGATGCGCGGATGATAACCAAGCCGAGCGGAGCCCCTGGCCCACTGTCCATCGCCCCCCGATGCATTTTCAGCCGTCGATCTCCTCTTGAGATCAGACGGTCTAGATTAAAAGCCAGCCCCACCATCGTCCAGTCCCGCCACGTCACCACTCCACGTGTTTTCATCACTCTTTCACCCGTCCCCTACATAATTCATTCAAAGGTCAAATTTTAAATGATTTACGTTAAAATTTACACCTCTCCATCCTCCACTATTCGCTGTGTTTTCCACCATCAACCTGCAACTATTCCACCATTTCGCCAACCTGCATGGCCATTCCCATTGTCCCCACTGCATTCACCATCCCCAATGCATGTTTTTCTTAATTTGTTTCGTGTTTTGCAGGGTTACAGGCAGGTGGGCAACTGCCATGATTCATCTGCACTATTGTAGTGGCACAATGCACAGAAGAAGCTGAATTTAAAGCCTGATATTACAGGAAATTGTCCGGAAAGGTGTCTGCAACGTGAAATTCATAAAAGGATAGATTTCAAACTCTGTAAAATCTATCTGGAGCCATTAAAGCACATATTTCACAGGCACAAGTAATCATGGAGCGACAAAGAGTATCAATGATAAAACAGAGCGTTTAGGGCCTATAATTGCAGATTCTGAGCCTTAATTCGATAATTTAGAGGTAGAATACCAGATCAAAGACATCATGGATCGATCAGAAGGTCCTAGGGCACATAAAACAATGAAAACAGGGTTTCACCTGCAGCAGAATGTTCTTTCCCGTGAAAGGACAAAATGCCCTTGCAGTTTCCATTCCATGCCATTTTCTAGAGGAATTTTCTGCCCTGACAACAGTCCTGATGCTATCAGAACATTTGATATGTAGTATGGCGGACTTCATAGTCATTTATTTACCTTTTTGTTTATTCACCAAATTACTAAGGAGTACTGCAGCCAAAGTACATCATATACATATTGGAGTAAATGGAAGCCTGGAGAAGACCACTCTTTCACCCAAAGAGTGCCATAGATAAATGCGCAGAATTTAAATAGAATGGGCTTCGGCCCTCTTTCTTTTCTGAGTTTTAATGCTTCATTTAGTCTTTCAACTACCTCCTATGCTCTCTTCAGCTATAAAATTCATGAAGGAACTCATTGTAAAGGTTGTTGATTAGTTATTAGAGAATTACAAGTTGTTTCTTTTGAGACATAGTCTCTGTGTAAAGTTGTAAGATAGGCTGAGGAAGATGTTTTCAGACTGAATATCTAGCTATTGGTAACGTTGTACTTGACTGGTATTTCTATTTAATATGACAGGCACATTTCTTTGGATCCTGATCTAAAGCAGCGGTGATGTTTTTCTATCTCTGTATTTGTTTCTAACTTGCAGTTCATTTCATTTCATTTCTACTGGCTCGCATCAGAAATCTGGCATAGGATTTATCCTTGTTAGGTACCCTATGTTTCTTCTCTCCTTGCCTTTAATGTTTTCTACTAAATGCGTTATCTAAGGGTTGATTTCAGTTAATTTAACCAGTGTAGTGGATGTCATTGCCTGCTAGTTGATGTATGAATTAATGAATCTGTTCTTAGATGTTCTTGTTAGGATTTAATTAAATGAATTGGGAACACTGGGAGGTCTATAACTCTATCTCTATTTCACTAGGATCCTTTTCAATTAATTGAACCTTTCTAAGATCCCTCAAGCTAGAGGCCGAAGCATTGAGAGTTCAAAGTCTCTCTCTGATCTCAGGCCTTTAACTTTGTGTTCTAAACCTTTAATGTTTCTTGTCTGAAGAGTTAGCCTTTGGATTTTAGATCAAAGGTGTCCAATGGCATGCCCTGTCCCTGGATTTGATTTCTAAAGGTCACCTTAGAGGTTTCCTTGCTTTCACTTTTCTATCTTACCATTTCACGCCACACAATCATCTTTAAGATCCAATGCTTTAGATGACTAGCCCAACTGAAAGCCTGCACATTGAATAGCAAGTAAACCCTTTGTTGACTCCATTGCCCAATGGTCTTGAATGTTCCCTGGAGTATCTCTCCTTTGCCCAAATTCCTCTTTGCTCATCCATTGTCTTATATTGAACCCTTCTTTCCTGATTCCCAACAACCAAACTGTTACACTAAAAATTGTCACCTTGACATTATGCTAACTGTATGAGCTCATTAACCCTCATACATACCTCCTTTGCAAGTCTTACAACCTTTACTCCTCATTTCAAGCCCTAAAACAAGAAGAAAAACCCAAAAAACCTCTGAAAGAATGGGTACGCATGTAAGATGGAGCCGGCCTGCATTTCTGGCTTAGGAACGCAGGTAATGCATGGCTTACCTACATTTTAGAACGCAGTTTTCCTTAACAATGCCTGCGGACCCTCCTCAAACTCAAAAGAGCGAAAAAGTAAAGTTAAAAATCTGATTTGAGGTCAATTCTAGAAGGTTCTAGATGAGATTTTTTGGGGATGAGTACGCTTTCATAAGGTGCATGTATCCCTCACCTTAAGGAACTAATCCCTCGATGTGAGGAGTCTATCCCTTTGAAGGAGGATTCTATCCCTACAAAGGTTGAATCCTAACCTCCTCATCTGCTCTATAAAAGGAGGCATTGGGTAGCCTCAAAGGGTTAAGATTTTGATGTTAAGGAAACTAATGGAGGATTGAAGAATATTTTGATGGGTAGAATATTTGAGTTGAAGTGTTGTTGAGATTTAGACTTCCTTCTGCTAAGCTTTTGAGAAGAAAGATCACATACCTCTTTATGCTTCTGGAGGAAGAGTGAAAGACTTATCAGAGTAGAGGAGACTCCTGCTTCGGACCCCAGGAAGGCCTTTCGAACATCAAGGGAAAGGTTGTAAGGTTCTTCTGTATATTTTAAGATTAATACAATCAAGTTCTGTTTTTCTCAATAAATTGTCGTTCAATTGTTTATTTCAATAAGCTGTTGTTTGATCGTTTATTTCATAGATTCCTTGATCACTATGATAGGTATGTTTCATGATTATTTGTTATACAGGTGCTATTTAATATTTTCTTGTTTGTGATTGTAGATCAACGAACGATGATACTTTCTTGCAACAAAAGAGCTCTTGTTACGACGAAGGATTATTGATGCGACATAAGCTTTACGACTGCAAATAAGCATTTGCATCTAAGGTAGGATCGACACCTTCATGAGCATTTATTTGTAAAACGAATATACTTAGAGAAAGACAAACTTAGTTGTTCGTTTGTTGCTAGATTGTCTTTTGACACTAGGGAGATCGGTCTTGTCCGCAAGAACGATTTATCCGTCCAACACAAACATACAAGAAAACAAACAAACTGAGCCCTATAGCTAGCCTAATATCTTAACACTGAGCTTCAAATACATAAAACCTTTGCTTATATAGAGAGATCCCTCTCCGGACCCAGGAGGGCTAGATCTTGAGGTCTGAAGTGGTTTTGATGTTATCTCTTCTTTTGGTGTTTCCAATCTATCCAAAACATGGGAACCCCAACAGAAACCATAAAATGGCACCCATAAATGGTAGCATTTGAGGCTTTTGATTTAATTTACCCTTACTTAAATTGGAAGAAAATTTGCAATTTCATCTCTTGACAACCTGTATTAGTTAACTGAGTCAGGAACACTTAGTTGGCTTCGGAAATTCTAGTTAGAGGTCAAAGAGGAGGCATTGTAGAGGATTTTCCTATTTTTAGGGGGTCTAGATATAGTTACTTTTGATTTGTAATTAGTTAACTCAATTAATTGAGTTAAAATCAGTTTAACTAGTTCTAACTAAGAGATGAGCTAGTGAGAGGTCCAGTGAATTAAATCTAATTTAATTCAAAATTATTGATCAATCAATTAACTGATAATTCACTATAAATAAATGTTGCATTTTAGTTCCAAGGAAAGCCCAATTAAGATTGAGGTTAAATGGAAGATGAATATCAGTTGTATAATTAGAAAATTGTACAGATAGTGCATGGAGTCAAAAGAAGGACTAAAATAAATCATTCCTTAATCATAGAAAATTTCCTTTAAAAAAGGAATGATGGCACAAGTTTAATCATTGTTTTGGTGAGCACGAGTTGGCGATACCAGACAATTAGAAGCACAACTTTTTGCGTGGAGCTTGTGAGAGAAAGGTTGGTAGTGAGATAGTGAGCAAAGTGTAGAGGTTTCTCAGGAAGGGAAATAGCATTGTATTGTTTCATGGTCTTGACCATATGCAATATAGTTATAGAGGGGTTTTGAGAAATTACTTTCCCTAGATACATCTTCTGCTGTGTGATTAATAATTATTTCTCTTGTTTATGTGATTTTGTGATCGTTTTTTGTTTTTGAAAATTTTATAAGGATTCAGTATCTTGTTTTAGTACATTATAATATCAAATTGAATCTCGTGGTTAGATTTTCTACATGGTATCAGAGCAGAAATTTTTTGGGCGACAAGTTTACAGAGAAAATATGAAAATTTTTGTTCAAAATTTCAAAAAAAAATATCATATATGGGTTTCTTGCGAAAAACTACCCAAATTAAAAAAAAAAAATGGTCGAATCGGAGTTCGGATGAGGGAGATATCATCGATTTAAAAACATTAATTTTTTTCAACAAATTTTGTGACGGTGGGACAATTTCAGTGTGCACAATTCAAGAACCTGTATGCACTTGAGGTACAAGATACATGCAAATATTTTAGGAGAAAAATAGAGGTTAGTGACTTGTTGGTTGAGAGGGAGCACACATTACCTCTCAACATGCAGCCTCAGAAGCAGTCTCAGAAGGTTGTGAAGAAACCATAATTGGAGAAGCAGAAAGGAAACTGAGTGAGGGTGTCCACTCAAGCAGAGACCTGAAGGAGGGGGAAATTTCAATCCAGATGAACAGAGGGAGCACATGCATCCATACATCTAGGTGAGAGGTGGGGTGATGTGCAAACATAATCCTAAGTGAAGAAATTTACGCAGGATCCATTGAGATGGCTTTTCTCATGGATCAGACCTAGCTACGAGGAGCCTACAGTACACAGTAGTAGGAAGGATTATTAGGATTGATGCAGTTAGATGTCAGGAAGACGTAAATCATAATGATAGATGTGAGATACTGGAGCGCAGATCAGAGTTGGTAGCAGTGTAGAGAGCACATATGCAGAGTCAGTAGTAGCGCAAATATTTTAGTAGACAATGCAGTAATTGATAGCAGTTAGAGACTCTAATGACAATTGCATCATACTGATTCATATTTTTAGGTTATTCAGTTTAAGCAATTGTAGGAGAAAACAACACTAGAGAAGTGTTGCATGCAAAACATTCCAAAGGTATCAGATCAGGATAGATTGAATTCCTTTCTTATTGAGAGGGAGTGTTGAAATTTGAAATAAGAAACATTGAAAATGGCAACCATAAATCGAATCCAGAAAATGGCACCCAGAAATGGTACCATATGAGGCTTCTGATTAATTTTCCCTTAATTAAATTGGAATAAAAGTGGAATTTCATCTCATGACAACTTGTATTAGTTAATTGAGTCAAAAAGACTTATTTAGCTTAGGAAATTCGAGTTAGAGGTCTAACAGGAGGCATGTATATGATTTTCCTATTTTTAGGGGGTCCAGATATAGTTATTAGTGAGTTTTAATTAGTTAACTCAATTAATTGAGTTAAAATCAGTTTAAATGGTTCTAACTGAGAGATGAGAAAATGGGAGGTCCAGTGAATTAAATCTGATTTAATTCACTGTTGGAAATATGATGCAGAGTGTTGTCCTTGATGGCAACCCACTAAATGAAGATGAAGACATGTGACAGTTGATATGTGTTGTCCTTGATGGCAATACACCTGATGAAGTTATTCTTGACTTGATGGACTTGGTAAACGATGTAAATCTGATGTGATAGGATGTTTGTTAGCAATATGATGTTGAGTGTCTGATGTGATATGATGTTTGTTAGCAATATGCTGCTGATTCTTGTCCTTGAATGACAATCCTCTTGATGAAGATGATGGCAACTTACTTGATGAAGTTGCTCTTGGTAGAATATGTTCTTGATGAAGTAAATCTGATGTATCTACAGTGTGTACAGAAGGAAGTGAAGAAAAGAAGTCAGCATGTGCTAAATCTTGATGAAAAGAGTATGTCTCTATGAATACGCGGATCTGTCTAAGACAAGTCGCGTATGCACGCGGAAAAGAACGTTCCAAGTCGCGTATGGGCAAAAAGCGCTCAAAAAGTGCAAAAACAGGGGCCCGTGGTATTGAAGACTCATGGTATTGATTTCGCTCGTGGTATTGAAGGCTCATGGTATTGCTTTGGCCCGTGGTATTGAAGGCTCATGGTATTGCTTTGGCCCGTGGTATTGAAAAAGGATAAACCTATATAAGGAGAAGAAATTCATTGTGCAAATCATGAGTGTGGGAGCAAGATGTATGAGCTTGAATGAATACTTCTCTATGAAGTATATCTGTATGGAAAGGGTAAAGGTTTGATAATAGATCTGAATCTATGATGCACAATGAAGAAATGATGAAGCAGAATATCTAGATCTGTAATGTATTTTGTATCTGCTAGATACGACATGGAGTTTTTGGATGCGAATTGAGGCGAACAATTATCTGAAGTAAAAGGGTAAATACGGGCCCAGACATTTGATGCGCGTATGTTGCTACGTAATGATTGAAGATCTATACGCTACTTCGCCGCGAGAGGAAAGCGCGTATATACGCACCCATTTGAAAAGCGTATACCTGATAGAAAATATGTCTTTGAGGTATCTGTACTTTTTCTGAGACAAAAGCGCATATATCTGTGACATCGATGTGAAGGGAAAGCGCGTATGCAAACTTGGGCTTGCTGAAGTCTGTGGTAAGAAATGTCTGATCTGTTCTGCTGGTTTACTGATATCTGTCAGTAAGTTATATGTATCTGTTTCATGGTTGACTATGCTTAAAAGTATGGAAAGGGTTCAGTTTGAAAATATGATGAAATGTGGCCTGCAAGTTGTGTTCTATTGAAGTTGTTGGATCCAGTGTGAAAATTGATGAAACGTGGTCCAAGGTGGTGCTGAGGGTTGTAGCCTTCAGTCAGGGGGTTGTAGCTCCCTTCCGGGTGAGGCTGGTAAACGAGATCGGGGGGTCGTAGCTCCCTTCCAGGAGAGGCTGGTAAACGAGTCAGGGGGTTGGAGCTCCCTTCCAGGAGAGGCTGGTAAACGAGCGCAGGTGGGTGCCTGCGTGCTGGTCAAGTCTGCGCCAGCACATATGTTGTAAGATGTTTTTCTCTATAATAAAATATTGAAGGCTGAGCAACTGCAGCGGTGGTTTTCTCCCGACTTGGGTTTCCACCTAAAAATCCTGGTGTTCATGTGTGATGCTTTGTGTGATGGCTTATTCTGTTCTTACTGCACATGTTTACTGTTTATTGAACATATGATGAATGAATGATGGAATGATTTAAGCAAAGAACTAATGACATAACTAGATATCTGTGTATACGCTAGTTTCATGAAAGATATCCGCGTGTATACGCTAGTTTAATAAAGGAAAGTAGCGTATGGGTTTTAAGGAATGAAAAAGTGAAAATTTTTGAGTATGCAGTAAATACTGATTCACCCCCCCCTCTCAGTATTTTTCCCAACAATTGGTATCAGAGCAGGTTCTTCTGCAGAAGCTTGATCGCTTGAAGGAGATCCGTCATAATGGGAAAGAAGCAAAAGAAGAAGCCCACTCGGAGAAAGGAGATATTTCAGAGAACATGGATACCAGAAATCAAAGAAGATGAATCAGATAGTGATTGGGGTCATCCTTTGCATGATCTTAGTGGTACAAACAATAGTGAAGAATATGCTATCGACCTAGAAGAAGCCGAAGAAGATTCTGACCAATCTCTAGAAGTACTCATGGCAAAGAAGCAAAATACTCAAAGTAAGGAGATGTCTCAGAAAACCGGTACAGCAGAAGTTGACAAAGATGAATCTGATAGTGATCCTTGTAATCTTATCTGTGCAAGCAATGATGTAGATAGTGAAAGTAATGTTGTGGATTTAAAAGAAGTTATCAAAGATCAACAAAGAATATTTAATGAGAAGGACGCTGCCTCCAAAGCCTTGGTATTTAGACTGAAAAGGATGTTCGATGATGTATACAATCGAAGTAAAGGATATCAAGCTGGAATCATCTCTCTGCAAGCAGAACTTGAAGAATCAAATGAGAAGAATGAAGGACTTGAAGCAGAAAACATTTCTCTAAAAACAGATCTGGAAAAATCAAAAAGGAAGAATGAAGGTCTTGAAGCTGGAATCATCTCTCTACAAGCAAAACTTGAAGCATCAAGTAAGAAGAGTGAGGAACATCTACCATCATTTGAAAAGGAAGGACTTGAAGCAGAAATCATTTCCCTCAAAGAAGACTTGGATAAATCAAATAAGAAGAATGCAGGACTTGAAGCAGAAAACACATCCCTGAAGATAGATCTCGAAGCATCGAAGAAGAAGAATGAAGATCTGCAACAAACATGTGAAGAAAACGAAAATTGGTTGAAAGAAGAGATTCTAAATCTGAAGGATCAAGTAGAAGATGGAAGAAGGAAAGAAGAAAGCATGACAAAGCAATGTCAAGCCCTGGAGGTTGAGGTAAACATTCTCAAAGGTAAATTAGAAGAAAGGTTAGACTTTTGAGGTTTCAAGATAGTACTAAGATTCTGGATAATATTCTTAGTAGTCAAAGGTCTCCTTCTATCAAACTTGGTCTTGGTTTTCATGAAACTGTTAAAGGAGAATCTAGTTCACAAGGAAGTGCTAAAGATTCAAAGGAAGTCAATGCAAAACCTGAAGAGTTGAAAGAAACAAAAGGTCAACCAAAAATGATGAAATCTCAAAGGAAATCATTCAATAATGTTGAATGTTTCAAATGTCATAATTATGGGCATGTTGCAGCAAATTGCAGGAGCAGATCATTTCAGCCTCAAACAAACAGATTCTACTCAGAAAGGTATTCTGGTTTAGTCAAGGGATATTGTTTTTCATGCAACAAGTATGGTCACAAAGCTGGTGATTGTAATAGAAGAAAGAATAGAAAAGCTCATTATGATTCTTATGTTTATTTCTCTGGCCACATGAGATGTTATGCTTGTAACAAGTATGGACATGTAGAAAAAGAATGCAGGATGAACAGATCTGGGAAAGTGGATGATTTTCAGCACACAATTGGAAAGCTCAAGCAAATTTGGAAAAAGAAGGAGGACCGATCAGAAACGTAGGGAATTCTGACCCTACTGCAGTCATCCGCTTCTGAAGCTTACTTCTCTGATTGACTGCAGGAATGATGTGAGATACATTATGAGATCTAGTAATGTATCGTCACAAGGGGAGCAATGCATGATGACTCTCAAGGTTGATTTGTTTATTCTGGTTATGTTTACTTCTGACAGCGCATCTGATGTAGAAAGGACAGGTACAGGAGGTACAAGCTCAGGAGGAAATGAAGGAAGATGAAAATTTTCTATGCTTCACTTTCCATACGTGGGTTCTATGAAACAAAGTCGTGTATACACGCGAGTTCCAGCTGACACAGACACGTATGCATTGATGATGAGAAAATTTATCTGATAGCTGAAGATCTGGAGCAGAGGTCCAGGGGGAGCATCATTCTAACTGCTGATGATTGCATTGTTAGCATTATTCTGGTTATACTCATGATAATGAAATGATACATGGGTTCTTGTGTTGAAGATTATGGATAAATCCTGGTTGCTTTCTGATGAAGAGCATTCGTTGTTGAGATGAAAGTCTTATAACTCAGAGATGAGGACTGATCATGCAGAGATTGTTGCTGATGACTTGCTGTTGAAGGTGTTTCAGATTGCACAAGTTAAGGAAGAGCACTGGTTTAGGGGGAGCAGCAGGTTGAATACTAATGATTGCATTGTTGGCAATATGACTGCTTATTCTTTGTTTTTTGTGATACTCATGCTCAAATGATGATGACTTGGTACATGGTTTATTATAATGAGTTTTTGAGCCCTGGTTGCTGATAATTATCTTTTGTACTCACACATGGATGAGTAGGATGTCATTTGATTCAGAAATAAATCATGCAGAGTTTGTTACTATGGTTGAGAGATCTTTTGCCTACATATGTTACTTCATGTTATATTTTGAAGATCATGGTGATGTTGGACCACATGGATGATTGCTTGACACCTATGTGAATATGTTGTTCTGATATGAGAATCTCTCTTGGAAAGATTGTATTGATGCTACAAAGAATCTGAAGGCTTGGTTACTATTGTGCTGATGCTACAACCATTGGATGATGCTTGAAGACACAACTACACTGTTCTATCTATCTGTAGTCCAGGGAAGCATTCAAATGTCTCAGAAAGAAGCTAAACCCTGTCTTTGCCTCACAGAGAATCAGATCTGGTTGAAATTTAGAAGATGGCTCGGGATACACGGGTTTCCCGGAACACAGTCGCGTATATACGCTAGTTCCTTCACAGAAAACCGCGTATGTCTAATTGCTGACAATTTTTGGTTGAAGTCAGCTCTCTTCAGCACAGCTGCAGTGCTGTTTGGTATCTCTGATACTGTTTGATTCTGTTTCTAATATTTTGATGAAAATGCCTTGATGATTTGTTGGTGAAAGTGTTCAGGATGGACAGACTAAGGGGGAGCCTTAGTAATATGGAACGGATGCATGGACGCACAGATTCAGGGGGAGCATTAGTGTTGCTGAGTATAATGCAGTGTTGGAATTATGATGGTTCTGAAATATGTTCTCTTTCTTGAGGACTTTCTGGTGTTGGTCTTAAAGTTATACTTGTATTTTGATGAAAAGGTCTTATCGAGACCCATGATGTAAATTTGTAATATTCAGTCATGAAAGGACTTGTCAAATTTGTAAACCCACTTGGTTGGGTAGCTGAGTCAACTTTTGTAAACCCACTTGGTTGGGTAGCTGAGTTGAAATGTGTAAACCCACTTGGTTGGGTACTTGAAGTCTTATATGTAAATCCACTTGGTTGGATATTTGATGTAAGTATGAGTCATTGGTGATAGGAAATTCATAGAGTCATGTACTCCATTGGAAAATATGTTTGATGATTCAGCATGAACTAAGGGGGAGCTTGGTCACTTCAGTTTATATCAGATCTGCAGAATGCTTCTTTTACATGAGGAGAAAAGGGGGTGAGTATGTTGGTTTTGATCCGCCCGTTGCCCTTGATGTCAAAGGGGGAGAGTGTGTTGGTTTTGATCCGCTGGTTTTGATCCGCCCTTTCACTAGTTTTGATCCACCCTTTGCCCTTGATGTCAAAGGGGGAGAGTGACATGGTGTTTGAATGCAGATAATGGTGTCAAAGAATTGGGAGAGTGACATGGTGTCAATGTACTTATCTGTTGTGGTAACCCAAACACCATCGTGGTTGCCATCAAGTCCAAAGGGGGAGATTGTTGGAAATATGATGCAGAGTAATGTCCTTGATGGCAACCCACTAAATGAAGATGAAGACATGTGACAGTTGATATGTGTTGTCCTTGATGGCAATACACCTGATGAAGTTATTCTTGACTTGATGGACTTGGTAAACGATGTAAATCTGATGTGATAGGATGTTTGTTAGAAATATGATGCTGAGTGTCTGATGTGATATGATGTTAGCAATATGATGCTGAGTGTTGTCCTTGAATGACAATCCTCTTGATGAAGATGATGGCAACTTACTTGATGAAGTTGCGCTTGGTAGAATATGTTCTTGATGAAGTAAATCTGATGTATCTACAGTGTGTACAGAAGGCAGTGAAGAAAAGAAGTCAGCATGTGCTAAATCTTGATGAAAAGAGTATGTCTCTATGAATACGCGGATCTGTCTAAGGCAAGTCACATATGCACGCGGAAAAGAACGTTCCAAGTTGCGTATGGGCAAAAGGCGCTCAAAAAGTGCAAAAACAGGGGCCCGTGGTATTGAAGACTCATGGTATTGATTTGGCTCATGGTATTGAAGGCTCATGGTATTGCTTTGGCCCGTGGTATTAAAGGCTCATGGTATTGCTTTGGCCCGTGGTATTGAAAAAGGATAAACCTATATAAGGAGAAGAAATTCATTGTGCAAATCATGAGTGTGGGAGCAAGATGTCTGAACTTGAATGAATACTTCTCTGTGAAGTATATCTTTATGGAAAGGGTAAAGGTTTGATGATAGATCTGAATCTATGATGCTCCAATGAAGAAATGATGAAGCGGAATATCTAGATCTGTAATGTATTTTGTATCTGCTAGATCTGTTTATGGAGTGATTAGATCTGAAATAAGGCGAAAGTAAAAGGGTAAATCTGAACTGATTATCTGATCTGAAGAAGTATGCTGCTCTATAATGATTGAAGATCTATACGCTACTTCGCCGCAGAGGAAGCGTGTATATACGCGGCTTCGCTGAAGAGAAAGCGCGTATGCACAATGAAATACATACAGAGGTATACGCTGGTTTGTGTGGACGGAAGTACGTATATACACGACATCAGTGAAATAAAAGAGTGTATGCAAACTAGGGTTTGCTGAAGCAAGGGGTATGAAATATCTGATCTGTTCTGCTGTGTTTCTGCTATCTGATCTGTGTTGATAAGTATCTGTTGGTGATGTATGTTTGTGCTTAAAAGTATGGAAAGGGTCCAGTCTGAAAATATGATGAAATGTGGCTTGCAAGTGTTGTTCTATTGAAGTTGTTGGATCCAGTGTGAAAATTGATGAAACGTGGTCCAAGGTGGTGCTGAGGGTTGTAGCCTTCAGTCAGGGGGTCGTAGCTCCCTTCCAGGTGAGGCTGGTAAACGAGATCGGGGGTCGTAGCTCCCTTCCAGGTGAGGCTGGTAAACGAGTCAGGGGGTTGGAGCTCCCTTCCAGGAGAGGCTGGTAAACGAGCGCAGGTGGGTGCCTGTGTGCTGGTCAAGTCTGCGCCAGCACATATGTTGTAAGATGTTTTCTCTATAATAAATATTGAAGGCTGAGCAACTGCAGCGGTGGTTTTCTCCCGATTTGGGTTTCCACCTAAAAATCCTGGTGTTCATGTGTGATGCTTTGTGTGATGGCTTATTCTGTTCTTACTGCACATGTTTACTGTTTATTGAACATCTGATGAATGAATGATGGAATGATTTAAGCAAAGAACTAATGACATAACTAGATATCTGTGTATACGCTAGTTTAATAAAGGAAAGTAGCGTATGGGTTTTAAGGAATGAAAAAGTGAAAAGATTTGAGTATGCAGTAAATACTGATTCACCCCCCCCTCTCAGTATTTTTCCCAACATTCACAAGTATTGATAAATAAATTAACTGATAATTTGTTATAAATAGATGTTGCATGTCAGTTCTAAGGAAGGCCTAGTTGATATTGGGGTTAAAGGGAAGATAACTATCAACTGTATAATAATAAAATTGTATAGATAATGCATGTAGTCAGAAGAAGGCTTAAAATAAATCATTCCTTAATTAGAGAAAATTTCCTTTAAAAGAAGGAATGAAAGAACAAGTTTAATCATTATTTTGGTGAGCACGAGTTGGTGAGACCAAACAATCAGAAGCAAAAGTTTGTGCATGGATCTTTTGAGAGAAATGTTGGTAGTGAAACAGTTAGCAGAGTGTAGAGGTTTCTTAGGAAGGGAAATAAAATGGTATTGTTTCATGGTCTTACCATATGCAATATAGAGATAGAGGGGTTTTGATAAGTTGCTTTCCCTAGACACATCTTGTGTTGTGTGATTGATAGTTCTTTCTCTTACTTGTTTATGTGAATGTGTGATCATGTTTTGTTTCTGAAAATTGTAGAAGGATTCAATATCTTGTTTTAGTACATTATAAGATCAGATTGAATCTTGTGGTTATATTTTCTACAAATAGACCTACTATCCCTAGCATTCATCAAAATAGAAAGGACAATTAAATTCCCTTCCAAAACGTTTTTTATAGCCTAGAAAGCACATGGTTATAAGAATCATTTCCTAAGTTATGCAACTCTATTTTAGGGATCATGTAGATCCCACAAATCTTCCCTAATATTGGCATGTCCACCTCCTTAATACATGTGCAAACCTCCCTTAAATTTGTGTGTCGGTTCCTCAATTCATGTAGCCTCACTCCAACAATAACCCAGACCATTGCACCCTCCAAATAACCTACTGTAGGGGTATTTTCCCCCTCCTAAGGAACAATACTCTTGTGGTCAGAATCACAAGTATTTTTACACCAACGTATGCCTAGAATTATCCTTGTAAGCTGGGCCAGCCTTCTCGTCCCAACCAAAAAATAAGAAAATATACAAATACATCCTCTTTTGCAACCCGCGTTAGCTCCTCTAGGTCCGCGGCCATATTAGATTGTATTTATCTCTGATGAGGTGCACTTAGATGGATGAGAACGGGTTAATCCTTACCTTATTTTTATATTGTTCTTGGTTGGTTTCCCTTCGCCACCAAGGGTCATCACATGACTCTAATCCAACCTAAAAAATACGTTTAAACATTAATAAAACATAGGAAATAATTATTTTCATTAAAGAAATGCCACGTGGTTGATGCCTTAGGTACCTGTTATCCCTTCAAGGGTGCCCCACATTATCTCAATGATCAAACCATCAAAATATCCACTTGGTTTCAAGCCCACAACTTTGGATGCAAAACCCAATGCTTGGGTCATTTACCACAAAACCCATGTGGGTCAAAATTATCCCAAAACCAATACCCTAGGGTGTTGGAGTACCTCTGAGTGTACAAAAATCAACACTCCCTCTTAGCGGAGGAGCTTCTTGCACCACTTAGAAGTATCTCGTCGTCATCATCATAAACCAAGTCCACAAGTTTGGGTGAAAAGCCCACTACTTGGGTACTTTGCCCACAAAACCCATGTGGGTCAAAATTATCCCAAAACCAATACCCTAGGGTGTTGGAATACCTCTGAATCTAGACAAATAAACACTCCCTCTTAGCGAAGGAGGTGCTTCCACCACTCAGAGGTATCTCGTCATCATCATCACTAGCGAACTAGCTCAACTTCTCATGTTCACCACTATGAGATAGCCTGAACTGTGCTAGCCTTGGTAGGGTCTCTGCTGATGAGAACCAATATTGCAACAAGAATGTTGCAACTCCCAAGGCTAGAAACTTAAACTATCAACCTGTGTTTCGTACAAACTTAATAGGTGTTAGCACTGTATGTGCAACATGCAATGTGTCATTCTTTCATTGATATCATGCAATGAAGTGAATATCATGAAATCAAACACTAACCTAATTGCAAAAATGGAAACATTAGTCTACATGTATAATTGAAATTAATACTCTAATTTTAGAATGTTGATTGTTGTTTTGAAAAAGTAAAATTGATATTTTCAACAATAATGCTTGTAATTGAAACCTTAAGGAAGCCCGAATTCGAGAATTAGGTCTAATATAATTTTCATTGACGAAGAACCCTTTTAGAATTGATGGTACTCCTATAACAACCATCGTGAATCCTGTAGCAACTATTCTTTGTATGCCTAGATGGTCCAACTTTTTATTTTTATATTTTTAGTTTTTTTATTGTTTTTTTCTTTTTTCAAACCATTTTCTCTATTTTTTTCATTGCATGAAAAATAAACTCAAAGTGATTTGAGTTAAATGAGTTGTCCCTCACTTACCCATTCTCTCTCCTTGTTCTCCATCACGACTAAATTATTACATCCCACTTTCTCAAGTGCTCTTAACATATGTCTTGTCCTCTCTCCCATGTGCTAGTGTCTTGGTGGAAAAGTGAAGTTAAATGCTAGACAAGGCTGAGGCTTCTCTGCTACTAAGTTTGGATATAAAAAAAATTTCCTTCATACACTTACAACATTTTTTGAGATAATATAATTTTTTAGGAGACATTTCGAGGATTGCATACTTGGGCCTTACCCTTGATGTATTTTTATAGGTGATATTGAGGTTGCTGATATGACTGTTGAAGTTTCCTTTGGTGGTTCTAATGGTGCTAGTGATGATCATTTGACGGTTGCATGTTGATTCTGAACAACGATAATCAATGAGTTTCTGGCTTCTTGAGGTGTTATCTTCTTATGCTCATTGCTTCATGCATTGGCTTTGCTCTGAAATTATTTTATCTTGAAATGTGCTTAACTGATCAAATTTGTCAATGTAGGTCTTGTTGATGGTGAATCAATGTACTAGTGTTGGAGATGATCAGTAAAACTGTAGTAGCCCCACAAAAGTTTTGTGGTTGGACAAGATCAAGGAGATGATCCCTAAATGGTTAATTTTGGTCAAGTATTCATTCTGTTGCTTCCAAGTGCTTTTGATTATGGTTCTGGAGGGATTGTGCAGACTCCTAAAAGACTGTGTGTCTTCCTGTATAATTCACATGGACCCTCCTACGATCATTATTTAATTTAATTTATACCTTTAAAAATACCGATAATTGATGAGTAATCTGTTGGCAAGGATTAGAGGCCTTTTTTGTGGTGGAAGGGATGGAAGAAGGGGTGAAAATGGGTTCGTTTCATGGAAAAATATGAACGTGAGAGTGGTGAAGAGGTTAGGTGGTGTGGAAGAAGAGTGTGTTGTTGCAACTTGATGATTTTTTGAAACCATATTTTAATATAGTTTTGATGCCCCTGGTCTACTTGCACATTTGGATATCTTTTTGTGTCCTCTTATACCATGACATTCAAATATTCCTCTTTTTCTTGATTATTCTCTTGAATACATGGAGGATGCGATGGTACACATGAGGGAACTTTCTCAATATCCTATTCTTATGTATTCTCTTAATCAAGTGCAACCCATGATTCTTTGGTCTTCTCATTTCAATCTTATTTTTCTGAATGTTTTCCTCTAATTAAATCAAGAGATTTTTTTTTTTTTGCAATACTTATTTTGAGCTAAGATGAATACCAGTTATATCAAGAGGAGATGTTTGGAAGTTTTGTACCTAGACATTGTAAGTGGGTTGAGTTACTAGAATGTTTAGGTTCAGAAATGGTTGGAAATGTAGTTGAGTTGGACTGGATCTTTGAGATGTATGTGGTTGTGGTGGAGGTTAATGGTAGGCATAGTGTGGAGTTAGGTATGGAGAATATTGAGGAAAATATTGAGGATATTATGGATTTGTACCATAAGGTCCTTGCCAACCTTGTTTCCAATATTGGTTTTGGGGTTGAGATTACCAAGGTTTCCAAGGAAACAGTGTGTTCAATTTAATTTGAAATGGATGTGCATAACCTTAAAATTGTGAATTAGGTTCTTGCATCATATCAGGTTGACTAGGCTACCATGGTATTCTTTGAGCTACATAACATAACTTCTTTGGTGATTGACTTTCTCCAATTTCCTCTTGGTAAACTTTCTTCAACCTTGGTAATGATGGGAAATACTTAGTAGCATGTTACTCTGCATGCATAACACAAATATCAAAATATTATTTTTCCTCATTTTACATTCATAACATTTCTACTTATTCACTTAAATTGATAAGAATTTGTGTTTTAAAGTTATCAAGAAAATTTCCAAACTCAACTTGACTTACTGATATCGATGTTGATTGAATTACTCTTACCCTTCCTCTTGATATGCACTTGCATATTTCACAAATTTCTTCAAATGATAATTTTTATACATCACTTATACTCATGAGATCAAGAAGATCAATCCACTCATCTCTAATTGTTCTCTGTAAGAGGGATTTCAGTGTGTCAAATCATGAATGATGTAATTTTTCCCTCTTAACATTATACATAAATATCTCTATTAGATCCTCAAGTTTCTCATCTTCTTTTTGAGTGATTCTAAATATTTCTTCTTTAAGATCACGATCTTTATATTTTTCTAGAAATATATTTTGCATATCATTCCATGAAATTATTGAATTAGTCTCTAAAATCATAAACAATTTAAGAGTTCTATCCTTCAATGTTGTCGGAAACAATCTCAATTCTTGAGTATTTAGTAAGTAACCATAAGATCTACAAAGGATTTCAAATTTAAAGGGAAAGGTTTTTGGATCCTCTCACCTTAGACCATGGATTTTGGGAAGGAAATATAGAGGGGCGTTCTTGATAAGCACGTTGACATCAGTTTCTTGAATGGGAAATCCAAGAGGATCTTCTTCATTGTCACCATCTCCATACATTTCTCCTACCTTCTCTGTCACCTCCTCTTCTTCTACCTGAAAAAGTGGATGGTGATGTTGATATTATTGCATCATGTGATCAAGTAGGGGGTTGTGGTATTGAAAAGAAAATTGTTTTTATGATTTTTTTGAATGAAAATGCTAAAGCAATGAAATTTTATGTTTTTGAAATGAGAGGTGCCTAATGAAATTTTTTTTGTTTGTGGAAATCGATCAACTAGGGAAGAAAAAAATGCATACTTTGAAACATCTAGGGAAACTGCGCCAAAAATTAATGAGCCCCAGTATTGCAACAAGAATTCTACAAATCCCAACGCTACTAGCTTAAATTATCAACTCGGGGTTCATACAAACTTAAGAGGTGTCATTATTGTATGTGCGGCATGCAATGTGTCCTTCTTTCGTTGAAATGATGAAATGAAGTGAATATCTTGAAATAAAACACTAACCTAATTTCAAAAATGGAAAAATTAGTCTTCTTTTAGAATGTAAATTAATACTCTAATTGCATACTGTGGAATGTTGTTTTGAAAAAGGAAATTTTATCTTTTCAACAATAATGCTCGTAATTAAAACCTTAAGGAAGCATGAACTCAAGAATTATGTATAATATAATTTGCATTCATGAAGCACCATTTTATCACTATATTCAAGGAATCTTAGCTTTAGTAACAGAATCCATGTACATTTCATCAAAAAACATTCATTGTTATTCAAATGTGGAATTTTTTCTCTTAATTCTAATTGCAGATTTCTACTTCCGATGAAGGAAAGGTGGGTATAGAGTGGTATTTGGTCTTAATATATCATGGATTCAAAGCCTAGGGGTCAGGATTCAAGCCTAAGAGACAAAATAACCTTTTGGAGAAAATATGGTCAATTTTACACGTGCACCATGAGGTGCTAGACGAGGCCCTATTTTTCTACAGGAGGAGATAAGTTATCGAATACCCAAGTAATAAAAAGAAAATATGATGGGAATTATTTTATATTAATTAGGTTTTATTAGTAATCCATTCCAAGTAGAATCACTCCAAAATACCCCTGTTAACATGCACTAAAAAATAGCAGAAAAATACTACCCTAAAAACTAGAAATTTAGGAACTAGTGAGCTAGATAACCTACCAAATTCCTAAAGTAATCAAGTGAAAATTATATGGGGTGAATTTTTTTATTAACCTTAATTTTTTTATGACCTAATTCAATTGGAATCAACTTAAATTAATCTCATTAGCACGTTCTAAAAGATACCATAAAATTACTACTATTTTTGTTACCAGGGACTTAAGAAATCCTAGATTCGTGAACTAGTAACCCAATCCAAGTAGCTCATTGATGAAGATGAATCTTATATAAATAATTTTCAAAATACTCACTTCAATCATTTAACCAATTTAACCTACAAAAAATGAAGCATGAGCAATAAATGTAGAAATAAGAGATCCAAGTGAAAAATACATTCAAAGGAAATAAATAAATTGCAGAAGAGGGATCTGAGGCTCTTGGGATGGCCAAGCCCATGGAAAATCAGATTCCTATGAAGGAAACAAAGCTTTAGAAGCTGAAAATGGCACCAAACTTCATTATTTGAATCGATCCAAGCACATCCCTACAAGAAATAAAACTGGAGCTACTTAATAACAAGTTTTCTCCAAGAAGACTAAGAAATACATGCCTCTGGAGGAAAATTAGAATTGATACTTATAAAAAGTGACTAGGAATAATTCTACTTGAAAGGAGAAATCTTTATCCTCCAAAATCTCTGAAATAGTGGATCTAGTACCCAATACTAGGAATCTGCATTAAATGATAGGGAACACATTCCTATATTTTCTTAATCAGTGGAGATCCAAAAATTTTCAATAATTTCAGAATATTCAGTTCATTTATTATTCAATCTCATTCCATCATGTAGTAGGGAGAAAGTCCCTATATTATCTCATTCATAATTTAATTCATATTCTCTCAATATTTTGAAAAAATTAATTAATATTAGGGACATAATATGCAATTATCTCTAAACCTTCTTAAGAACATATTAAAGATACAAAAATATTATTAGGTGTAGAAGGAGAGGTTTAATATAGCCTTCATGTGCCTAATAAAGGTTATATGGTCTAGATGTGTGCCTAATTTGGAGGACCATCATCTGCCACAAAAATATTCTTACTTCTTCTTCCTTTTTTGATATGCCTTCATGCCATCCCACATTTCCTTCTTGCTAACTGTATAATTCCCCTTACACCCCATTGACCATGTGCTATTCTAGGGTTGTATATTCTCCCTCTGAACCTATGCACTCCTGCTAGAAATTTGATCCCTCTAAGCCTAAGGAACCTCCTGCTTCTTCTCATTATCTAAAGGCTTTCCCTTCAACTAGTATAGACCATGCTCCCTAACTCCAATGAGAACTCCAAGAGAGTTAGAGCCTCTAGGCCTGAGTCTCACTTTCCTATCTTGTAAAATAATCTCAAAACCCTTCATTTCAATCACCAAGTCATACAAAACATTGTATTTGAGCTTTGGTACCCATAGTACATCTTAAAATCATAACAGTTGACTTGAATCCATCTTGAATGGCACAAAACTTGATCCTATCATCTCTTTATGACTTTTGTCGCCAATCACCACGTGAAAATACGAGTCCCATTGAGTTAGAGTCTTGAAAACATTGTGAAAACCTTTCATATGATTTGTTTCACCATTTTCCATGTACCATTCAGTCTCATCGATACCATCGTTGATGAAATGTGAAACTAGAGAAAATCCTCATCCTCTAACCTTCTTGAGAAGTCATCTAACTTAGAGGATATAACAACACCAACTATCTCCTTTCCATTCTTTTTCTCATTGTTTCCCTTCTTCTTCTTGGAACACTTTCTTGAATAATGACCATATTCACCATATTTATAGCCCTTCAACTCTCTCAAGTCCTTATTTTCCTTTCCCTTCATCCTCCCTGCAAGATTCATGTTTTCTGGAACACACTTCTTCTTGTGAGTTTGCTCGTCTCACAGTTCTTCTTGGATGAAGTCATCCCACAACCTATTCCAATATGGAAAATTCTCTCGAGAAACAATATATTTGATGCATGCCTTCCATTACTTGGTAAAACCTTCAAAGTAGTCATGACCATCTCAGAATCTAAAATAATTTCACCGATGGACAAAACTTTATCTTGAATATGAGAAAGTCTTATCAGATACACGGCCACTCTTTCACCATCCAAAATCTTGGTTTTATTCAAATTATACCTTAATATCAATAATTGGTTCTCATTCTTATTTTGTAAGAGATCATGAAGAGATTTACACATCTCGTGGGAAGTGGTATTCCTGGACAGATGTGGTATCAAGTGATCTTTGACACCATCTAGGATGATAAACTTATTCTAGTATCCAACTCCTTATACACTTACAACTCCTCAGGTTCAATTAGTTTCTTAATCATCGTCTCGAAAAAATCATAGATCTTGTTCACCATCAAGACAAACTTGATCCTTTCCTTCCAAGCGAAATAGTTGGACAACCCATCCAACATATCATCATATCGTAGACCAACTGATAACTCTTCAATTACTGTTAGTGATCCAACAATCAGGGAAATTTGAAGGATTGAAATTTATCTTAAAGTTTAGAAATGTTGGCGAATCTTACCAGTCCCTAATATGCATACTGTAAAAATTTTGGTGAATTTATTTTAAAGGTATCCAAATTTCTAATGAGTTTATATAGTCTTTATAATTTTTTGGTGATTTTTAGGATAACATAATTTTATACTATAAAATTTGGGCAAATCACTTTTAGAAAAAATGGACATTGGTGAATATTTTTTTTGGAAAAACCATGGAAGATTAGCCCACCTACAAATATTAGCCCCTAAAAGTTTCCATGACTCATTCCTAACTTTATATGTGCGGGGTGCCACGTAGCCATCATTTGGGGCTAACCACTAGAAACATCTTTCACCCAAAATTCACGTCCCATTAAGATTTCCTTTCTATAGTATAGGTCATTTAGGAAATGGTAAGAGCCATTCTTCTTGTGCATACTACATGGAGTTCCTAGTGAGCTTACTAACCCTGGTATGAAAAATAAAGTGCACAGTGCATCTCAAACCCTTGATTCAAGTAAATAAAATACAAATACATTGTTACTATTCTACATTTGGGCATTTTTAGCTAGAATCGAGTGATCCATTTCTTTTTTGAGATTGTAATTATTCATTCATTAAAGTGAATTTTTGGATGCATAAATGGATTAATTCCCTAGAAAATTGTAGGGAACTTAACTTTTGTAGACTAAAATATAGCCTTAACATGCAAATCCTTGCTTGATTTTGAATAAAATTTGTTATAAAATATGCCTAGAAAAAAGGCCAAAACATAGAAGAGTTATACAATGAGAAACTATTTATCATAACTCACATCTCACATGCTCTTCTAATATAGATTTATAGTCTTTGAAAAGAATGATTGCCACTTCAAATTCTAGTCATGTTTGGAATTCACAATCCTTTGTTAAGGGTTTGGTCCATTATTTTTTAAGGTTTTGGTCCTTTCAATATATTTCTTATTATTTTAAACAATGAGGGTGAGGGAACTTAACTACGCATATGTAGCTCTCTCATTATTTTCCATGATAATTGTGGGAGTGGAAACAATAGAGATGCCAATGGCATGCATGACTCCAACAATAGAAAGAGTTATTTCAATTCCCTTCATTCCTTATATATTTACCACTTTTATCACCTCATTTATCAAATTCTTGTCCTCTTGATCTCATTGAGATGTATTGCAGTATCTCTTCAGGTTTTTTTTTTTTTTTTTATAATCCTTATGGGAGGAATTTTTCTTAAAAGAATGTATTATGTCCTATCATATTCTTTATGTATTATAGGTTTTAACCATGTCTAACAAATTGTTGCAAAAAAATCTTATTAAAATAGAAATGATGGAATGAAACATACCATTAGAGAACTTTTGAGGTCTAAGATGAGCCTCCTTAGAAAAATGTACAACCAAATAAACTTTATAAGAACCAATAGGATTCAAGATGATTATGTCAACCATGGGGGATGATTTACCATTTTTGGGGTAAAAAAGTAAAAAGATTAAAAATGAATAAAGCAATAAAACTACTTTTTCAACTTGTATTTTCAACTTATCTCCCTAAGGTTTAACTCAAATTTCAAGTGGGAGTACTCGTTGGATGCAAAATTTAATTCCTCATCCAAGGAGTACCCATGTTTCAGACTTTTGATGGACCCTATTAGATGAAAAATGAGAAATACATGAAACTTCATGTATTTCTCATTTTTCATGTAAAAATGTCCATAAAAAGCATGAAACATGATACTCCTTGGATGAGGAATCAAATTCTCCATCCAGCGAGTTTGATTAAACCCATAGGTGATAAGTTGAAAATACGAGTTCAAAAAGTAGTTTTTTTTCTTTTTTCCCTCTAAAATTTAATGATGTGATCTAATCTTATTTTATTATTCCATTATTATTTTATAATTTCCTTAGGAGGCCCACTTTAGACCTAAAAATTCCCCTAATTCACATTAACACATAGATTTGATCTCAAAAATCAAAACTGAAAAACCAAAATATATCCAGTATATATATTCTTTATGAGATTATAATATAGTATGTATATGTCATGGAATTCATAAACTTTCAATATATTTACCCTATATTAGAATACAGCCATAGTTCCTTAACCAAATTACAAAACCATGGCTTGAACCACCATGCACCAAAAAACCAATAAAAGTGAATACAATGTGTCAAAAAATGCCAAAAAATTCCTTCCAGCAGAACTACCCCCAAACCCCTACGCAAGGGGGATTCTACCCCATTTCACCAAACATAACGTGTAGCATGTAGTGGTAGTCGTGTAAAGAATATAACACATACCAAACATTATCTTAGTTCTTTTTCTTTGCATACATGGGGTTACAGGACTGCATGATCAACAATCTAAGGCAAAAATCCTCATTGTTTCTCTACACCAAGAGAGTTTTTTTTTGTTCATATATTTTTTAATGAATCTACAACATTTTTAAAAAATTTCAACTTCACCAAAAAAAAAACTTCTTGTCTTCTATCATATCTCTCACAAAGTGACATTGAAATTCAATTTTTTTTATCATGAAATGATACACAAGGTTCTTTGCTCAGAGGATTACACTAAGATTGTCTCAATATATCCTCATATTTCTCTATAACAATCAAATACATGAACACAATATACATAATCATAATTCTTCCTAGCTTGTATGAATATGTACCAAGTGTTTAACTTTTGTAGTTGACTGTGACACTATGGATGCTTTCTTTTTCATTTATTTCATTTCTCCTCCAAATAAATTAAACAAATACCTTCTTGTATAACTTCTGCAATAGAGATCTCCAATCTAGTTTGCATCAACAAAACTATGTATGTTCAACACTCAGTCTAATTCTAGTCTTCCATAGTAGCACAATTCATAAATAATAGTGTCATGCAAATTCCTAAAAACATTTTTTTATTGTTGTCCAATCCTCATTCCCTATTTTTGGAATATTTCTACTCAATACTCCCACTACATGTGAAATGTATGATTTAGTACATATCATCGCATTTAAAAATTCCAACTATAGAGGCATATGTAACATGGGACATGTCCTCTTTCTCTTCTTATAACTTGGGACACTGATATTTATATTATATTACCCCTAAATGAATATAGACCTTTATCACTTTACATTCCTACACATTAAACCTTGCTTTAATAACAAATGTAGGTTTTGACCCTACATAATTGATTGTTGCAAATAGATTCTCAATAAAATAGAAAAGACGAAATTGGACACACACACATTAACACATAGAAAAACTAATGAAAAATTAAGCTATTATCTTATGATTTAAAAGCAAGAATTCCTTGACTTAAACATAACTAAGTCACTCAATACCCCATTCCTGGCCAAGTGAGCCTTCCACTCAACTCTAGCACATTACATTGGAAAATTCCCAAGCTTTTTAAAGGTATTAAACACATACAATAACATGAGCTTAATATACAAGCCACCAATATTACCGGATTGAAACCACCACTATTGAACTAATAACCTTGAATTCGTTCATTGGGTCAATTTTACCTAAAGTCCCCACTTTAGAAATCATTGGGGAAATTATTCAAATGTAATTGAAAAAGTTGACATGCTCTCATCCCATATCACTCTGGTCTACATCAAGACTTTATTGACAAGGGTACGACTGCCTAATATGATCTCACAATTGTAATCCCATTTACACGTAGTTCATAAATTTCCATCTCCAAAGAAATTTGTATTTTTGTTATCACTATCCCAACACTTATGTCACCATTCTCTTTCTTTCACACACCTACTGATGCAGGAGCATCCTACTCAAAAAAAGAATTGTATATTTGCTCGACAGAGGTCTGATGTTTGATAAGGAATTCGATTTCTTAATTGGAAATTTCGTATGTTTTGAATGATTTGAGTGATAAATATGCGTGTGAGTTTTTTAAATGTAAATATTCTCAAATACATGAGAATATGGGAGATGTTAGGCTTGTGCAGATCTCATGAAGAACTTAGGGAGTGGGGGATCCTAGAATACAGATTTAGTTGAGTTAAAAGAGGACCTAGAGGATCTTTAGGATATGGTTGAGTATTCTGTGGATTTGAACCACAAATGGTTGCATAATCCCTTTTTTACATTATTGTAAGCCTCGAAGGCATGAAGGCAAGGCCATTTTTTCATGATGAAAACCAGGCCAGAGAGAGGGGAGCTAAGAAAAGAAATAGAGAAGATTTAGAGAGGCCTAGTATGGCCCATATGCACGGAAGTGACCAAAAACATGATGAATTAGGCCATAGATAGAGAATAGACCAGAATTTCTGAGTATATATACATGTACAAAATTCATATAAAGGAAATAGTTTTCATGTTATATTGCATTGCCTCTATGTGTGCTCTTTCGATATAATTAACACAAGTGATGAACAGTCATAGGATTCTGTCATTAGCATGATGATTTAAGATAATTTTGGTGGTTAAGGATTACAGGAAAAATTGATTCTAGTAGAAGGATTGGAAAGGATTCTATGGTTTGAATTTGCCTCTCAGGATGTGTGGAGAGACAGAGTATAGACTGGATTGAATTTAATTTCAAAGCTGAGTATTGGTATCAAAAATATATTCAAGCAGAGTCTGTGGATCAATAAATTCAACAAAGAGAAGAGAGGCCATGGATTGGTAAAACAATAGTGTGTTATTGAGAAGCCAGGTTGTATAAGTTAGAGCAGAATCGACCCATTGAAGCTAGGAGCATGCTCTATGCAAACACTCCAAGTCATAAGAGCTAATCAAGAAGAAAGAGTCACTTGTTGAAGACAGGGTAACATCTCCACAAATCTTAATTGTTTGAAGTTTGAATTAGTGTTGGTGAAGGTCGAAATTGAGAAGTTAACCTACATAGAAGAAAGGAATACATCCTCAATCAGTGTGTGATTTGTTCGCATGAGTCAATTAGGAGTTAGAAGTAAAAATGTAGAAACATACAGTCAGAATGGAGGAGAGGTGATAACAACCTTCAATTAAATGGATAGATGCCTAACAGAGTTAAAGGATGGGAGATTGACAAAGGGTTAATCATAACCATCAATCGTATATAATGTTTTATATCAGTTCTTATTCCAGAAGTTCAATTCTTGTTCCAGCAGTTGGGTTTTTGTTCTAGCAGTTGGGTTCTTGTTCTCACCTCCATGATTCTAATATGTCAAGCTATCTTGAATGAAAATGAGCACATGGGTTTTGAGGAAAAGAGGGTTGATATGCTGATGTGTTCCCTCAATCATGCCCAAGTCTTCCATGTAGCACATAAGATGATAAACATATAAAACTGAATCCTTCCATGTCTATATAACTGATATGAACGCACTTTAATGAAATAGATAGTGTTGAAGGGTTAAAGTCTCTTTCTTGAGACTTAGTGTAGGCTTAGTGTTTTAAAGCTACCGATTATGGAGACATATACCTCGTAGGTCATTATTTGGTATCAAATCAAGTAAAATCTCTTTGGGGAAAAATAGAGCATATTTATGCTCTTGAAGTTGTATATGCAGATACAATTGTGATTGCAAAAAGACGAGATCAAATTAAATACTGACAGAACAAAGAAGGAAAACAAAGCTACTGTGCTTTGTTTGCATTTGTTAAATATATTACACATGAAGAAAGGATCAAATTTTATATCTAAAAGGAAGAAGGCACACAAAGATAAAGTGTGGCAAAATATGGGGAGTAATGGATACTCTTAAGGATAATTTGCAGAGGCAAATGAAAATGGAACAGTCCATCCAAAGTGCAGATGAATGGTGGAACAAGATTATGCAAAGATCTTGAAGGTGATATGGTATGTTTTTATTTTTAACTTTGGGTTCGAGGATTTTGTTTGCATATTTTAGGTTGCAGATAAAGAGGGTGTTAGCAACAAATACAGATGAGAGGAGCTATAACAAAGAACTAGTTGTGTTCTCAAGAGGAAGAGCATGTGAGCTCTTAAATAGTGGCAAAACCTTGAAGAATTCCAACAGAGGTTGGTTAGGGAGGACAAGTGAATTCTCTCAAAGGAAGTGGAAGTTTTAGAGCCTAAAAGAGAAAAAGAGTTATCTTAAAGAATGGTTCCAAAGGCATAGAACCACAGATCAAGCTCAAGGAGATAGCTTGGTAAGGTAAGGTATCAATAAGCTAAGCTTAAGGAGAAAAACTTGTTGAGATATCAAAGGCGGGTATGGAGACTTACTAAAAAGGGAGGCTCAGGTGCAGTCCACAAGTGAACAAGATGGAGTTCACAAAGGAGGGGAAGCCAATGATCACTGAAGGTCATTACAAAGGTTCTAAGGAAAACTACATTAGAAGGAAATATGCCAAGGTAAAGGGAATAAAGGTGATGATTCAAGAGGATTTTGTCAAAGAGATGACTAAGATAATAGGTGAACTCAGTTACATGGAGAAGCTGCTACAAAAAAAATGTGGATATAAACCAGAGAAGAAGATGGAGTATGAAGAATCCAATTAGGTGGACAATGTTACAGTTATTCATAAAGAAACCGAGGAAAAGTCTAAGGAAGAAGAAATAGAAGCTCAGAGGAGTTGAGTTCAGATATAGGCCATTGACAATAGAGGAAATAGTTTTCTTTTGTGAACTAGATCAAGGTGATATCCTTGGAGAGGATGATGTTGAGAAAAAATCCATCGATGATCTTATAAGTTGCTTGGAGAATGAGGAGGAAGAGAGACTTGCAGGAAGTATCATGAGCTCTTTGAAGAGATCAGATCAACAAATGGATATGCTGATAAGTAAGGTTGCCAAGCCTAATGCTTTTATTTATGACATTTTGTGTGTGGTTTTAGATTAGGAAGATGAAGACATTCAAGGTAGAGTCCATATGCATGTTTCCAAATAAGAAAATGAAGAACAATTATTTCAAATTGTTATACATGTTAAGGAATATGAGAAACCAAATGAATGTATCATGCGTAATGATAAATTAGAGATGATGTTGGTAAAATCATATCATGTTTCTCATGATTGGCGTAAGCAGGTAGGTTTTGAAGTAGATAAATATGGACAATCTTCTGTATGTATCATAGAGATTGAAGAAGATTGTATGGCCATATATGATGATCAATACTTCTCAGAAGAAGACAGTTTTGAACTGGTATAGTAGAAGACGTACATAGATGCATTGCTTAATAGAGGACAAGTTCTGAATGAAGACCAAAGATTTGAAGTTATACACACATATTTTGATATGGAAAAAGGAGAATCAGGCGATAGAAAGTCACTTGAAGCTGTCATGAAGATGAAGGAAATGTACGAAGACATTTCGAAGAGGAAAGATTAGAATTGCATTTTGATGGAGAATGAGACTATGTTGTCTCATAAGGACAATTGATGGGGAGCACATGGACATTTGGTTAATGAAGAGATTGACAAACAGTCAGAAGAATTTGTTGTTGAGGATATGAAGGAAGATGATGAAATTCACTAGTGTGAACTTCAGTAGAGGTTGATGCTCAATGAGGGTATTGGTAGCTCTACTGTTTAGATGGAGACATGCAAGGAATTGTAGGAAAATGTGTTTACAGGTGCATATGCAATACAAAAAAAGGATAGCAGCAATAGCAGCCAAAAGCAAGGATGCTTAACCCAAGAAGATGTTAAGGAAAGAAATCAAGGATTGCAGGGAACAACAAAAATTTATTATGTGATTGAGGAACTGTGGAAGTTGATGATGGGACAGTCCAGATGGAGAAAATTGACAGAAAAATGGATGCTCAAGTAGAATTTGAAATTGATTGAAGGAAGGAAAATGAACCAGAAGATAGCAGGCATGCAACAACAACAAAGGCGTAGAGCATTCGAATAATTACAAACTAAGATTTGGGACCTTGGAGGTTTTCATCAGCATATTAAATCACATGATCATGAGATCATGAATGTTTTCAAATTTGGGAGTATGATGGGGGAGCATCCTACTCAAAAAAATCATTGTATATTTTTTTGACCTAGGGGGTCTAATGTTTGATAAGGAATTTGATTTCTTAATAGGAAATTTTGTATGTTTTGAATATTTTGAGTGAGAAAAATGTGTGTGATGTTTTTAAACATAAATATTCTTAAATACGTAAGAATATGAGAGATGTTAGACTTCTGAAGATCTCATGAAGATATTAGGGACTAAGAGATCCTAGAATAGGGATTTAGTTGAGTTAAAAGTGGAGCTAGAGGATCTTTAGGATATGGTTGAGTATATTGTGGATCTGAACTAGAAATGGCTGGAGAATCCCTTTAGCACATTATTGTAAGCCTCGAAGGCAGGAAGGGGAAGCCATTTTTTAATAAAGAAAACCAGGCCAAAGAGATGGGAGCTAAGAAAATAATTAGAGCATATTTAGAGAGTTTTAGCATGGCCAGAATGCAAGGATGTGGCCAAACACATGATGAGTCATGCCATAGATAGTGGATAGAAGAGAAGTTATGAGTATGTATACATGTACATAATTTGTATGAATGAAATAATGTTCATGTTATATTGAATTTCCTCTACATGTGTTCTATCCATATAATTAACACAAGTGATGAAAATTCGTACGAGTCAGCCATGAGCATGATGATTTAAGATATTTGTCATGGTTAAGGATTACAGGAAAAAGTGATTCTGGTAGAAGGATTGGAAACGATTCTATGGTTTGAATTTTCCTCTTATGATGCATGGAGAGACAGAGTATAGACTGGATGGAATTGAATTTCAGAGCTGAGTATTGGTATCAAAACTATATTCAAGTAGAGTCCATGAATCAGTACAGAATCTATGGATCAATAAAGTCAATAGTGAGCAGAGAGGCCATGGATCAGTAAAACAACAATGTTATTGAGAAGCCAAGTTGTATAAGTTAGAGTAGAACTAGCTTGTTGAAGCTAGGGGCATGCTTTGTGCAAACACACCAAGTCGTGAGAGCCAAGAAAGAAGAAAGAGTCACTCGTTGAAGACAAAGGAACATCTCTACAAATATTAATGGTTTGAATTTTGAATTGGTGTTGGTGAAGGTCAAAATTTAGAAGTTAACCAGCATAGAAGAAAGGAATACATCCTCTGTTAGTGCATGATTTGTTTGCATGAGTCAATCAGGAGTTAGAATTATAAATTCACAAAGCTACTGTCAGATTGGAATAGAGGTGATATCAACCATCGATCGAATCGATAGATGCCCAACGAAGTTAAAGGATGGGAGATTGAAAAAGGGTTTATGGTAACCATCAATCGTAGCTAATGTTTTATATCAGTTTCTATTCCAGAAGTTTGGTTCCTGTTCCAGCAGTTGGGTTCCTATTCTCACCTCCATGATTCTCATATATCAAGTTGTACTGAAGGAAAATGAGAACATGGGTTTTGAGGAACAGAGTATCGATATGTTGATGTGTTCCCTCAATCTCACTCAGTTTTTCCAGATAGTGCATAAGATGATAAACTTAGAAAACATAATCCTTCCATGTGTATATAACTTATATGACTACAGTTTAATGAAATAGATAGAATGTTGAAGGGTTAAGTCTATTTCTTGAGACTTGTAGTGTAGCCTTAGTGTTTTAAAGTTGTCGACTGTGGAGACATAGACCTGGTAGGTCATTACCTACTCACACTAGGTGCTCTCCTCTTCATATCTCACTTCTATTGCTATATATCACCTTATTGGACCTCCACATACAATGTGTTGGCATTTGCAACCACTACTTATTTCTCTAGGCCATGGTCCCTTGGTTCTGGTACCAAATATAGGTTTTAGTCCTGTATAGTTAATTTTTGCAAATATAGTCTTAGTAAAATAGGAAAAAAATGCAATGGAATACAGACATTAATATATAGATTTTACCTTGAAAACCCAAACTAAGGAAACTATAAAGATTTTTAAGTATGTATCTTCTTCATAGTATTACAATACAGTATGCATGTACTAGGGTATCCATAAATCACAAACCTACTTTACCTAGATTATAATACAATCATAGTTCCCATTGGTTGAAAAACTATGCATCATAAAACTATTAAAAATGAAATTTATGTGTTGAAATCTGCCAAAAATAAATGCAAAAGGCACCCAATTTTTTTTTGGGAAAACACTTCTCTTGCGTCCACACAAGGAAGCTTTTTCCTTCAAATTGCACTTGGTGCACTATACAACTTATAAAAATAACATGCAAATAATATAGCACATATACAACATATATATATATAACTTTGTGGTATATGTTTTATAAAGACTATTCCTATTATGTAAAAATTATAACACATACAACGTATATAACCTACATATATAACCTTTGTGATTTAGCTTACATAAATACTATTCTTGTTAAATGAATGAGTGAGTATTTCACATTATATATTTTAATTAATATTTTCTTTTTCAATTTTGAATTTCGTACATTTGAAACCAATAAATGTTATCTCTGAATTAAAATATATAATAAACTTTGAAATGTGAATCTATTTATGGATCCTTCAATCCTTTATTGCTTTGGAAATTGAATTACGTTTCATTTTGATGAGAAGTTCTTTGTTTTATTTCTCTCAAGTGGCTACATATTTTCTTAAAAAGTGTGTAGTATCGGTTTATAGTTTTATATGAAAAACATTTTTAAAATGTAAATGATATGGTTTCACATTTACACTAAGAATTAAAGTTAATAATATCTAAATTAAATTGTTGTGATGTTAGAAGATTATATAACTTTTATCCTTATTAATTAACTAATTATTATTATCCACTTAAACTTTAGGTGAAGGATATATCTTTCAACTAAGTGATAAAAAATTGGAATAAATAAGTTAGTGTATTATGTTTAATTTTTGAGTTAATCAACCATTAACTACTCTCCGTTGAATTCTTAGTGAGAGATATATATTTTAATCAAGTCATAGAAAATTGGAATAAGTGAATTAATATAATTATTATCCACTTAAACTTTAGGTGAGGGATATATCTTTCAACTAAGTGATAAAAAATTGGAATAAGTGAGTTAGTGTATTAGGTTCAATTTTTGTTTTGATTAATAATTAACTATTCTGTATATTGAATTTGTATTTGTAGTGAGATATATATTTTAATTAAGTTATAGAAAATTGGAATAAGCGAATTTATTAATTTATTTATTAACTAGCAATTATACCACATGTTGCAAAGGAACTGTAGTAAGATTGTAGTATAGGAAAGACTAGCATAAATGAAAGAAGAGGTAGTAGGAACTTTCTTGGCTCCAACTCCTCCAGAATAAGGGATAGAGAATTATGTTTACTAAACCACTGGACCTCAAATCAAAATATCCATCTTTGGTAATTTATGTGGAACAACTTCTTTGTTATTAATTACATGGGTGAAAATGTGAAGTTGGGAAACACTTTTTGCCCTTTTTTGACGTTGAAAATTGTAATTTTCTATGTTTTTCAACTTCAACTCCACTAAACTCATATTTTTATCACAAATTATGCTTTGACATAAAAACAAGAATTGTAGAGAATTGTCTTACCTCCATACCAATATTTAAAAAAAAAAAAAATATTGACATATAGAGGGGTAAATTTGTTGTTTACTAACTGCATATACTTGAAATTTTTAGGAAAACATAAATAGTCACTTTTTTATCCTTTACTTTTTTTAGGGAAGGTTATTCATTTTTTGGAAAAAAACCATAGCATCATAATCTGCATATATTGCACTAGTGCACAGACTATTTTTTGGTAATTTTCGGATCAAATCACTATTTTTTATTATTTTTTGAAATGGACGAAGACAAAAAAACAGTGATGTTTCAGTACATTTTATTATCCTTTGATTTTCTTTTCAATGTGATCATCAATAAGAAAAATGAGAGTACCCTTTTGAAGTAGACAGGGAGCGGAAGTGCACTATGATTTTTTTAAATTTTTTGGTGTCCTCGTTTGAAAGTTATTGAATTTTCATTCAGTGCAATTTTTCGAACAATGAAATTCCATAGTGACATAGTTTAGTAAAAAATTAATAAAAAATTGAATTTTTTAATGAAACTCCATAAATCTCACATCATCAAAAACTAGATTTAGAGATGAATCTAATGGTACTTGGTCCGACATATAACATTTTGTTTTTGTAGGTGTTCTGTCCCTCCAAAGTTGCAGGTTTCTCAAAACTGCAGAGTTTTCTGAGTTTTTTGTTGACCAGAAACTCTCGGCTGAGAAAAACTCTCGGCCGAGAAATTTTTAAAACTCTCGGCCGAGAGTTTTAAACCAATTTATGCGCGGGAAAACTCCCGGGCAAAAGTTTTAAAAACTCTCGGCCGAGAGTTTGCGGCCGAGAGTTTGCGCAATAAAACTCTCGGCCGAGAGTTTTATTGCGCAAACTCTCGGCCAAGAGTTTTTCTAACTCTCGGCCGAGAGTTTGCGGCCAAGAGTTTTGTGACACAACTCTCGGCCGAGAGTTTTCAAAACTCTCGCCCGAGAAAATACGAAATATTTAAAATCTCTCGGACGAGAGTTTTGAAAACTCTCGGCCGAGAAATTTAGTTGACTTTTTTTCTCGGCCGAGAAATTAAAAAATCCTCCCGAATTCTATCTCATGCCAAAAAGTGTTTCCCAACTTCGCGTTTTCGCCCACATGTAAGATGTGCTTTTTCATAATGCATGAGGCATTTTGGCCAAAGTACTCAAGAACTCTATATGATGAAATTTGCAAGTTTATTTATTTTTTTGCATGAAGGATGCACTTGGTTTTTATGACCAGGTTGGGCAGACTTCACTCTTCCAAGAAATGATTTGCTTATATCACATTTGCAATGTTGAATTCCTCTGATACTACTCCTAGAACTCTGACTCTGCTTTATAGCTAGAATTATTTAATGGAATAAAAACTTATCACAATGACAAGTTGTACTTCATAAGAGACTACTAAGAAGCTTAAGTATGGTAAATCCACCTTCACCTGTCATTTTAACATAGAGTATAGAGTTATCTTAATCTTCAATTTGTATGGATAAGGGACATTTGGGCCTTTTTTAACCCTTGGGGATTCTTAATTAATCTCAGTTCAGATAAATTTATATCAATAAATTATATACAATCGTATTTCCATAATTCCTCTTTGAACGACCAATATTCCACTTCTTTGAAACTTTTCACCTTAGTCAGAATAACAAACATCATCAAGACCCAAAACTAAGAAGAAAAAATCAACTCATAATCATGGAATCTAGTGAATTCTTTAAGGATCATAATTCAAGATCTTAGTGCCTTTTAAAGGTCATTTATTTTCCCATCAAATAAAAATAAACAATCAATTTTTGTAGTGACAAGAATGGGAACAAATTTTAAATTTAATAACTCCCTGGTGATAGTACATTTATAAGAGACTCCTCCCTAAGTGACCCTTTAGAAATACCTTTTTTCTCTAATTTCAATAGGTAAGTGTATTTTTTCTAGTAATTTTTGAGTCATTGAATTTAAGGGAAGAGGTAAAGAGACTACTATACAAAAAAGATAAAAGTGACTGAATGTTAAATGAAAATAACATTGAGGAATATCTTCTGATTTTTTCATATGGGCCTTATTCAACTGATGAGGTAGTAGGAACTTTCTCCGCTCCAACTCCTATAAAATAAGCAATGGAGAATTATGTTGAGTGAACTACTACTCATGGAACTATGACTCCTCCTTACAATTGGAATGTTTCTCTTCCCATAGCTCTATCTCAGGCTATAATACTAGCTTTCTCTTATTTCTGAATAAATTATCTCTATATCGCTGTTGTCTGTATCTTTTTGAGTGCTTTCTTGAATGAGTCAGATAATGTAGCTCATATGGATTCCAAAATCCTTGACAAACCCATTTTCTGAAGAGTCATATTATATTTTTAATTCTGCTATTTGGTCCTCCATAGCCTTGCAAACATCATTTCCTTCTAAAGAATCATAAATTCTTGATAAGTCCCCATTGGCCTGCTTTTATTTTTCTATATAATTCAGATCTAAATGAATGGAAATTGAGATAATGTTCGTGACAGTTTCCAAATTCCATGATTTTTCATTGCACTTCTCATGTGTATAAGGGAAAATGGATTCCACACATTCAACGTTATGCCTTTTTAGGGCTTTTTGTAAGGTTGGTAGTTTTTCTTCATCATGTCTCCTTTCTTCTATATGCTTGACTTTGATACAAACAATTTTCATTGACCCCTTTAAATGTGCACAATTAATAAATTTTACCCTATTTATGTATGTTGACTAGAAAAAATAGATTTCTCATATTCAATTGTATGTTGCCACCACACTTCTTTCATATTTGATGGGTTTTGTTTCAATTGTTTCTTTTCGTCAAGGAGCGTAAGAATTATCGACAAGGGATCCCTTAATGCAAGAAAAATCAGAGATCCCTCCGCTATTCTTTGATGTTCATTAGAAACATGAGCTTCTTTAAATTCATATTGAGCTACATTCTTGCCATTTTCCATACTCGATGTATAATCTTCAAGCTGTTTATTTCCCTATGTATTATCAAGTACTGCTTGAATGTGTTAGATATGCTCCTTGAGCTATAAAAGAGTTATTTTTCCCTTCCTCTAGTCATATTTATGAGAAAACATTATGTCTAAGAGTTTCATTGGAACATGCAGGAATGATTTACTCATGCCTCACTTTAGGAAAAATGATGTCCATATGGTGCTAGATTTTCTTGTGAACAACAGTTGGATGTGAAGGGTTAGTTTCTTTATATACCACTTTTAGAATAGTGAAATTTAAATGTTGCTTCTTTTCTTTCAAAATTTTGACTTCAAATCCACGATGGATTACTTACTTTGTGAATTTCTTTTTAATGAGCATGAATGCATTCTTTATGCACATTTTTCAGTGTGTGAAATTTTTTTGCCCCCTTCAAAACCACAACTTTAATCAGTTATTTTGCACCTATCTCCTGCTGAGTATTTACAATCATTTTCCTTTAAACACCAAAACTAATTTCAAGACCCACTCTAATCAACTCTGACATTGTTTTACTTCTCTACATAATCCTCCATTGACAATGCACTAGTGCTACACTCGATATATTCCTTCTTAATCCAACTTTTCCCTCCATGGTTTTTAGGTCTTAAGATATCCCATTCTCCTTGAGGCACTCCTTATCGGAAAAAAATTAAATTATTAGGCAATATTAGAGGATGCATCCTCAAGTTATCGTTCTTTTTCTATTTGGTTTCTCCAACATCTACAAAAACAATCTATTATCTATTTGAAAGTTCATGTTGAAGCCCAACTGTAATGCTAAAGAATTCTTTAGTTAGAAAATAGAAATTCTCATACACTATTCTAATATTCGTTTCTTATAAAAAAACATGATTTCTAAAGAAATATTTACCATGAAGAAAAGGAGAAATTCAAAGAGTGCTAATTTGTCATGAAAGTGTGAAGTTTGACAAATGGAATATTAATATTTTTTATGTAGAAAATAGAAATTTTCATACACCAATCTATGTGGACAATGTTTCTTCACCATGTCTCCTTTCTTCTATATGCTTGCATATTCAATTGTATGTTTCCACAACACCTCTTCCATATCTGATGGGTTTTGTTTCATATGTTTATTTTCATCAAGAAGCATAAGAATTTTCGACAAGGGATCCTTTAATTCTGGAAAAATCATAGATCCCTCCCCTCTTCTTTGATGTACGTTAGAAACATGAGCTTCTTTAAATTCATATTGAGTTGCATTTTGGCCATTTGCCATACTCGATGTATAATCTTCAGCATGTTTCTTTCCCTCTGTATTATCAAGTACTACTTGAATGTTTTAGATATGCTCCTTGAACTATGAAAGAGTTATTTTCCTCTTCCTCTAGTCATGTTTATGTGGAAACCTTATGTCCAAGAGTTTCATTTGAACATGTAGGAATGCTTTACTCATGGGTCATTTTAGGAAAACTTATGTCCATATGGTGTTGGATTTTCTTGTTAACAAGAGTTGGATGTGAAGGGCTAGTTACTTTACATACCACTTTTGGAATAGTGAAATTCAAATGTTGCTTCTTTTATTTCAAAAGTTTAAAAAAAAAAAAACATCTAAAATAATAATTAGATAATGGTAAGGAAAATGTATTTACTAATTAAAATTTTCATTGTATGTATCAAATAATATGAAGATATATTTATCTTTTAATATTTAAAGTAATTTTTATAATAACAAATTTTATTTTATTTTTATTTTATATTTATATTGAGTTAAAAAAATTACTTAATCAAGATTTTATTTGAATTATAATTTTTACCATTTACATAAATCCAAAAGTCATGAATATTGTAGATGTTATAAAAAAATAAAATAATACTATAAAAAATTCACACATCCTAATAGTATCATGTTTTATTTAATCAAGTTGTTATTTGAATTATAATTTTTACAATTGACATCAATCCAAAAGTCATGAATATTATAGAATCATCTTTGAATCAAAATTAAAGTTGGGGTCTTTATAAATCCAAAATTATCTGGTAACTAGATTTATAATTCGATTTTAAATTAGTGTTGCAGTGACACATACAAACATCTCCAATATCTTTCACAAGGCTCTAAGCACCTTGCTGCAGGAGGGCAATGATTCACCTCTTTACTTGTAGAGACGAGATTATATATATATATATATATATATACACGTAAACGATTCAGACTAGAGTCACTGACTCTATATTACCATGTTTATCTGAATGCGAATGCATCGAATTGACAAGATAACAATCAATACGACATCGAGAAAGAATTGAAAAAGTGTGAAAACTCATTCATAAAGGGAACCATAGAAAGGGGCATTAGAATGTATGCCGACTTCACGAAAATGCAAAGAAATTTAAGGGATTGAATACATCTGGTCACTATAATTTGGGAAGAAACTTTCAGTATCCAACATACAAGAATGTGGACGAGCATTTTCCTGATTAAAACCGACGGGCTTAGGAACAAAAGTGGCATTAGACTCATCATGTAGGAAATTCGAATAGGCCCGTGAGGGAAGGATATTAAAATTTAACTTCAAAGGATTCGATACATCTACAAGTCGTCCGGCATCTTAAGAAGAGTTCGGCTCTTGTTTCGTTAAATAACTTGGAGATATCAATCCCTTCCTCAGGTATTTTATTACAGGGTAATCAATAACTTCTTCTCTCTTACCCTGCTGGTTGGCAATTGTTGGAGTAAGGAAACTCACGGCTGATTCCTTAATATTTGGCTATGTCCGTGTAACTGACTTCAAAAATGGACTCACGATGGATTCCTTAATATTTGGCTTACCGAGCAGTTTATGAAGTCTTATTATAAGATCTTTTTCATCCAACGAAATGTTACCACGTTTGAGGTTCGGTCAAAGATAGTTCACCCAACGAAACCTTAAACTCTTTCCACAACGCTTCAGACCTGCGTGCAACCATGCCACCTTTTCAACTCTCATCTACCAACGAGTATCACCAGTACATCAACTACTGTTATAATAGCTAGGAAACGAGGAATGATTTGATGAGATTTACAAGCTGTTATGTCACAAATTCGCTAAAGCTTCAAGAAACTAACCTGGAAAGCAGAGAGAAATTAAACTCAGGGTGGAAAAACTTTAAAGAGGTTTCATCTCTGCAGATAAATAATAAGTTGGAGCACCTCTTTTATAATAAAATTGAAGAGTCGTCTACATGTCCAATTATCCGTTGGCGCATAGAATGCAAGAAAAAAACTACGCATAAGGCTTCACTAAAGCACAAAAAAATGTCCAGAGATAGGTTTATATGTTACTTGTAGCACAATTCCCTTTCATTTGTGGGAATATGGGATTAAATAATAAAAATAATAAACAGAAAGCATGCCAGGCCTGGAATGAAATTTGGTATATCCCACCCACAGCTAGAGCGTTGTGTCTAGACTAGTTTGCTTATACATGCAGTGGTTGACTCTGTACATGTTCATTAATGTACTTATTTTCCTGCCATGAAATACAAATTTAAAAGATGCCTTTTCCCTTTTCTATATATATATATTTGTTGTTGTGGTTGTTTTTTTAACTTACTATCAAGAAACCGTTAAGCTATCAAGAAATAGTTCAGCAAGAAACTATAACTATTAGTTTTTCTTGACTATTAATTATTAATCTGACCACTCTAAAAATCTTCAATTGTCTATGAGTATAGAGTGACAGCTAGGGGAGTTGTTTTCAAAGAGAGAATAAAAATGTAATTTATGTTTATAACATATGTTTGTATGATATTTTTTAATTAATTAATTTAATTAAAATGATTAAGTACTTTTGATATAAATCTTAATCTTTAATTTGTGACTCTTACTAAAAATAATTTAAAATATTAGATGAATGTTAAATCCCTACTACCCACCTAATAATTATTAATATTTAAAATAAAATATCATATAATATCAAATGTTTTATTGTACTAAAAAAAAAAATGCTACAACTTAATATGAGAAAGATAGCCATAGTAAATTGTTAAATTTAAATTTCAACTTAATAAAAAAATAATATTGACTCAATAAAAATAATAAATTTACAAACAATTTAAAAATTATATATGACATTCATTTACTAATATTTATATTTATATAATAATAATTTATATTTGTAACCTTTATATTTTACAACCAATTATATATATATATATATATATGGCACTCTACAATGTTAAGTTTAAAACTAAATTTGTATTGCTATATAAATTAAATACTTGATAAACACTAATACTAGTCAAAAAAGTTAGTTCATTATATATTTTATTTTTCCAATATTAAAATAAATTATAAATTTATTTTAAGTTATTATTCATAATATTAATTATAAGACATGTATAGAAATTTTTAATATTAATTATTAATAATTAAATTAAAATTCTAAAAATCTTATTCCAAAATAAATAATTAAAAAAATAATAAAAATAATTAAGTTACAACCATATTATATATATATATATATATATATATATATATATATATATATATATATATATATATATATATATATGATAATTTTAATAAAAAACAGAAATATAATTTTTTTCAAAATATTATTAAAATAAATTTATATTAATATTTATTTTTAATTTTTAATATTAATTTATTAATAAATATATTACATTTCTAAATAACCTCTCTAATCCTTAATACTTTTAATTAAATGACTAATAAATAAGATATGATTCTCGATAACTTTTTTAACTCCAATTAGTCACGGCTAGATAAGGAATTCGACTTTGCAGTTGTCATGGTTGGACGGGGTTCGAATATAGAAATAGTCATAAGAGACTTTAAAATCTTAATTGAATTTTGTTTAGAATCCTATATTTTCTTATTTAAATTAAGAAAGTTTGTTTTTTATTTTATTAACGGATTCTGGTGTTTCATTATTTTATTTTAATTTTATTTTATCTATTTTTTTAAATCGATGAAATTTTTATTAATAAAAATTGTGATATAATTTAGAAAATAATATAGCAAGTCCATATTTGCCCATTCCAGCAAAACTATGCATCTGTATAGGCAAACTTTAAAACAACATAGTAATCTATCCTACCACTATGTATCACATATATGTTCAGAAACCAGAACAGAGCGGCATTATATGCGCCTGTGTATCATCTAAAGGTCCCATCAGACATCATCGGGAGAGCAACTAGAAGTCCCAAGTTAAATCATGTCAGACATCCTCGGGAGAGTAACTAGAAGTCTGGGATGGGATCATCATCCCATTGCAGGGAAGGAAGGTCAATGAAGGAAGGTTGCAATGTGTTTTTTAAAATAAAAATAAAAAATAAAATTTATATTTTAAATAGAAAAAAAAAATTAATTAGAAAAAAAAAATGCTTTTGATAAAATAAAAATAAAATTTATATTTTAAATAGAAAAATAAAAGTAATTGGAAAAAAAAAATGTGTACATATGTTTAAATTTTATGTTTTTCAAAAATATTATAAAAAAATTAAAATAAACTATTTGAAGATTTATGTCGATATCAATTTCATATATATTTATATATAGAGAAAAATAAATTTTTATGGTTGAAATTTTTATTTGGTTTTATATATATTTTATTTAACATTAAAAAATATAATTTAAATAATGAAAAATAACACATTGTATTTTGCACTCTAAAAAAGTTTGCACATGAATAAATTTGATTCCTCTTGGCTCATGTTAGATATGTACTTAAGATAGATCTATGCTAGTATTTAGGTAATGAAGATTCTTAATTTATTATTTTGTGTTTATTATTTTATTTTTTAATTAAATAAAATATATATAATTTTAAATTTTGTTTCAATTCAATATTTATTTAGAATAATATTTTTTAATGATAGTAGAATATTATAAGGAAGAGGGTTGTGGTTACCATTATACTTGTCCATTGTATGAGTTCCGGTCATCTCATCAATCATTACACATAAACAAGGTTAAATGTCATTTGAATATTGCAGACTACATAGAGAGGTATAGGAAGTCTCACCAAGATAATTCTATCACATTGGTAGAGCAGAAAAATTGATAGTATAGATTGGGAACATCATAGCCTTTTTTTTTTCTTTTCATGTTGACCTATGTCAGAGGTCTTTCATAGCGAGTCTCTTTATTATAAGTTTTTATTTACAAGATGTTCTAGTTAGACCTCAATAGTTGTTATGACTCACTGTTTTTGTTTACTTGTAGCACCATGAAAATCTCTTTATTTTAAGTTTTTGTTTACAAAATGTTCTACTTAAACGAGGTCTTAAGAACATCAAGACTTTAAATTTATGTTACTAATGCTACTTTGAACTTATGCTACCAATAATAATAAAAAACCAATCTATGTAATTCTTATTTGAAGTAATGCTATATTACTAACTTCAACAAGGCAGCATAGCTAGCTTTCCCTGCCACTTAGTTTAATTATTGAACTTTGACAGATACCCATAGTCCATATTTTAGCTCCTTATGATAAGGCTAGAAAATAGGATCTCTGATAAATGCATCTCAAGATATCAAGGACTATCAAATTATGAATTCCCTTAAATCTTTTGAAAGAAAAATTATTATTAAATTTTTATAATATAATCCATTTAATATATATATATATATATATATATATATAATTAATATATGTTAGGATTCATAGATGTCTCAATCCTAACATGAGTGTCACAGAATTACTATGAAGTTATCAATTATTTTAAATCTTGAAAGCAAAACAAAAAAATATATTATTAAATTTTTGTATATGATTTATGTTATAAATATTCCTAAAAAAATTAAATTTTATGCAGATATAAGACAATTATTATGTTAGTTATAACATAAGTTAAGAGTAATAAGAAATAGAGTATTAGGTTTCTATCAAGCTATCAATTCTCTTAGATGGAAAAAAATTATTATTAAATTTTTATAATATGATTTATGCTATAAATAAAAATTTTAACACATTTTATGTATATATAACACACTTATTTTGTCATATAATTAACATAGATTAAGAGTAATAAGAAAATAATATTAAGTTCTTATCATCTTTAGGTTAAAAGTGTCTTTTTTTTAATGAAATATAGGTATATAATGATATATAATAATATTTTAATTTTATGTTATGGTTAAGCTAAACATAAATTGGTGTATGAGACTTTCTTGTTTTTGAGACAAATTTGTGTATAAAACTTCTTTGTTTGTGAGGGAAAGAGACTTCTCTTTAAATTCCAATTTATAACCCTTATGATATATGAAACTTAATTTTGAACTTATAACCATTATAATGTATAAACCTTCATTATTTATAAGACAATTTGATATACAAAACCTCTATTTTTTATTATAATTAATATTATTATTCTATATTATTATTCACATGAATAATATTTCACTTTTATAATTTACTACTCAAATTTTTTTTACTAGAAGTCCTAAGCCACTCTAATGACCACATTCCTTAACCACACAAGCACATTAACAATCATTACCAATTTCTTACAAGAATAGCCAACACATTACTCTAGATTCAAAACAAGTCATACAAAGACATACTAAACTAAAAACTATTAATACTGAGAATTGAAAAAAAAAAGCATATATAAATAATAATATAACTAGCAATTGCACCATATGTTGCAAAAAAAATGCTGTAAGGCGATAGCATAGGAAGGAGTAGCCTAGAAGAAATAATTTGTTGCAGAGAAGGAGCCATCATGAAGGAATGAAAGGCAAATTTTATTTACATGGAAGCAGGTCGTAGAGGTTTCAAAGACATTGATTATAAGAGTTATCAACCAGAAAATTTTGTTATAGATATTGAAATAGGAAATTGTGGTTGAAAACATATATGTAAACCAACATAATGAATCGTGAAGGAATGAAAGACAAATTTTTCTTCCATGGAAATAGGTCGTGGAGGCTTCAAAGATATTGATTATAAGAATTATCAACCAGAAAATTTTGTTATAGATATTGAAATAGGCAATTGTGGGTGAAAACATATATGTAAACCAACATAAACTTTTCACATATATAAAAAATTTGTTATAGATATTGAAATAGGAAATTGGGGTGAAAATATTTTGGAGATTAATAATCATCCGAAACATTTAAATACATTCAAGTACAATCTATCTAGCATAGATGTAAATAAAGAGATTTTTTAATAACAGACATAGAGTTTACTCCAAGTTCATCTACATATCTGAGCACCATAACATTAGATATATTTTGTGAGCTAATGTGATGTAATAAGATATTTTAAATGCATTCAAGTACAATCTATCTAGCATAGATGTAAATAAAGAGATTTTTTATAGAGAGGCATAGAGTTTACTCCAAGTTCATCTACATATCTGAGCGCCATAGCATTAGATATATTTTGTGAGCTAATGTGATGATTTGTTTTTGTCACAAAGATTTAAAAATCAATTATTATACCACAATATTGACTTTCTCATTGTCTATTTTGTTATGAACCCACAGGAACATTTGATTTTACATTGTGATCTCCCCAACATGGGTGGGGGTTTCAAAAATTGTAGATTCAATTGAGCAGTTATTGTTAGAAATTGTTGTATAAGATGGGAAATTTGGATGGTTTGTGGATAATATGGATGTCATAACATATATCTATTTTAATTTTTTTAGTGTCTCTAGCCACCATGCATCTAATATGATCCATTTCAGTTGAGAACTTCAATATCTATTTTGAATTTTTTAGTGTCTCTCGCCATAATGCATCTAATAGGATCCATTTCAGCTAAGAAATTCAATAAATCACTGTGTGAATGATAACTTGTGACATCCCTAGCCATTTTCTTTAATTGTGCATCAGGTTACAAACTAATAACTTGTGAAATCCCTAGCCATTTTCTTTCATTGTGGATTATGTTATAAACAAGAATACACTATCTCTTTAGAAGACTCTACAATATATATTGGACGGAGGGAAATGTTATGATAAAACATGTACAAAAAAACCCTTTAGGGTTGTCTCAACTTACTCTATTGTTAATCACATAGTGTCAATTTTGTAAAACTATAATCTACAATAAGGACTGAGTGAGTTTTTTCTTTTGTAAGTTTTGTTTAGAATTGAAAAATAAAAAAATTATAAAAGATAAAATTATGTAGCTAAAAACTTTGTTTAAAATTTCAGAATAAAAGGTTGAGTAAGTTTGACATCGTATAATGTGAAATTAGTTTATGATTATAAAGTAAAAAACATGTAAGTTACAAACTGTTATGTAATTACA